>JAEQBA010001359.1:76468-448101 GCA_019434445.1 Phalangium opilio
CTTGTTGTCGTACTTGTTGAAAGCGAAATGACTTTACTCTTCTTATTTGAGCTTTTTAACTTTGGTATCGCTCCTCCCGGTTTCGGCACCATTAACGTGTAGCGTCTTTCCGGATACGATGGTTAGTCGGGGTGAAGAATTAAGTCGAGAACTTATGTTTAATTTAATTGCCGTGATAGCATTTATTAATGTTAGAAAAACCCTTGAAACTCATTAGAGTCGCGTACATTCCTTAAAACTAAGTAACATTTAATGATAAAAGGCTAAGAGCGCGAGACCTGAGACTACAACTGTTTCATTATGTGACTGACTGGATCTAACTCGCAATTACAACCTTACACTGGTTTTTATACAATTTCTAGAAGCTAAAAAAACTATCATTAGGTCAAAATAATGCTTTTAAAGTCTCATATTCGTCTACAGTTTTTAGCTGCAACAGATATGTTACATAAATTTGTCACTGGAAACTGAGAGCTTGTCTCCAAGTGACGTAAATGAAACGTCATAGATTCTCGTAAAGCGACGCCTGATGAGGCCCCTTCAAGGCTTAGTACAGACTAAATAGGAAGATGGAGTAGAAAATCGCGTGTAGTCAATTCTCGCGTCGTTCTCGAACTAGCTCTCATTAAGTCTCTAGCATTTCGAAATATAGGAAGTGTCATACTTATGGAACGTAATCTTAGAAACATATGCTATAACTTTAAAACAACCCGACTTCCCTTACAAATATTTTTAGAGGCTTCCATAGCTTTGGTTATATATAACAAAACCAAAAGTGAGAGCGCACAAAATATCTACAATTTCAAAAAATAGGAAAATATAGGAAAATTATCGAAATTATAGGAACTAATAGGAAGACATCCGAAAATAGGAAAAATTATAAATTTAGGAAATGTGGTCACCCAGCCAGGTCTATGGAATGTGTTTGTGCACAGGTGTATAGATTGTTTTTGTACACAGGTCTACGTAATAATTTTTTAGCCTAAGTCTTCGGAATCTATTTGTATTATTGCATCCACTGTGCTTTGCACGTGAAAACGACGGGAAGGCAATTTGAGTTGGACAGGGCGTTGAAGCAATCAAGATTAATACTTCTATAATAGATGGTTAGGGCCTTGTTAGTTCAAACGTGGTAACTAATATACGCGCAACACCACAGACTTAAATGGAGCGCCTGCTTTTCAGAATACGTTTTAAAATACTAGTTTCTAAACAGTTTTAATTCATATTAAGACTGAAGTGACAGATATTAATAAAAACTGTCTTTGTACACAAAGACGCGAAAAAGTAAGAGATAAGTGTAGAAAATTAATTGTTTGAAGTAACAGATATTCAAATTTTCATTTTGAAGACGTGATTATAAAACATCAATTATTTGAAAAAATTTCTTATCTTAGTTTTTTTCACAAAAATTTCAGAGAAACTACCTTGATACTACTGTTTTTTTTCGAGAAACATTTGCTTCGAGGAACTTCAAATAATCGGATATCTGAAAATAGAGCTAGAAGTATTTATTTTTATATTTCAAAATTGAAAATATTGCGAACCGATAATTACATTCGCCCTTTGACTGTGATGTAGTTATTAAAGTCAAAAGGATCTGTAGCTTTGAGAGATATACAACACGTCAATTTTTGAAACTTTCGAAAACTTTAAAATAAACGAACACGTTTTGTTAAGTTTCCATGCTTGTTTTATTTGTCTGCTATCAACAATTTTCTGCCCATTTTATTCTCCTTATAGGCCCGAATACTCAAACTAACTCTAAATTTTGAAAAGAAAATACGTTTTCTATTTTTAAAATGATGCACATGTTTAAGGATAAATGTTTTACTTAAGGAATTTTGTGAAAAAAACTAAGATAAGAAATTTTTTCAAATAATTGATGTTTTATAATCACGTCTTAAAAAATGAAAACTTGAATATCTGTTACTTCAAACAATTAATTTTCTACACTTATCTCTTACTTTTCGCGTCTTTGTGTACAAAGACAGTTTTTATTAATTTAGCTTAGCTTTCATCAGTTTTAGGGTATCCGAGAATGGGCAAGTGTTTCTGTTCAGCGAGAGCGGTTATTTACGCATCCGGAGTTTTGAGGTAAGTATTTGGAAATCTTTATTAATTTTTGTATCCAGCTTTGAAACCTCGTGGTGTAAGAATTATTATAAGTTACGTGGCATTATAAGGCGACTTGGACAAGATATTGTGGGGTGTTTCTAGGAGGGTGATAGGACCGAAGTACAGTAGCTTTTGTGAGCGATTTTGAGTCGAAAATGTTCTATTATGTTTTGCAATAAGCACCACCGTTTATAAGTTATGATTAGGGTGACCCCTTAGAGAGACTGTTCGGACCGTGGGACAAACAACGATCTTCCCCATAGCGGGTGGGTGAAAAAAGAGAGGGTCTCGGACAGCCACTTAAAATTTACCCAAGGAACTGAAAGATAATGCTAATTTAATTAGGTAGTCATCCGAAAAACATTCTGATTATAACTTGAAAACGGAGGCCTACCACGCGTTTTGGAAAACCCTTTATATGTATAGTTGCGTTCAATAAGAAAGCTTTTAATTCATTTTGTCTTTGTTCGAAGCATGAACCGTAGGCTTTATCTCTAGGCCTGTCTTTTTAAGCTTAATATTATCAAAAGCTAGTGGAATTAACGAACATATTCTTGCATTAGCTATTGGGAAGTTTAGTTTTCCATTGGTTGTAATTGTCTTGTATATTCCGTCTATTCTACAGGGCTGGTAGGCCCTTGTAGATATGACTTGATACCCTTCCGTAATGTTAAAGAAAAAGTTATACCTTTTAGGGTTAGCGTCCTATAGAAAAAGCATTAAAAAAAATTCGGTTTTGTTAAAGCAATTGTGACAGGCCATACGGAAAAACTATAGCGAAGTTAGTTTTCGGAATACTTCTAATTTAACAAGCATTTCTTAAATGAGAAACTTACCTGTTTCGATTTTTAATTCATGAAGTCTAAGTATTGTACTTCAACTAATTAACAAAGTACGTCAAAAAATTACTTTTGGGTCAGAAGTCAGCCTAACCTTATAGCGCGCTTAAACCTATTTTTTCATTTCGTTCTCGTTGAAAACTAAAAGGGCCTAGATTTGTGGGTGCAAACAAGTTACGTTGATATATTTCAAACGTTTGCTTTTATGTGGAAAATTCCTAATTTCATAGCAGACGACAGTAAGACAACTAGAAGAGGGCTGCCATTACCCTATTTTAGTTACTCATGTAATTATAGTCTCATATAGTGTCTTCCCTCTTTAAAGATTTTTAAAAAGGCTGATTTCCGGCTCTCATTTGTTTTGGAATCCTGTATATAGTCTGCTCAATTTTATGCTAGAAACATAGCCTAACCGGGTTAACCCTAGGTTTTTTATGCTGTATTTACCGTGTGCGCTTCCAATTTGATGTAAAAAATGGCATACCTATTCAAATTATTAACGTGTTGAAATAAAGTTAGTGCTTTTCACCCTGTGAAAAGATCGAAAACTTCAAATTACTAACTAACGCAACCAACACTTGATTCTGATTAAAGGGATACTTTCTTTTAATTTCATTGCAATAAATCCCTATAAGGTTAATTTATTTCGATAGATAGACAAATAAGGATTCTGAAAATATATATGTTTTTATATTTTAGTTTAATTAATGATTTTTAAATTACGAATAAAAGATCCAAAATGCTATTGTTTTGCGATCATGAGGACACCTGCCCCAGTAACACGAGTGTTCCGCGTTCGAGTCGGTTCGAGGTATATTCGTCGATTTAGGGTCTAGTCGGTAGTTACGACTAAATTCCGACTCTTATCCAACTTCAGTTGCCAACTCCGCTTTGCAGTCGGCCGTGAGAACAAAAAAATAGTGTTGGCTGATAGTTGTATTTTAAGTCGGTTAATGTAATGAAGGATTAGGTCGGCTGCTCTACTCGTTACCAACTAGCATGCGTTTCTATCAAATAAATGATAACAATAAGGGTCTAGAGGTCGACATATCCGACGGCCTACCGATCACACTGAACATTTCAGATTTCGTTGTAATGAAGCTTCTTCCGCGTTTGAGTCGGTTCGAGGTAGATTCTTCGCTGTATGGCCTAGTCAGCACTTACGACTAAAGTCCGACTCTTATCCAACTTCAGATACCAGCTCCGCTTTGAAGTAGGACGTGAGAACAAACAAATAGAGTGGCTGATAGTTACATTTAATGTCGGTTGGTGTAAGAAAGGATTAGGTCGGCTGCTCAACTCCTTACCATCTAACATTAGTTTTTATCAAAATAACAACAAGGGACGAGAGGTCGGCATATCCGACTACCTGCCGATCATACTAAAGATTTCAGATTATGAAGCTTCTTCCGCGTTTGAGTCGGTTCGAGGTAGATTCGTCGGTTTATGGTCTAATCGGCACTTACAACTATAGTCCGACTCTTATCCAACTTCAGTTACTAGCTCCGCTTTGAAATCGGACGTGAGAACAAACAAATAGAGTTGACGGATAGTTACATTTTAAGTCGGTTGGTGTATGGAAGGATTAGGTCGGCTGCTCAACGCCTTACCAACTAACATGGGTTTTTATCAAATTTACAACAAGGGTCGAGAGGTTGCCTTATCCGACTACTTACCGATCAATACTAAACATTTCAAATTTCGTTATTTTAAGCATAAAAAAATAATAAATAGCTCCCTATGAGTATGAAACTCTCCATTTAAGCCATGTAAACAGCATTTTCTTCCATTGCAATTTGTAAAAGGTTTCTAATGCCACCTATTAAGAGCTTTTGGCGTTAAAAAGTTGAAATATTTGTTTAGAAAATTTTCAAATTTTATATCGCAATTAAATAGTTAAGTCTTGAAATTATTATTATGATAATTATAACTGATTAAGTACATTGGAAAATTATCATGATAAATTAATAGATGGCGCTAGATTTTGACGAACGAGGCTAGCGCCTACACTGGTACGAGGTAAGGAGTATCTTGTGTCTCTACTTGCGCGGCGATATTTCCCCGGCCCATCGTGCCTTTCGCGGGCACTCGTAGTACCGAAACTTCTCCCACGGGGCGTAAAAGCTTAAGCGCGCCAAATTTGGGAGCAATGAAAATGTACTACGTTTCATACTTATAGGGAGCTATATATTATTTTCTTATGTTTTAAGACAAATCAAAGATACTTGGATTTGTATTACAAACAAAACATAAAATAAAATTTTAGAATCTACAATACAGGGTGTTTCTGATAAGTCTGCCATAAATCAAGGGGCGTGTTCTTTGGGTCAAACTGAGTGGAAAGTGTCAAAGAACATGGGGTGTACAAGAATTTGCAACGAAGATATGGCCCCCCAAACATTGGCCCCTAAAACAAGAAAATATTCGAAAATGTAGACTAAAACAAATTCAGCCTTATCAACTTGTTTAGAAATATGAGACAATTTCAATAGTTTCCCTCTAACATCGTTATTGAACTTTCACCTGGCAGAAGTGTATTAAATGAGTAGAAGTATGCCTACTCTAGTAAAGTAAATTCAAAGTATCATGGTACCTTTCGGTTGGTATTACTTTTATTCTTAACAAGTTAACATGGACGTTACAGGTATTGTTCAAAATGTCCACCAACGGCGTTAAGACAAACATGAACCCGTCTTTCGAAAGATTCTTGGACATGTTGGAAGATTCCTGGCATGTTCCTGATTGTTTGACAACCTTCAATAATTCGTCTTCGCAAGTCTTCCTCATCACGGACTTCATTCTTGTACACGATGTCTTTGAGATGACCCCAAAGATAGAAATCGCACGGATTTAAATCCGGAGACCTGGCTGGCCACGCAACTGGTCCTCCACGCCCAATCCACCTCAAATTAAACGTAGCATTAAGATGTTCTCTAACTGCACGGCTGAAATGTGGGGGTGCCCCGTCGTGCATAAACCACATGTCACGAAGTAATGCTAACGGTATGTCCTCGAGTAGTTCAGGTAAAGTGTCTCTTAAGAACGTGAGATATGCTTCACCATTTAGTCTGGGTGGAAGAAAATGCGGACCTAGTAAATGATTACCGACAATGCCGCACCATACGTTTAAAGAAAATTGCTGTTGGTGACTTCTAACACTAGTTGCGTGTGGGTTTAATTGGCGCCATTCGTGGTGGTTGTGATAGTTCAGAATTCCATCCCGGGAAAAATGTGCCTCGTCGGTTACTAAAAGGACCCGTGGAAATTGATTGTCCTCTACTCTGGCCAAAAACCACTCGCAAAAGTCGATGCGTCTTGGATAATCTGCCGGGTTAAGAGCTTGCACCTTTTGAATATGATACGGGTGAAACTGATGTCCGCGGAGAATTCGCCAGACCAAAACGTGATTAACATGTAATTGTCGTCCAACTTGTCTGGTACTTGTCGAGGGGTCCTCATCGAACATGGCAAGGACGTCTTCCTCGATTTCCTCCATGTCTTCTGGAATGTCTCGCTCTCGAACGTTGTTGGGTTGTACTTGTCCGATGTCCCTCAAGCGCCTGTCAACAGCCTCGAACGTACGACGATTTGGTATGCGTCGTTGCGGAAATTGTTCCTGGTATCGCCGCTGTGCTTCCACTGAATTGCCCTGCGCCAGTCCATACATGAGATGCATGTCTGCATATTCTGCATTGGTATACGCCATACTGTACTACCACACGTTCGTTCGAAGTGATACTGTGACGTTATCAACAACATCGCGTTACTTTATAGCAAACCACCGTTTAGTTTTTACGTTTGCGTCATGACTGTCAGCATTGTTTTTTATTCACAAACGTAAACAATAAACGGTGGTTTGCTAAAAAGTCTTTGGGGTCATCTCAAAGATTTTTTTGACATCGTGTACAAGAATGAAGTCCGTGAATAAAAAACAATGCTGACAGTCATGACGCAAACGTAAAAACTAAACGGTGGTTTGCTATAAAGTAACGCGATGTTGTTGATAACGTCACAGTATCACTTCGAACGAACGTGTGGTAGTACAGTATGGCGTATACCAATGCAGAATATGCAGACATGCATCTCATGTATGGACTGGCGCAGGGCAATTCAGTGGAAGCACAGCGGCGATACCAGGAACAATTTCCGCAACGACGCATACCAAATCGTCGTACGTTCGAGGCTGTTGACAGGCGCTTGAGGGACATCGGACAAGTACAACCCAACAACGTTCGAGAGCGAGACATTCCAGAAGACATGGAGGAAATCGAGGAAGACGTCCTTGCCATGTTCGATGAGGACCCCTCGACAAGTACCAGACAAGTTGGACGACAATTACATGTTAATCACGTTTTGGTCTGGCGAATTCTCCGCGGACATCAGTTTCACCCGTATCATATTCAAAAGGTGCAAGCTCTTAACCCGGCAGATTATCCAAGACGCATCGACCTTTGCGAGTGGTTTTTGGCCAGAGTAGAGGACAATCAATTTCCACGGGTCCTTTTAGTAACCGATGAGGCACATTTTTCCCGGGATGGAATTCTGAACTATCACAACCACCACGAATGGCGCCAATTAAACCCACACGCAACTAGTGTTAGAAGTCACCAACAGCAATTTTCTTTAAACGTATGGTGCGGCATTGTCGGTAATCATTTACTAGGTCCGCATTTTCTTCCACCCAGACTAAATGGTGAAGCATATCTCACGTTCTTAAGAGACACTTTACCTGAACTACTCGAGGACATACCGTTAGCATTACTTCGTGACATGTGGTTTATGCACGACGGGGCACCCCCACATTTCAGCCGTGCAGTTAGAGAACATCTTAATGCTACGTTTAATTTGAGGTGGATTGGGCGTGAAGGACCAGTTGCGTGGCCAGCCAGATCTCCGGATTTAAATCCGTGCGATTTCTATCTTTGGGGTCATCTCAAAGACATCGTGTACAAGAATGAAGTCCGCGATGAGGAAGACTTGCAAAGACGAATTATTGAAGGTTGTCAAACAATCAGGAACATGCCAGGAATCTTCCAACATGTCCAAGAATCTTTCGAAAGACGGGTTCATGTTTGTCTTAACGCCGTTGGTGGACATTTTGAACAATACCTGTAACGTCCATGTTAACTTGTTAAGAATAAAAGTAATACCAACCGAAAGGTACCATGATACTTTGAATTTACTTTACTAGAGTAGGCATACTTCTACTCATTTAATACACTTCTGCCAGGTGAAAGTTCAATAACGATGTTAGAGGGAAACTATTGAAATTGTCTCATATTTCTAAACAAGTTGATAAGGCTGAATTTGTTTTAGTCTACATATTCGAATATTTTCTTGTTTTAGGGGCCAATGTTTGGGGGGCCATATCTTCGTTGCAAATTCTTGTACACCCCATGTTCTTTGACACTTTCCACTCAGTTTGACCCAAAGAACACGCCCCTTGATTTATGGCAGACTTATCAGAAACACCCTGTATAGTGTAATATGTTTATTCACCTTGATATAAATATAAATCTCTCGTTTTAAGTATCATTTTAAAGTAACATTAAAGAAAATGTTACGGTTTACGGCCTATTTTAGCTTTCCCTTAAATTTACATAAGCCTTTAAAACCGTTTCCACGGTTAACTCATTGCTAGTTCGTTTTTATCGGAGATAACTGCAGTGTACACTAACGTTAAGTGCAGTCATTCATGACTATCTCTACTTTTCGTAAACCGCCCAAGGTGCGGAATTCGGTCCAATGGGACCTGCCTTTTTTGGTTTCCTTTGAATGGGATTTCGGTCCAATGGGAGGGAATCTTTAGAGACACTTCGCATTGCCTACAGTAAAAGATCTCTAAACCGACCTTTAAAAAAATTCTACAGCCGACCATAAACAATACATAAAGCCGACCATAAACAAGTCGTAAAGTGGACCATAAACAGATCGTAAAGCCTACGATAATCAAGTCATAAAGCCTACGATAATCAAGCCATAAAGCCGACCCTAAACAAGCCATAAAGCCGACCCTAAACAAGCCATAAAGCCGACCCTAAACAAGCCATAAAGCCGACCCTAAACAAGCCATAAAGCCGACCCTAAACAAGCCATAAAGCCGACCCTAAACAAGCCATAAAGCCGACCCTAAACAAGCCATAAAGCCGACCCTAAACAAGCCATAAAGCCGACCCTAAACAAGCCATAAAGCCGACCCTAAAACAGCCATAAAGCCGACCCTAAACAAGCCATAAAGCCGACCCTAAACAAGCCATAAAGCCGACCCTAAACAAGCCATAAAGCCGACCCTAAACAAGCCATAAAGCCGACCCTAAACAAGCCATAAAGCCGACCCTAAACAAGCCATAAAGCCGACCCTAAACAAGCCATAAAGCCGACCCTAAACAAGCCATAAAGCCGACCCTAAACAAGCCATAAAGCCGACCCTAAACAAGCCATAAAGCCGACCCTAAACAAGCCATAAAGCCGACCCTAAACAAGCCATAAATCCGACAAATAACAGTCGATAAAGCCGACCGCAATTAGATTAATAATCCGACCATAACCAGATAACAAAGCCGACTTATGTTTGATATGAACTCAAATAGAACTAGGTCAGATATGGATAATTTGGTTGGGTTAAAGTTGATTATTTCAGCTAAATAATATTTGGCCAGGTCAGATTAGGATTGGCTGTGTTGGGCTGTTTTCGGTTAGGTTTTGTTTCGTTTAGTTAGACTTAGGCTAGTAATATTTGGAAATAGTGTAACAATGTTACGCCTTTTTCAAGATATTGTTGTTTATCTTCTTTGACCTCCCAAGTAATAATATGCCTTTTCCAAAAAATTACTGTTCACAATTATCGACTTGCGAAATGAGATAAGCTTTCTCGAATTATTTCTCTATCCTGGTATGAGATTTCTCAACTGATGCAGCCTAAAGAATATTATAGTATTTAAGTGTACTTAAAAAAATTCAAAAACACGATCCGTTAGTAGGTCACATTGATTAAATGATCACAGAAAAGGGTAGTTTTTGAAACCAACGAACATAACTGTATTGTTAAGAAATGCTCGAAACTCAACACAAACACTGCTATGTCCCAAAATAGCAGCCGCTTTTTCTAAAACAGCAGCTTTTATTTCTAAAACAGCAGTTTTGAACAACGGCGCTGTTTTTTGGAATCGTGGTTGCTATTCCGGGAACTGCTCATACGAGGTACACGAGGTACACTACTATCGGGAAACCCCGAGTATCGGTGCCGATACCGATATGGTATCGGTACCGCTTCATCCATAATTTATACAATATTCTAGAAAATGAAAAATGGGTTAACACACTCGTGGTAAAAGTTTTTCACTAGCATGAAAAGTTATCTAGCTTTTTGATTTTTTGTTTCGTGCTCTTTAACCCTCTTCTCTCTCATTCCTTCTGCTAACATATAACTTCTATGTGCGACACTATTTCTAGGCATGGTGATAAGTTTAATAATAAGAATTCTTTGGTCGTTTGTCTAGGGGAATTAATATCTAATGTTTAACAGTGTCAGCATTGATAAAATTAAGAAGTTACAGTTTAACATAAAATATTCACTATAAACGTTTGGTTTGGTTCTGGTCAATAATCGCGAAGAGCTCTTATGTTAACTAATTTGAAAGTACGATACCATGGGTTTCTTGAAGAGGCGTTGCCCGTCGTTCCGACATAGTTGTCCCGCGCGTTAAATTTCCAGGCCTACCGGACCCTTTGTTCGACACGATATTTAAAGTATTTTGCGCGCACTAACAGCGTTACAGCGTTGAAGTATTGGCGCCAAAAATGATCCTTCCTTGGGCGGCTGGATCGTCTGGGCCTTGCGGCTAACGTCCTAAGAGTTCGGGTCCTGGAACGATGGTCATCGGCCGGCGTGGCGGCAGCGAGCAGAGCGAGAGAGGGAGCCATTGTGTGCCCCCTCCTTTTATAGTTTTTTCGTTCCCGCGTTTTGACGTCACCAATGTGATTTCGCGAGGTTTATAGTTTTTTCGTGCCCGCGTTTTAACGTCGCGAGTGTGATTTCGCGAGACCAGGTAAAAAACCAAACGCGACCAGAACCAGTAAAAAAGGGGCCCTTCATATAGGGTTAGTTTGTTTTGCTAACATAGTAAAAAACATCTAAAGCGATATTTACATTGATTTTTAGGGAGGTCAAATAAATTATTGTTACATTCCCCTCCACTAGGCTTCGAACGACCTCGTTCGATAAAAAGAAACATATTTACAAAAAAACTCTTATAGAGTTCGAGAGAGCAAAAAAAATTGCACGAAGTGATGCCAAAAAAATATATCAAAAACAAATTAACATCGAAAAGAAGTGCATAGCAAAAACTAAGAATAAGTTAAACAAATCATGATATTATATACAAGGATCCTATTAAAAATTATACAATACTGCAGTAGAAAAAAAAATCATACTAAATTACACCTAGAGATAACCACTCTATATCACTAAATTATCTGATTATACCAAGAGAAAACCACTCTAAATCATACTAAAACAAAATTTCGTAAATCCGACATGAATTATGTTTAATTATTCCGAGTATTAATTACTCTATTAGTTATCCTATTCCTAGGCCTAAGCCTCCTGCGATACGATAGTTGGTCACTTATCATGGAATCGGGGGAACTAGACCTGGGGGACTGAATAGTGCGAACAAGATCGCCGGCTTCACCGCCGTTAACTTCAGGGGCATGAACTGGTTCCATCTCGCTATCGCGAGAATTATGGAGCTTCAATTGCGTAATATGGTACGTGCCCTTTAAAACTTTACCATTGCGTATGGTAGCTAATCTATAGGTGAGAGGACTTAATTTCCTATGAATTTTGAAAGGCCCATCCCAATTAGCTTATAATTTGGCAGCTATTCTCTCACCTGCGCAAGACTGATTACGCTTCTTACGCCAGACCAATTGACCTTCAGAGAATTCAACATCTCTTCTTTTCTCATTAAAATAGGCAGACTGCCTTGACTGCTCTGCTAAAATGTTATCCTTTGCCTGCTCAAGTGCGGACGTTACACGTTCCTGAATACTTGCGGCTTGCTCAACAATATTAGATTCAGAGGTATTTAAGTGAGGGTCGACTGCTGGGGTTATATCAAAAGGGGTGCGGAGTTCGCGCCCAAAATTTAAAAATGCAGGCGTGAACTTGGTTGTTTCCTGGGGTGCGGTACGTAATGCCATCGCGAGCTGCGAAATGCCGACATCCCATTCCCTATGGTTTTCAACATATGTTGCCAACATAGTACCTAACGTTTTATTAAACCTTTCTACTGGGTTTCCGCGTGGACTGTAAAATGACGTAAACCGGTGGTTAATACCCAGTTCTTTACAAACGGAAGTCATAATTTTGCTAGCGAATTGGCTACCATTGTCGCTAATAACTGTAGAGGGTATTCCAAACCGTGTAAAAACTTCATCGACTAATTTTGAAACTATAGTTTTCGTGGTAGCTCGCCTTAAGGGAAATAACTCAACCCATTTGGTCATAAGGTCAGAAACTACAAACAATTGGGTAGCTCCTCTTTTACTAGCAGGAAACGGTCCTTTCAAATCGATTGACACTACCTGCCATGGGTCGGACGGTTCGGCTGATTTCATAAGGCCTGCTGGAGCGCGTTGGGAGTTTTTATTCGCCTGACATGGTTTACAAAATCTTACATAATGGGTAACGAAATGAGTCATATTCTCAAAATAATAACGGGACTGAATTCTTTTCAACGTTTTAAATATTCCTAAATGCCCTGAAATCTTTAAATCATGGTTCAACTGTAACACCAGTGGGACTAATTCCTTTGGGATCCAAATTCTATACGAGCTGTCCGAGGTACCTTTCCTTAAAATATCACGATAAACAATTTCCTCTATAATCGTACATTTGGGTGCGTGGGTCTTAACATATTCCTTCAACTTATTGTCCGTGGGTTCGGTTTGATTAGTTAAATAAAGTTTAATAGCATTAATTTTAATATCAGCCGATTGAGCTTTGATGATGACGTCCTCCTCAAAGTCAATGGCGGTTTCGCTGCACGCGACAGATGCCAGGATAGGTGCGTCATCGGGGTTGGATTCTTTCTCGACCAGCGAGTCAGTCTCCTCCTCCGAAGAACGAGATAACGCGTCCGCTACCTCATTAAGCTTACCGGGCACATGACGTATGGCCGAAATATAAGGTTCTATGCTTAATCGCCAGCGAGCTAATTTGCCCGTGGGATCCCTAGCTGTTCGTAACCACTGCAAAGCTGAGTGGTCAGTAAAGACCTCTACTTTACTACCTTCAATATACGGTCGGAATTTGTTAATTGCCCAATGCACTGCCAAGCATTCACGCTCGGTTACCGAATAATTGCGTTCTGCATTGTTTAAGGTACTACTTATATACTGAATGACAACTGGTTTACCATTGATTGTTTGACTAAGAACTGCACCTAGACCGGTGTTACTAGCGTCTGTGTGGACCTGAAACGATTGTGTGTAATCAGGGGGGCATAGTATAGGGGCGGATGTTAGTAGGGTTTTTAAACGGTCAAAGGCTTCCTGTTGGACCGAAGTCCAATTCCAGGGGGTGTCTTTGCGTAAGAGGGTATTCAGAGGTTCAGCTATGGTGGAGAAGCCTTCAATGTAACGTCGGTAGTATGATGCCATACCGAGAAAACTACGTAACCGCTTTACTGTATTGGGTGCGGGGAGTTCGCTAATGGCGGAGGTTTTCTCGGGGTCTACTTTCACTCCTTCTTCCGAAACTACGTGCCCTAAAATTTTAGCCTCTTTCTGACAGAACTTTGTTTTGCTAGCCTTTATAGTGAGACCAGCTTGTTGAAGGGTGGAAAATACCTTTTGTAGGGTTGACAGGTGTTCCTCAAAAGTGGGTGATATTACAATGATATCATCGAGGTATGCCCAAACACCAAGATCTCTTAGTGGTCCTAATAAATTATCAACCATGCGTTGAAAGGTTGCTGGAGCGGATGTCAACCCAAACATAAGGACTTTTGGCCTAAAGAGGCCTCTATGGGTAACAAAGGCTGCTTTGTCTCTACTACCTTCATCTAAGGGAATTTGCCAGTACCCTGCCTTCATGTCTAATGTTGTTATGTATTTAGGGGTTTTTAGGCGATCGAGAATGTCGTCTATTCGTGGCAAGGGGTAACTATCTTTTATTGATACGTTATTCAGTGGGCGGTAATCTATGCATAGGCGGAAAGATCCATCTTTCTTGGAAACCAAAATACAAGGGGAGGACCAAGGGGAGTAGCAAGGTTCTATTAAATCATCGGCTAGCATTTCGTTTATGATGTTATCTATTTGCGTTCGTCTAAGGGGAGAGTACCAATAGGGGGCGCATGAAATGGGGGATGAGTCCCCTGTATTGATATAGTGGGTTGCGATATTAGTTATACCAGGCTTCTTAGCGAATAAACATTTAAAATCATTTACTAAATTTTCAAGTTCTGACCCCTGTGTGGGCGTAACCTCTGCCAATGACAAGGCTTTTTCTAGCTCGGTTTCGTCTATTTCTATCGCTTGAGCACTAAGAGAGACTACTTTAGATTCTAAGTAACTATTGGGAACGTGTTTGGGGTAATCGCGCAGAAACTGAAACTTCTCTCCAGGGGAATTTTTCCAACTAAACGTCATCTCCCCACAATCTAAAATCATACCATCCGTATGTAATACATTCATACCCAGAATGCATGGAAAAATTAAATTCTTAACAAAATAAACAGTACATGACGTAGTTTTCCCTGGGAGTTGAAGTTGCGCAATGCCACTACCTGTGGAAGTCACTCTAGTCTTATTCGCAAGTTTTATACCTAACTTAAGTCTACTGGTTTTATTAACTATGTTTGTTGTTTTATCACGAAACTGGTCGTCTATAAGGGTAAAAGTTGATCCGGGGTCCACAAGTGCTACACAATTTAAACCATTAACTTTAATTGTAATTTTTGCTAAACAAGGGTTTTTCTGATCATCTGAACTAGGATTTAGTGTTGTAGTTTTACTATTAATTTTATTAGCTTGCAATTTAAATTTTGAATTGGGATTTGTTGTTGATTTCTTAGAATTTGTTTTCGTGTTTTTCTTTGTGGATCCCGTATAACAAGATAAAGGGTTTATTGTCGAGGCTGGGAAGGAACCGGGTTTGGAGTCCTTCCCTGCTGGGAGTTTCCCTGTACAGGTGGTTGGGGGGTGTTTCGATTGGTATTGTTCGATTCCCTTAGTTTTGGACAACTCGTCCTGGTATGACCTGGTTCATTGCACTCATAACACACTACACCATTTCTATGGTTGTTAAAACGGGGGGCGAAATTTTGACTAGGGTAGAACGTTTGCCTGTTATAATCCTGCCTATGGTTGTTTTGATAGAAATTTGGGGCCCAAGAATTTCTATTGAATCTCTTACATTTATCCTGAAAGTGAGGACCTCCACATTTGAAGCTTTCGAGGGTACCTGCAGCGCGTTGACCATTGTTAGAGGGGGCGTTGTTTGCGGCCGATTCATTTTTGGGTTTTTCTGTTCTACGCGAGTTCTTAGCTTGCTCTATTAATACTGCATCAGCTAGAAGTTCCCTAACTGAAGTAAATTTCTTTGTTGCTAAATTAACCCTAAGATCTTCGTTTAAATTTTTCCTTATAGCACGAATTTGGGCAGCAACCGAGAGAGGCTCAGTTCGTTTTCTCATTATACCTTGCAATGCTTCTATATAATTAGCGACTGGTTCGCCAGGTTTTTGGATACGATAATCTAACCTTTCTAAAATTACGTCATCATTCGCATATGCGTTAAATTCGGCAGTAAGCTCGGTGGAAAAAGAGTTAAAATCGGCAAAGGGGGGTTTTGTATGAAACCATTCGAGAGCTGCACCTGTGAGCATTGTTGGGATCCAGTGTTTAACAAACAAGTTTTCTGGACAATCGCGGGACGCCAATACCTGCCTAACCTTAAGCAAAAACTCTTTGGTATTTTCGTTCAAACTACCAGAGAAAGAGGGGGTTGAAATTGGGGGTGCCCATGAAGAAGGCAACACGTTGACCACGTTTCCCGCGTTAGCACTACCTGCACCTGCTTGGTTATTTGGCGCGCTATTCGCGCTGTTTTGATTGGCTAAAAGGGCAGTTAACAGATTTATCTGATCTTGTAGATCTCTGATAATGGCTGCGTTAGGGTCACTATTGGGGTTTCCCGTTGCTCCCGCCGCATTGCTGGCTCCGGCGGCCATTTTGCTTTGATTTAAATTGCGTTTAAGGGATCGAGACTCTCGGGCACTAATTTGCTGAGCTATATGCACCTGATAACATTCGTCGCAAGCATAAAATTTACCTAAAACTGGTTTACAGAGGGCGAGATCTGACATGAATCATAATAAGACTGCGAATAAAATTTTGCGAACTACTAAATTTAGACAAAAAAAACTTAGCAATTTTGACCCACTAAAAACTCGGATAAGCGAAATAAAACCATATGACCATGGATACCTATAAAATACGGGGCCGTTTCAATGCTAGAAAAATAGTGACCAACTATTAACGCCTATATAGTAATAATACTTATTTATGCTACCCTACCACAAGATTTATAAAAAAACTACACAAAAACCTACGTTAACCACGTATAACAATTTAACAATGTAAAAAAAAGACCTACGTTAACCACGTATAAAATAAATCCTACGTTAACCACGTAATTTAACTAACAACAAATAAAAAAAATTATGAATAGGGGCATCACTTCAAATTACTATTTTAAAACATGCTTTCTAGCCTTCTTTCCACAAAACATTACTCTTAGCGTTAAGTTTAAAATTAAAATGGGGTTCAATTATTGATCCCAATGGACGGACCCCCATAATGCGACACTATTTCTAGGCATGGTGATAAGTTTAATAATAAGAATACTTTGGTCGTTTGTCTAGGGGAATTAATATTTAATGTTTAACAGTGTCAGCATTGATAAAATTAAGAAGTTACAGTTTAACATAAAATATTCACTATAAACGTTTGGTTTGGTTCTGGTCAATAATCGCGAAGAGCTCTTATGTTAAGTAATTTGAAAGTACGATACCATGGGTTTCTTGAAGAGGCGTTGCCCGTCGTTCCGACATAGTTGTCCCGCGCGTTAAATTTCCAGGCCTACCGGACCCTTTGTTCGACACGATATTTAAAGTATTTTGCGCGCACTAACAGCGTTACAGCGTTGAAGTCTTGGCGCCAAAAATGATCCTTCCTTGGGCGGCTGGATCGTCCGGGTCTTGCGGCTAACGTCCTAAGAGTTCGGGTCCTGGAACGATGGTCATCGGCCGGCGTGGCGGCAGCGAGCAGAGCGAGAGCCATTGTGTGCCCCCTCCTTTTATAGTTTTTTCGTTCCCGCGTTTTGACGTCACCAATGTGATTTCGCGAGGTTTATAGTTTTTTCGTGCCCGCGTTTTAACGTCGCGAGTGTGATTTCGCGAGACCAGGTAAAAAACCAAACGCGACCAGAACCAGTAAAAAAGGGGCCCTTCATAAAGGGTTAGTTTGTTTTGCTAACATATTAAAAAACATCTAAAGCGATATTTACATTGATTTTTAGGGAGGTCAAATAAATTATTGTTACATATGTCAGACTCCTTTTGGTAAACCGACTTAACTTTTCCTCACCACGTCGACAGTGTACAGTGATCTCATAGGGTGCTTAACTGAAAATCCCCCTCAGCTTCCGCTATCTCTCCGACTCGGTGTTTTTAATATTTTCGCAAACTATAGTTTTTATAATAAAAAAAATAGTTGTTAATTTAATATTATCGACGCTGTGGAATTAGATTTTTCTCTTGAAATTTTATAAGGGGCCCCCAAATCATCCTTAGCCTATCTCCAAAAATATCCTGGCGGCGCCACTGCCCCCATGTTTTTAGGGGTGGTTAATTTATAGAAAACCAATGTTAGTTTGGCCAACTCAGATAAATCCGATTCTATCCCTTTAATTAGACCACGGGGAGTTCGAAAAAAATAGTGAAAAAATTCTAAACCCGCCACAAGTTGGTCAAAAATAAATTTTGAAAATTTGAAAATTGCATGTACTTACCGCCATTAAGACCGCTACGCGCCTAAACGCATTCTGCCCTCAACCTTGAAAAACTACTCGGGGGGGGGGGTAAATATAATAACAAGGACTCGCGACGGAAATGAGGGAGCAAACATTGCGGAAATATAGCTATGAAATTTTAAACACCCGCTGAAACATTTACAATTCTCCTACCAGGATAGAAAATTATTTGAAGCCAGCTCCAATTTTAAAAACAAACAACGATATTTTGCTAAATTGCGTAGATTATTTCGGAAGTAAAGGAAGATAAAAAATAATATTTTGGAAAAGGCGTAATATTATTTGGGAAGTAAATGAAGATAAACCACAATATTTTGGAAAAGGCGTAATGATATTTGGGAAGTAAATGAAGATAAATAATATTTTGGAAAAGGCGTAATGTTAATTGGGAAGTAAATGAAGATAAACAATAATATTTTGGAAAAGGTCTAATATTATTTTGGAAATTTAATAAATGTATTTTTTGGAAAAGGCATAATATTGTTTGTTAAGTAAATGAAGATAAACAGCAATATTTTTGAAAAAGCGGCCAATTATTGGGAAGCAAATGATGGTGAACAACAATATTTTAAAAGGATTCAATATGTTGGAAGGAAGTGTATATTTAAAATTATACACTAACTGCAAAACTGTTTATACCGATGGCTATGCATTAAAGTGTGGCACTTAGCGTTACCCGAGAAACACCACTTGGAGGTGGCCACATGTCGTTTCTCATGGGGAGTTTTGATAAGGCAGGCCCCCTTGCCTTACTGCCGAAAACTAAGAAAACGTTGCCGTATTCGTCAGTGAATTCGGCAGTGTTTTCTTCGTTTTGGCCAGCAATTATAAACGGCAGTAGGCAAGGGGACATGCCTAATCAAAAATCCCCATAAGAAACGACGTGTGGCCACCTCCAAGTGGTGTTTCTCGGGTAACGCTAAGTGCCACATTTTAAGCAAATTTTATATAATTTTCCAAATAAGTGACCGCCTTTCCAAAATATGTTGTTTATCATCCCATATAATGTTACGCCTTTTCCAAAATATTGTGGTTTATCTTCATTTACTTCCCAAATAATGTTACACCTTTTCCAAAATATTGTTGTTTATCTTCATTTATTTCCCAAATAATGTTACGCCTTTTCCAAAATATTGTGGTTTATCTTTATTTACTTCCCAAATAATTTTACACCTTTTCCAAAATATTGCTGTTTATTTTCATTTACTTCCCAAATAATGTTACGCCTTTTCCAAAATATTGTGGTTCATCTTCATTTACTTCCCAAATAATGTTACGCCTATTCCAAAATATTGTGGTTTATCTTCATTTACTTCCCAAATAATATTATACCTTTTCCAAAATATTGTGGTTTATCTTCATTCACTTCCCAAATAATATTATACCTTTTCCAAAATATTGTGGTTTATCTTCATTTATTAAAATCCTACCACAAAGAGTTTAATATGTTTTCCCTACGGCAGTTAAAAGAGTCGTGGTGCTTACGTTAGCGCAGTTTAACTATTTTTTACCAACAGTGGATTTTGTTAATTCATAAATATAAGTAACAGTGGTGCTGATTAATCCAGGAGGACAGTGTCGTTATGTAATTTAATTAGTCAAATAATTTGCATATTTACATCAGCGCAGATTTTTCCAACGTAACCACGTCAGCAACGGAGGGTTACGTTGTTCGCTATCTCCACAGTTCACATTGCCGTTTGTTTATTTGTCTAAATTGCTATGAATTGTTTAGGTATTTAATTTAATTACTGTTATTGAAGCCAAAGTTGCTAAACTATAGAATAACATCATTCATTAACATATGTTATAGATGATCTTTATGTTACCGCAAATTTAGCACGTGGTATGATAAAAATTTAACACATTGTGTTGGCAAGAATCAAAAACTCTTCTAAACTTTACAATTAAGGTGATTTGAAACTCATTTTATAAGCTAAATCAACACTGCCAAACCTCAATCCTTCATTAATTTCAACTTAATTAAGTATAATTAACGTGAATTTAAACATGAAATATACATATTTGGATGAGAGCTCGAGTAACTTTGAAATAAAATACTTAATTAAGATTAAAACTGCACAAGCTGTTAGTATAGCCCCATGTTTTCTATCTCACACTTAGTTAATTTAAATTATCTTTAAGTACATTAATAGGCGCGAAATTCGAAAGTTTAAGGTAAAATAAGACTCAAAACCCACTAAAAATTGCAATTAAGGTTAAGTATATATTGAAAGTCATTTATAACCTAAATGTGCACTGCCGAAACACAATCCTACGTTAATTTTAAATCAATTAAATATAATTAACGTGAAATTAAACCAAAGATATTCATTTTTTGGATTAAAAGCTCAAATAACTTTTAAATAAACTGTTTAATTAAGATTAAAACTACCCAAGCCGTTGGTATATCTCAATGTTTTCTATTTCACACTTCAGTTAATTTCAACTATGTTTAAAGTACATTAATTGGCGCGAAATTTAAAAGTTTAGGGTAAAATAATGGGTGTGGCAAAAATGTTAAATTGCACAAAACGTTCCAATTAGGGTAAAAAATTCCAATAAATTATACCAGGAATACATAGATTTACAACTTGGAATCTTTAAGAGGCCATAGACCCCACACAAATATCTGATTGACTGTGAGGGGAAGCGCCAAAAACTTTTAAACAGCCTGCTCCTCCTTCCTCGCGTCTCATTGGTTATGTGAATGTGTGGGACAGATCGAGATCATGACCTTTTAAGCTGTCGTCTGCATCAGTTTCGGCTCCGAAATGGTCGGGAAGTGCGAGAAATTGCAACAGTTTGACGTTAACGACGTTTTTGAAGCGAAAATTTATCCAACTGTAACTAAAGTCGACGATTTAGAAGTAAGTGTAGCTCGAAATTCAGTATTGAAAACATATTGTTTACATTCGGGTTCACCGCGCATGGGTCGCGGGAGTCGCGGCGCAGGTCGCAAACATGCGTCAATATGACGTGATTTTTATGAGCATGCATGACGTCAGGGGTGACGGTTTCTACACCTCCCCTTTCAGTCAAGCACGAGGGCCCATAAAATGGCCTCTTAAAGATTCCAAGTTGAGAAATATTGGTAGGATTCAGACTTGTAAATAGTGATAATTTGACCGGGAGCCCGCAGGGCTCCCGACCCCCCCCCCCCCCAAAGCCCAATTTTCTTGGGTACCCAGGGCTCCCTAGTGGACAAGGTTAATTAAATAAAAAAACTTGAATATCATACTGAGGCATAGAACTATTTTGGTGTCGAGGAAAAGCCGCGGATTTTTAACTTTTACTTTCACTTTTGAGTCTTGAACTCTTGCTAGATATCTCATCGCCCCGAATTTTTCAGGGTACCTGGGTGGTACCCGACCCCCCTAAGAATATTTTATCAGGGTGTCCTGTGAATTTTCTTGGGTGTCACAGGCTCCCTGGTACCCCCTATTTACAAGTCTGCCGTCGACCCTAAGTCTACTCGCTCACACGACGCAAAGACAACTTGGTTATATTCGGGTTCAACGCTCATAGGTCACTAGCTACGTCAGTATCACGTGGTTTTGTAAGTTAAATGCATTATGAATGACGCCTGGGGTGAAGATTTTTACATCTCCTCCCCTTTAATTCAAGCAGAAAGGCCCAAAAAATGGCCAGTGAAAGATTGCAAGTATATTCTTGCTTTAACGGATAGTATGGCATTCATCGGTCAATAAATTTTGGATTTCACATTAAGAAGTTATGTGAAATATAAATCGTTTGTTCATTTCGTGGACAGTAAAAGATTACCGTTCATTTAAACTACAATGTTAACTACCGTGTCTTGTAATGTAACTCATTTGTGAGTAATAGATTTACGTCTTACCTGTGTTACCATAGGAATTCCCAGCAGAAACTGGATGGCTACCACTACAGCAGTGAACTTTTTACGATGAGGACGAAGTACTGAGGCAAATTCATCCACAACACCAGTAATAAATGCTTCAACAGTGCAAAACTGTTCAAATTAAAAATAAAATCGTTAAACCGTGGTTCAACAGCCAAAACTTGAATGTTTGAATGTTTAACTTTACCAATAGGTTTAATTTAAATTAAAAACCCAAGGAGGTTTCCATTTGAATTTTAAAATGTATTTGTTATACCTGACTATCAATGCCCAATGTAATTAACATTAGGAAGAATAGCACCGCCCACAATGGTGAAATCGGAAGTTGCGTCACGACTTCCGGGTAAGCCAAAAAGGCCAGTCCGGGTCCTATGGAGGAAAAACATCGGAAGAAGAAAGTACAAATTTAGTCTTTCATGAAGTTATTTCATCTAATATATATTTTTTCAAAAATTTCAACTTTAAATTTAATTAATTTGATAGTTTTTAATTTAATTATAAGATTAAAAAATAGATACGGTGGAAGGCTGACCTAAAGCGTCCCAATTTCGCAGAGTGGTCTATTTAACCTCCGCGCGGCATATTTTCACCTCCCAAATCCTATCAGGAATGGACTTTAGCCGAAGAAGTGGTTTGTTTTTGTTGGTTGAATTTTTGTGAAAGTCGTGGGCGGAGTTTTATAATTGTACAACAACAATAAAGCTAATTGCCGAAGCTAATAAATACTATATTCCAACACATCTTCCGACTAATTACTAACGATAACTATTAATAAACATATAAAGCATGCCTTTCAACATGCTAATTTGCTTTCCCCAGTATGCGTACTTCCCTAAAAAGTGGCCTCAATTTGTTTAAACCCCTTTCAGTCAAAATATTTTTAAAACGTTTTATTATATCTTCATGCAACTATAAAGGTTAATTGGATACTTAAAAGGTTCAACAGGAATTTAGGCTGCCAGGAATATATACAGCTAATAGGAATCTTTGCTTCCCCATATTTCCCATGTTAATATCTATGCGGGTTTTGTGGGCCGGGCTTGAAATCTTACTATCCGTCACGCCTATTAAAAATTCTGACGTCTTTATAACTGTGGCGTCACTGGCTGGTATCAACGTGAGGTGAGGCGTGCGCAGGGTTAACGCGCAGATAGAAAAGTTATTCGCGAGGTTAAATTCGTCCCACAAAATCCTCATAGATGCGTTGAGAAAATGGCTACGAAATGAATGATTCCTGTTAACTGTATGTACTCCTTCTACGTATATGAATAGAAAAATGTCCAAATTATGCGCATGGGATCGGGTTCTGCTTCGCAGTATTTAGAACTTATTGTAATTTCAGTAATTAATTGTCGAGTTCAAAGCTCAAATGAATTCATAAATTCATTAAATCGTTTAAAATAAAGTTATACCTATTATCATCTCAAACTTTGCTAATATTGACGTTTAAAGTGAAGGGTACCCCTATTGCCCGCTTTTTCAAATTTTGGGGTATATATACGATTAGTTTCCATTATAATAGTAAAGAAAAAGCGCAATTGCGAAAACCTTTGGTGGCGATCCGACCTTAGGGAGGCTAGACGTTTCTCGTAACCCTAGCTGATCGCCGCGTATATCCTAAAATCAAACGATGATAATGGAGTAGAAGCCAATGAGACAGATTGGTGTCTATGTGGAATAGACGGAAAACCAGTAGATGGTGGTGTTTAGAAGCCAGAATGTACAGACTGGTGTCCAAGTGGAATGGACGAAGACCAGAAGAAGGTGGTGATTAGAAGCCAGTATGTACAGACTGGTGTCCATGTGGGATGGACGAAGATCAAAAGATTGTGGTGATTAGAAGCCAGTAAGTACAGACTGGTGTCCGTGTGGGATGGACAAAGACCAGAAGATGGTGGTGTAAGAACTCAAGTAGAGGAGCCATTTCCGTGACTGTGAAAGCAGTTCGGAAATGGCGAACACGTTTGCTCCGATTTGTAAACTGCGAACGCGGTCACGTGGGGTCTGACAGACACACACACAGACACGCGAGGGGCTAGTCATTCGCCAAAATTTTGTACACCTGATTACTGATTTCTGAATTTTTATATGAATTCCTATGATTACTGGACGAATTCCTTGATTTCTGTGATTACGATTATTTTCGGTGATTTTCATAATCATTATACTGATTTCCCGTTATTGCCGCAGATTTCTTGTGATTTCCGTTTGAATTCCAATGAATTCCGGTGATTTTTTTCTGAATGCCGTGATTACCACTGGATTCCTCGTGAATTTCGATGAATACAGTGATTATTTCTATTTCAACTGATTATGATTTTTATTTTGAATTTTCGAATTCCTCCATTGATTATGCGTGATTATTTCACGAAAGGCGTGATTACCGAGGTGATTACAAAAGATTACTAGTAAATCATATGATTATTTCTAATTTTCTCAAGATTTCACGTGATTACTAGTGATTATCGGAGATTCTGATTACCTTTGATTACCCGCAGAAATGATTTTGATTACTGATGATTTTCAAAGAATTCTAGAAATCAAGTAATCGATTTCTGCGGTTTTGTACACCTGATTATTCAAGTGACTAACCCCTCGCAGACACGTCCAGTGTAAAACCTCTCCGTGACGTCATCGTCACTCGGAGAGGTAAAAACTATTATACAAAATATTGTTTCCTATATAAAACCATCAAAACCTGGTGGCAGTCGAAATCAAATGCCGTTATCCTTTTTTAAAGAAAAATAAAAATATTATTTTCATTTGAGACATAAAAAACTTTAATTAAAAACAAAGTTATAAGTAAACATTAAGATACCAATTATCAAAATTTTTATTAAACAGGGAATTCTTCCAATATTACAAAATTATATTAAAACCAGGGATAAATGTAATTTTAGGAGCTGGAATGGAGAACAGAGTAATAAGGGCGAGTGTCAAAGTCCCGGACTCCTTCCCTGGGAGGGGGGAAGTAATAAGAAGCGGGTCATAGTGACAAAGGTAATAAGGAACTACAATTTTTTTGCCGTCCCTGTCAGCAACGTAGTTTAAGTGAGCCAATAAGATCATTTAAAATTTTCGTTACGTGTTGAAGGGAGGGGCTCTATACTGGGCTATTAGTTGGACTGAAGTAATGGTTAACCATTCTCCATTCCTGCTTCTAAAATTACATCTATCCCTGATTATACTAAAACTACTGAATTTAAAACGCCATGCTTATACGCGAGATTGAACGTGATTTAAATTAGTTTTTCATTTAAACTGGATCTTTTCGCCTGATTTTTGTTGTTTACTCTTTTGAAAAGTTTTTCTAGTCTCATCATTGGGGCTTCGATAGATAAGGAAAGAACGAAACCAGATATGCATGAAATCGTCAAAAACCCAAAAGAATTGGCTATCTGAAAGAAGTAAAAAATAATAGATTAAACTAAACTTTTCTTTAGTTGGAAGTAAGGCCATAAAACTCAGATGAACTGAAATGGTGATACATCACGTGGTTCTTTTAGGACAGCGCCTCTCTAGTGCCACGCCGCGACCGATATTGAAACTATTTCGACTCAAAGCATAGTCATAAGTCTATGAGTCGGTAAGTTTTGGGACTGCTCCGCATTCGATGCCGTTCGATGAACGGGGGTTTTAGCTTATCATTTGTGTTTAGTGATCTTATTAGCTGCAATGCTGTCAGACACTTTTCCCACGTATTTTTTGGACTGTTTGTCAGCTGCTCTGCTTTCCGTTTTCAGACACATCCGTAAATGATATATTTTTGTTTGTGGCGAACTTAAACTTGGCTTAATTTCAATAACTATTTATTTAAATTGGAAATCACAAACTTTAAACGTTCAAAACAACAGTAAAACCTTAAATAAGACGCTGGAATTTTTAAAATTGTGTCCTCTAGTTCTCTGAACAATGAAGAAGACGATAATTAGTTAGAAAACCACAGCCCACGCGGTCACAAGCGTGATCGAGTTAGCTATGCCCAAACAAAATCGCTCTCTCTATAAATGGCGGCCAATCACGTGATCATATTTTTTCCCGCGGAAAACGCCGCGAGATAATCGAGATTCTTTACACATCCGCGGCGCTCAAATGGACTAATACTATTCTTTTTACATAATTTTTAGGCTAATATGATCCATACCATTTACGAAAGGAGACCAGAATCCTAGGAGGACGAAATAGTTTGCCCTTTTGTCCTTCAAAGCAGCCTGGTCTCCTACATAGGATATACTCACCACTATCGAATTTTCAAAATAAAGTAGAGATCCTCTAGATAAATAGAAATAATCAATTACAATTGCGTGGATTAAGTAGATGGAGTAGCTAACACGACTAAGAATAATCCACACATTCCAGGACAAAAATTTATCAACTGGTCCTGAAAGTTCAATTAATTTTTAGTGAAATATACCTTGGATGAAAAGTTTAAAAGCACATTTTCATACCTCCATGTCCAGTCGAACACGCGAAGATAATCCAAGACACTGCCATTGACCATAAGGTTTTAGAAAATACGTTGAATAGAATATTCATGATTGGTCCTTCTTGGGCCCAGTAAAGGCAGTGGATAATAAAAAGTAAAGTAATGCAGGAGATAGTCCAACCCACGTATATCAAAGCCTAAAAAGATGATAAGCAATAGATCATTCCATTTATTACACACACAAGCGGGATATACATTATATCATAAGTTCATATGAGATGTTCCACAAGATTGCCACTGTTTACTGATGCCAAGAAGGGATATCTAGTTTACTAGGGAGAATGATGACTAAGTATTCACGCGTTATAGTCCCAGTCCCCCTTTCAAAATACAAGGGGGGACGTAAAAGGAGGCTGGGCTATTTCGCCTCTCCTCAGTCATTCGCGTCGTGCTGACGTGAGTTTTCAAGAACCAATGAGATGCTGGTTGTAATTTAGAGGCGGGGATTAACTCTGGACCTCCGTTTGGGCTGGAGATAAAGCTATAACTGTGGCAAATATATATCTTCTCCCTAGTAAACTAGATATCCCTTCTTGCTGAGACCTTGTCTTAAAGTGACATACATTCTCGTAAAGCGACGTCTGGTGAGGTGATATAAACTTATATGCATTAGGATTAATATAGCACTTTCTGTCGTCAAAGAGCTAAAAGACAGTTATTCTTATATCTCACCTTATTTAGAAACCCTCGAGCTCCATTCATGTGTACAATGATAAAGCCTAGCAGACATCCAATAATATAGGACTGAATTCTCGTATATGGTTTTAGGCTAATTAAGTTTACGTAATTTCTGATACTAAAAATAAGGTGCTACAATTAAATATTAGCATTAATGAGTATGGGATACCAGAAGTGCATTGATTTCATTTTCTTGGAATCTTTAAGCGCCCATAAACTAAAACTACATACTAGTTTCTGATTGAAGATTAGGGTAAGGGCTTAAAACTTCATGAAACCGCTAGCTCCTCCTTCCTCGCATCTCATTGGCTAGTCGAATGTATAGAGTGTTTTGGCTAACTATAAGTTGCGGCGCGCAGATGTCGGAAACTACATCGATATCACGTGATTTCTAAGTTCAAATACATTAGGTGTGACGTCATTGTGACAGTTTCTACACCCTTCTTCTTTAATTCAAGAGGGAAGGCCCAGAAAATGGCCTGTTAAAAATTCAAAGTTGAAAAAATTTACACATTCCCGAGGATTCTAGTAGATCGATAACACCATTGAAAAAGTGTTAATTCAGTCCCACTTTGAGTTTAACATGCGTTTTCCTGTTTTATGGGCTCAATTTAGGAATCCTAAAAAAATTACGCAAAGGTGTTATCGATCTACGCGTGGGGAAATTTACTTTTTATAATGAATGTCAAAATCAGTTAGTCCATTTGTCGTGTTTCTATCGAAAAACAAAGGAAATGGTATGTCAATGTACCAAGTAATAAGACCAGTTATAATCCAAGAGCCCAACAATATTGCGAAAGCAATTGAAATGCCTATTTTTTTGTGAAACTTCTTCGAACTGCAATGATAAAATAATTTGAAATAAAATTTTTACCTCACTTGAATTTGCTATTAATAATCTTCGAACATTTCATTACCAACTCAACCGTACCTAAATTGTTTTTCGACAAATACAATCTATATCTATATAAATCAAAGTCCTGACTGACTGACTGACAGACTGACTGATAATCAACGCCCAGCCCAAACCGCTTGCCCTAGAAGGCTGAAAATTTGCAGGTACGTTACTCATAAGTAGTAAGCGCGTACTAAGAAAGATTTTATCAATCCGCCGACATCTTAAAAGATGGCGCCCAGAAATGTATAAAATCTTCTCTACGCAACCAAGTCCACGCGTTTCAACCGGTTTCGCAAATATTTAGTACACTGGTTTCCTATAGACGGACTGAATGGTCTTTTGAGTTCAATTTGTTTCCATCTTTTTAAATGGTGGCCAGAAATTTAAAAACCCTTCTTTATGGAATAATGTCCGCGTGAAAAGTAATAAAAAATGTCCCGACGGGCTGACGGGCAACGCCGAGTGACTTCGCTCCGAGGGTGCTACAAAAAAATTAGTCATCAGTAAAATCTACGCATTCTTCATATCATTTTCATGGAAGTTCTTATTACACACGAGCGACGCCGCGGGTAACAGCTAGTAAAATATAATCTTCAAGATATACAGTATATTGAGGAATTCAACTTTGGAAGGAGTAGAATTTCGCGTAGAAGTAGATTTACTTCTTCCAAGGCTGGATTCTACTGCCAGAATATTTAACTATCGAACAAATTGGAATAAAATATTCGTCGATTATTTGGTACTATAGCTTTATTCAATACTATATTATCATACCTTTTGAGAAATATTAAGAAAATTGGACTCATAAGGAACAGCTGCATTTCACAAGCTACGTACCAAGTATAACCAAGGCACTAAAATAGAAATGCAAACGCTACAAAATAAAATTCTTGTAAAGGTCCGCGCGTAATACTGTTAGAACGTTCAAAATGCAAGACGGAGATTCAAGAGGAATTGGTTCTAACGAATTAAGCCAAGCATCTTGACGAACAAAGACCGGGTCGATCGTGCCCGAACGGCAAAATGTAACAAAACATTTTCGACTCAAAATCACCGGAAGAGCATCCTACTTAATTTATGCCAGGCTCAAGAACACCCTTAGGCTTTCTTCCCCACTATTCCAATGGGTTCCTTCGTGCATCACAGCCATACTTTCTCAGGTTTTACAAGGGTTCCTGACATACCTGATCTCTCGAATACCAATTGGTGATGAAGAAAAGATTTCGCCACCAGTTTTTGTAACAATATTCCTGGGATTCCCTCACAGCTAGCCAGTTAGGACGGTGAAAAATATGGGAAGAGGTTAACAAATGCACGACTATAGCCATACTCAAAGCCGGTGTTAGCCTATAAAAATATAAATAAATCGTTAGAGTTCATTAGTTAACTTATATCAGTGATTCTAAAACCTCGGCTATTAGATATGGCGTCGATAATTCTCTCATAGGTGACACCGTTTTTTCATTTTAGCTTTGAGAACTCAACTATAACATACCTTAGGAATCTATGAAAGTACATAGCGCATATATTTTTCCTGCTCAGTTTCAAAGGTTCTTTCAGGAGTTTGTATGACAATAGAAAGCCACTACAACAAACGAATAAATTCATTTTCATGTTTAATAAAATACACAGAGTGGTTTCTCTATCTGAAATGGCCCAGCTGAAGTGAGGATATAGAATTTCCATCACTGTATTAATGAAACTATTGGCCTCAAATAGTTAAGCCACCCTAGAATAACATTCCAATTTGCTTTCCCGCTTTAATAAAATGTTACCTTAGTATAAAAAATGTGTCAACTGCAAAAAACGCCTGTGACATCACCTGAAACCTAAATCTGTGATATTCTTCCAGCAAATCAAGTGGATTATCTAGTGAATGGAAAATAAGGCCATTTGGGTTTGTTTGATTGGTGAAATTGATCGAATGAATTTCCATAAAGTGTTCGGGGAACAACTTGTGCAGGCAGAAGTAGACCTACTTCAGCTAACGTTATAACTAGGGCAATTTTTAATATATTTTATTGCAATTGTGTATGGTAGTTGAAAGAGAAGCTTATGTTAACTTATTTGCGCATAGGGGCACATTAAACAAGTTGGTAAAACCAAAATACTACCTCTCCGAGTCGAGAGAAAGAGTATCGGACTCAGTATTGTAACTCTATTTCTATATTGTTCGCTTAGTTTCACGCCTAACGAAGCTTAAATAATTTTCTCTATAAATAAAATGTAAGATAAAAAGTTATATCTTAAATTGCATTCTCTGATTCAGACGTATGTAAAAATCTATTAATGGCCAGGATATTGGTATAAATTTGTCATTAATAACGTTGCAATGTCAGAGATTTTCAACTAAAACTTTCGTACGGATCTGGTTTTAGGTTTGCACTACGAAATGTATGAATACTATAAACCTAAAATTTCCTAACGCCCCAAATACCTCAAAAGACGAACTATTTTTGTTGGTGAGACGAAATATGTAGGTCCACATAATAGAGTGTAAACATCATACTGAGCACTACGGTAATTTTTTTCAAGTATTTGCATTAGCCTTTGGTAAAATTAACCGATGGTAGTAGGATATCAATTCCTGGCCATATAGTTTTAAAAGATCACTAAAAAACATAATAATGGCTTTGATACAACTCACCGTACAGATCTATTCCAAAAGAGAAAGTATGACCGAAAATCACCCAGGCAAGGCTTATCACACGTATTCCATTCAAACAGAGTAATTGATCATGATTTTTTGACGTGTCCAAGATAGATTTAATATTTTTCAAGAAAGAAAAGCATTGTAGTATTTCACGGGCTAAGTAAAATAACCATGTCCGTAATTTATCACTTAACGGATTTTGTCATACCAAATGAGTCTTACTTGAGATTTTACTTTTGTTACTCGCTCCATTGATAGCAACAACGTGTAATTGACCTTTCACTGAACTCGCTTGTTTTTCATTGTGATTTTTAAAATTAATGAACTCGTTGTTTGAAAATGATGGTATTGGATCGTGACGTACAGATTTGTTAATTTCAAATACGTCTAGTATGGTCCCCAGTACCATAATTCCAAAAATTAGACACAAAAGTAATCTAGTAGTAAATGCCAAACGTGTTAAAAAGTGCTCATCAATTCAAACAAGCTTCTAATCTCGGCGCTTGAGTCGTCTGCTTAGTAGCCTTAGTTTCGCCTTTCATTATATTATTATCAAACTAGGGAAAATCTTAATGTATCCCCCTTCGAATCCAATTTTTCTTTTAAAATATTCTAAATTCTATTAATGAATTCTACCATATCTTTCGTATAATATTTGAGCCATCTGCTGTCAAACTAATCAGACGACAGAAGATGCGCCATTAAAATGTGTATTGGATTATTGAATAAGAATCAAAACAACTGTATTACAAGAAGATATAAGTTGATTTCCTGAACGGTACAGCGTCAGGGTAACACTCAATTTTGTACAAAGATGAAAACCTCTAATAAATTGGCTTTAAAAATATTAACGTTACTTCAATGAAGGAACGCGTAGAGAAATCAAAAAATGCCAAGCACCAATTGAGAGTCGATTGATGAAATTCCTGGTGTAGTCGTCATTCAGTTCTAGCGTGTTACAAATGTTAGGAACACAGATGCCAATTTCAAAGTCCGGTTTTCCCTACGTCAATATTTTCAATTGTTGTAATTAAAGGATAATTTCGAATAACATAGCATTATACCTTAAAAGAACGGCATTCCTCTAAATATGAAAGGAAAAATATTTAAAAAAAATGATATCTTATTGCAAAACAATTGGTATTTAGTTTTCTTAAAAACATGACTACTGCGCCGCCATTGGTTTAGTGGCGTCTGCTAAATCTAGCCCTTACGGAATTGGTTGAATACTCACAGGCAGAGAGAGGTATGTGGTAAGAGGTTCGATTTGGCAGACCCCACTAAACCAAGGGCGGCGCAGTAGTCCTCGTTTTTAAGACAAATTAAGCCTAATTGTTAATTATTTTGTAATAAGAGATGATTTATTTTCTTTCATTTTTTTCCTTTTCATATTTAGAAAAAGGCCGTTCTTTTAAGGTATAATGTTATGTTAACTGAAAAGAATAATAAACTAAGATTTTTTAATCATAATGGAAAGAGCTTATAAAAAAACTAAGAGCCTCATCGTATACTACGATGTGGCTAAAAAATGAATATTGCAAATTGAAACCATTTATGTCGGAGACGATATGAGTAATTAAGTTTACTGAACCCTATAACCCTGCTCTCCGTGAAGCAGTTGGCGTTTAACTTTTAGGGTGGCCAATTACAGTTCCAACTCAGCATTACGTAATCATATGTATAAAACTGTGGCTAATTATCACGTTGGGTTTTGTAAGAAAGCTTGATCTATCGCACCTTCTTCAATATTGTGGATAGGTACACATGGTTCAGTAAGAAAATTTCATTGTTTTGTTTGCTGCTTGACGTTAATTATAAAAAATATTTTCTAAGCCTTACTGGCAAATCTACTGTTAGCTTGCAATATCTTCCTTGAAATCCATTCCTAAATTCATAGCTCTTCGGAGCCCTTACAGCCATACATTCGTTAAAATCACCAATCCAATGGAGTCCACCCCGCAGAATTCCGTCCGATGGTTTACCAAATGAATCCAACACTGCAAAGGTTAACACGAATTTAGCATGTACAAGCATAATGATTAATTCTCATCAATGCTAATATCAAAATAGTATCGAAGGGAATTCTTCTGATGTCGCGATGATACTGCGAGATGGGGAGGGGCTTGTATCACATCCATTTTGAAGTAGCGTCGTGATAGTACTTGGGTTTTGAGAATTTTCAACGATACGTAGTGGAAATCAACAAATAAAAATTCCCTGATTTAAGACTGGGAAGACAAACAAGAAGGAAATGAAGGAAATAGCACGTTTTGTTGTTTACAGTTTTCAGTGCTAAGGGGTTAGGGAAATATAATTTGATGATAATTTGCATGTTTTCTACTGCACATTGTGCACAATTCGGGTGCGAACTAGGACGATGCATTTGTTAACTGAGCCAGCTGAGCCGCTTTGGTCCCATTGAACCGAATTCGCATTCGACAGAACGGCTTTTTTGTGGTGTCCCATTCGACCGAACGTAGCCAAACGTGCGATTTTATTATAGTCCCATTGGACCGAAATTCTATTGAACTGGAAGAAGACATACTGTGTGGTTTTGCATTAAATATATTTTTAATTTCACAACTTTTTATTGTTCAAATAAATGTGAGTTGAAAATGTATTACTGCACTTATTTTAACTGAGTTTTAATTACGGCGAACCTCACCTACCCTAGCCTAACCTAACCTAACCTAACCTAACCAAACGTAACCTAACCTAACCAAACGTAACCTAACCTAACCAAACCTAACCTAACCTAACCCAACCCAAACTTGTTTGGAGGTAAAAAGATAATTTATATGAGTATTAAAAGCCCGCCTCTTACCACGAACAATTTATTAGCAATAATAGAAATATTTTGGAAAAGATGTCAGATAATTAATTGGAGAATATTTTGGAAAAGGTGGCAGCTAATTAATAGGAGAATATTTTGGAAAAGGTGGCAGCTAATTAAAAGGAGAATATTTTGGAAAATGTGGCAGCTAATTAGTAGGAGAATGTTTTGGAAAATGTGGCAGCTAATTAGTAGGAGAATGTTTTGGAAAAGGTTGCAGCTAAATAATAGGAGAATATTTTGGAAAAGGTGGCAGCTAATTAATAGGAGAATGTTTTGGAAAAGGTGGCAGCTAATTAAAAGGAGAATGTTTTGGAAAAGGTGGTAGCTATTTAAAGGGAGAATATTTTGGAAAAGGTGGTAGCTAATTAAAAGGAGCATATTTTGGAAAAGGTGTCAACGAATTATCGGAACCTAACCTAACCTAACCTAACCCACCCGAAACCAAAATATTATAATTTTAATTTAAAACTTAAAGACATTGATGGAACTACCATTAAGACTGTACTTCATTTTAAGCACAATTTGTTTATTAATTCTATATATCTCTTGCCTTGAAAGGAATGAAAGTGAGCGTTTTAATTAGTATCACAAAATATTTATTTTTAATATTATTAACATACCTTTCGGAGATTCGAACCAACAACCTATCGCTTCTTAGTCCAACACCGTTTCCACTACACCACCGAATCGCTGACGGCTACAGTGTTTCAAGTTATATTCATGTATTTTTGGGGCATATTCGGACGATTGGGATTTCGGTCCATCGGGAATATAGCCATTGGGCTGGAAATCTAAAATCATTGCGGGATTTTCGGTCGAATGGGATTTCGGTCCATTGGGAATTCGGTTGAAAGGAACGATACCGCTGAGCCAGCATCTCGACTCGTGAACAGTCCTAGGCCACTGCAAACCAGTTATACTCATTCGTACTGCAGTGTTATGACTCAGCGCGTCTTTACTCTAAAGGGATGAACATCGTCTTATGTTACCTTATGAAGCTTATCGTCTATTAAATAAAGTTTAACGCTTAATCGCGAGAAAGTTAAATCCTGAATGCTTGAAAATCAGAGCACTAGACATGCCTGAATTTCGTTGGGTTATAAGTGCATTGGAAATGAATATCGGCTTTTCAGTTGAATCTTTTTTATTCCCCAGTCGTTCCACGTTAACATATGCAGGAAATGGTAGCTCTATTACTTCAAAACATGGTTCTTGACACGCCCCTACCCAACTCATTGTACATCTAATAAAAGCTGGACGACCATCTGTCCCTGTCCCGAGAACGCTTAATTTCGTCTTCTCAGTTATAGATTTATACTCTTACTTCCTTACTTTGAAGGGCCCATTTGCTCTCCAATGAATTTGCAAACTGTCTCAGGGATTTTATGCAGAGATTTACATTGTACGATGGCAAAACTGGCTCAGCTACAAGAGTATCATTTTCTGAACTAACTCCGAAAGGAATAAAAATTCGCGAAATCATAACTCGTTTCAAAATATTTTTAAATCGTGAAGTAATGATTTCCTGATGCTGTAAACTAAATATCTCATTGGCAATATCCGTATCATTTAGTATTGATGATTTGATTGAAGTAGCGGTTAATATCCACACAATGAACGTCATGAAATTTCGCAATTGCATGTTGCAATTATCTTGAAAAGAAAATTTAGTATTAATCACGTTTTAATTTCAATATTAGAATCGTTAAATTAAAACTGTTCGAAATGCAAGATTATTAACATGTCCAACAATCATCCGAATTACTAAATAGGCTTGTAAAGCTTAAATTTACATTATGTGAGACTGCTAATAAGAACGTTTTTAGCGTTCTGAATAGAGATGTGAAATCACCGTAATTTTAAAAAATGGTAATTTACCTGGTAAAGTACCGAAAAATTACCAGTAAATTACCGACTAAAATTTTGGAATAACAAAAAATGGTATTTTATATTTTCAAAGGCTTATAACTGCGGTAATTTACAGGTAAATTTCCATTTTAAAATTACGGTAAGATATAAACCGGTAATTAACGGACGGTAGTTTACCTTCTCACATCTCTAGTTCTGAATTATTTAAACTCTCATTAATTTCAAATTAAATCAACATAAAATGAATCAAATGCTCAATGTATCAAATTTCAATTGAGTTAGCCAGCCCATAGCAATAATTTATAATTGAAAATGAAAAATACTTACATTTTTCGAAATGAAATCTCAGGTTTATACTTAATTTTACAAGTGTATTTTAAAGTGCGAAATAGTTGAAAAGACGGAACCTTTGATTTTAATGGCGCACACTTTATTTCCAGACTTTGACTGCGAGCTAATATTTTCTTACTCTGCAGTTTCTTTCAGATATAACTGTAATATATTTTCTACACTGTCTAGTAATAATTTCGCTATCTGTTATTTTACACAATCATAGGCGGCGCCATTAAGTATGAAATTTCACGGATATTAACGAGAAAAGTTAACCAAGTTGGGAAACCAAAATAAACCTCTCAGAGTCGAGACGCAATTAAGAGGTAGGTGTCATCCTTCGTCTATTATCCCCTACTGATATTGATATTATGTATGTTTCCACGAGCTCCTACTTTAAGAAGGGGGGGAATCACGGCTCTTCAGCGCACACTAATTATATCGGAACAGTTGTAAAGATTACTGTATGACTAAAGACTTCACTCAGCTTTGGGTTCGTTACGTAACTGTAATTAAATGTAATAAACATAGCAGTCGCGTAATGGTTATGTACTTCATTATCGCAATAAGTTATACAACAATACTCATTAGTGATTCACTTATTAACGAGTAAACAAAACACTCTTTCGTGGTGCTAATTAACTAATGAATTTAACTCGGTTTTAGACTATTTTCCCATTTCCATTCAATTCCACATTTTTCATTTCAACTTTGGATTCTCTGTAAAGCTTGGTTAGTCTGACTATAGGTGATTCGAAGAGTAATGTCAGAAAGAAGGCAAAAATGTAGGACAAAGCAAAATATCCGAAGAATTCTCTGAACTGCAAAATAAAGAAAAGTTAGAACAGTCTGAACATAAGTATAATTGTCGTAAGCCTGTTTTCACTATGGATTGCTTGTAATTTGTTCCGGTTGGATGGTGAAATAAAGAAAACCACTGAGGTTATTGCAGGTTTCCAATAATTGGACTTGCGCTTTGGAAAACAAGTTTTATGAAAACTAATAGCTGTAGCTACAGGTAAATGTGGGAATCATTGTGTATGGCCATTTTCTCAACGTATCTAGGAGGATTTTGTGGGAACGGCTTGACTAATTTTCATGTAGTACGAATTTTACCACGCGAATAAGTTGCCTGTTGTGACCTGGGCCCTCGTCTGACATCGCGTTGCTACCAACCAATAAAATCGCAGTTATTAAGACGTTAGAATTATGAGGCGCAACGGATAGTATTGGCCCGTAAAAGTCGCATACAAACCATAAGTTCATAAGATATGTTCCATAAGTTTGTCACTGGTTACTGTGAGCTTGTCATAAAGTGACGTAGATGAAACATCATAGATTCTCGTAATGCGACGTCTGGTGAGGCGCTGTCAAAGACTTAGTACAGACTAAATAGGAAGATGGACTGCATAACCGAGTGTAGTCAATTTTCGCGTCGTTCTCGAATTAGATCTCAGTAACACTCTAGCATTACGAAGTATAGGAAGTGTCATACTTATGGAACATGTCTTATGAACTTATGTACAAACTATTATAGGACACAAGATTCCTATTAATTTTATCATAAGTTTATAAGATATGTTCCATAAGTATGACACTACCTATACTTCGCAATGCTAGAGATTTAATGCAGAGAGCTACTTCGAGAACGACGCCAGAATTTTTACTACACACGATTTAGTAGTCCATCTAACTATTTAGCCTGTACTAAGCCTTTGACAGCGCCTCACAAGGCGTCGCTTTACTAGAATCAGAAGTGAGATGAGACTAGAAGTGAAGGGCTCTAGCATTGGTAATAGATTCTGGCACTAGTGAACAAATTTGAGGATTTTATGCCGCTTCCATCGCGCCTACAATAGAGAGAAAAAAATTGCTCGAGTTCCAAAAACATTTCTTACCCCCTTCCCCTCAACCTAAAGCGGCGAAACACGGACGCTGGTGCTTGAATCTAGTTCGGCCGTCTACCACCGCGAGCGTCTCACGTTTTGGAGGGGAAACTCAGAAACCGCTACCAGAGGACCAACCGTTGGTGTGTTTTCAAGAATATTCACTAATGCCGAGTGAAGAATTTGGTTAGCTCAGTACTTCTAGTCTCATATCAGTTCTGCTAGAATCTATGACCTACGCCACTTCATGGCAAACTTTCAGTAACCAGTGACAAACTTATGGAACATGTCTTATGAACTTATGCTTTTATGTATTCCTGACAGGTCTTTTGGATCTCTTGAGTGAATTGAAAGAATTGTCTTACCATAATGCTATAACTAAAGTGATTAGGCGAGCTAGGATTCACTACGGACAAGGAAATTAAAATAGGGTGAATCAAATAGGCACAATACGTCAATCGGCTTAAAGGAATCCAAACTTTCAATGAAAGAAACGTATTTACTGGACCTGAAAAGTAAAAAAAAAAATTAAAAAAACTACCCTAGGATTGATGGTGCTCGGACATTTCCGAGCACCAATTATCATTCCTTTGTTAACCATAATTAAATCCATACCTCCATTATCAGTCAAACAAGCGAAAATGATCCACGAGACTCCAGCGGCCCATAAACTTCTTGAAAATGTGTTATATAATGTGTTTACTATTGGTCCATGTTCAACGAAATAAACGACATTGGTAGTAAGAAATAGAACCAAGAGACAAAGGGCCCATCCTGACAGTACTTGTGTCTAGTAATTATAAGGATTGTTGAAACTTACAGTTCATTTAATTATGTAACGTAACGTGGACAGAGTGAGAGGAGATTTAATAAAAGTTACTAATTGTTACAGAGGGATGTTAAAAGTAATGGAAAATATTACGTATCAAATCACATTTTGACAAAACAACCTAATAGCATAATTTAGATGGTCTACATTTTTCATGGGGGCAAGTGTTTGATATACATAGTTTTATAATGTATGCGAGCCACTGTATCGAGGGATCCGACATTTACACGAAGTCCCGTACGCTTCTCGCGAAATCAAAAAGGAAATCCCGAAATCTTGGGCAAAATCAAGGAAGAAATCTCGAAATTTTTGGCGAAATCACGAAATCAAAGAAGAAATCACGAAATCCTTGTGAAATCACGAAACCTTTGTGAAATCGTGAAATCACGAAATCTTTGGCGAAATCACGAAATCCCGTACGCTTTTTTGGGAATGTCGGACCCCTCGCACTGTATAGCCTTAGCACGTAGTACTTTATTGTATAACCCTAGCAAATTGAAAATCACACCCATAGTGGAACGGATTTAGTTTTCTTTTAACATCAAGTTTCTTTTCCTTTTTGGTGAAAAATTAAACAACTGTTCAAAAGGTCAATGAGCCGCCGAAGGTATGATTGTTTTAGTTTATTAAGCCTCTCATTCGGAACGAATTAAGACGGCGTAGGCTTATTATGGTTTTAGAATCCCTTCTTTTAAGAATTAACGTTGCCACTAGATCCTCCGAAATTAGTAGGGCTAGCGGAATATTCCCCCAAACGACCGGCTAAGATCTAAATTCCCAGGGGGTAACTATTACAAATGAAGACGTCGATCATTTAATTTGAGCCTCGTGTTGTTGTCGTCCCATTTTTTGGACGGGGTGGTCGGGCGCGCTTCGGCTTCTCGTTACAGTTTAGTAGCAGTTAAGGCAAACGGCCGCCATCTTTGAACACCCCTTCTTCTCGAACTTTCCATATTGGATTTTCTAGCTTAATCGGTTAGAATCTCAGTTATTGAGTTTATCATGGAATAGTTTAATTTATGGGACTTGATATAATTTATCGGGACTCGACACTGGGACTTGACCTAATTTATCGGGACTCGACACTGGGACTTGATATAATTTATCGGGACTCGACACTGGGACTTGACCTAATTTATCGGGACTCGACACTGGGACTTGATATAATTTATCGGGACTCGAAAATGGGACTTGACCTAATTTATCGGGACTCGAAAATGGGACTTGACCTAATTTATCGGGACTCGAAAATGGGACTTGACCTAATTTATCGGGACTCGAAAATGGGACTTGACCTAATTTATCGGGACTCGAAAATGGGACTTGACCTAATTTATCGGGACTCGAAAATGGGACTTGACCTAATTTATCGCGACTCGAAAATGGGACTTGACCTAATTTATCGGGACTCGAAAATGGGACTTGACCTAATTTATCGGGACTCGAAAATAGGACTTGACCTAATTTATCGGGACTCGAAAGACTTGACCTAATTTATCGGGACTCGAAAATGGGACTTGACCTAATTTATCGGGACTCGAAAATGGGACTTGACCTAATTTATCGGGACTCGAAAATGGGACTTGACCTAATTTATCGGGACTCGAAAATGGGACTTGACCTAATTTATCGGGACTCGACAATGGGACTTGACATAATTTATCGGGACTCGACAATGGGACTTGACATAATTTATCGGGACTCGACAATGGGACTTGACATAATTTATCGGGACTCGACAATGGGACTTGACGTAATTTATCGGGACTCGACATAATTTATCGGGACGACAATGGGACTTGACATAATTTATCGGGACGACAATGGGACTTGACATAATTTATCGGGACTCGACATAATTTATCGGGACTCGACAATGGGACTCGACATAATTTATCGGGACTCGACAATGGGACTTGACATAATTTATCGGGACGACAATGGGACTTGACATGATTTATCGGGACTCGACATAATTTATCGGGACTCGACAATGGGACTCGACATAATTTATCGGGACTCGACAATGGGACTTGACATAATTTATCGGGACTCGACAATGGGACTCGACATAATTTATCGGGACTCGACAATGGGACTCGACATAATTTATCGGGACTCGACAATGGGACTCGACCTAATTTATCGGGACTCGACAATGGGACTCGACCTAATTTATCGGGACTCGACAATGGGACTCGACATAATTTATCGGGACTCGACAATGGGACTCGACATAATTTATCGGGACTCGACAATGGGACTCGACATAATTTATCGGGACTCGACAATGGGACTCGACATAATTTATCGGGACTCGACAATGGGACTCGACATAATTTATCGGGACTCGACATAATTTATCGGGACTCGACAATGGGACTTGACATAATTTATCGGGACTCGACAATGGGACTTGACATAATTTTTCGGGACTCGACAATGGGACTTGACATAATTTATCGGGACTCGACAATGGGACTCGACATAATTTATCGGGACTCGACAATGGGACTTGACATAATTTATCGGGACTCGACAATGGGACTTGACATAATTTATCGGGACTCGACAATGGGACTTGACATAATTTATCGGGACTCGACAATGGGACTTGACATAATTTATCGGGACTCGACAATGGGACTTGACATAATTTATAGGGACTCGACAATGGGACTCGACATAATTTATCGGGACTCGACAATGGGACTTGACATAATTTATCGGGACTCGACAATGGGACTTGACGTAATTTATCGGGACTCGACATAATTTATCGGGACGACAATGGGACTTGACATAATTTATCGGGACTCGACATAATTTATCGGGACTCGACAATGGGACTCGACATAATTTATCGGGGATCGACAATGGGACTTGACATAATTTATCGGGACGACAATGGGACTTGACATGATTTATCGGGACTCGACAATGGGACTCGACATAATTTATCGGGACTCGACAATGGGACTTGACATAATTTATCGGGACTCGACAATGGGACTCGACATAATTTATCGGGACCCGACAATGGGACTTGACATAATTTATCGGGACTCGACAATGGGACTCGACATAATTTATCGGGACTCGACAATGGGACTCGACATAATTTATCGGGACTCGACAATGGGACTCGACCTAATTTATCGGGACTCGACAATGGGACTCGACATAATTTATCGGGACTCGACAATGGGACTCGACATAATTTATCGGGACTCGACAATGGGACTCGACATAATTTATCGGGACTCGACAATGGGACTCGACATAATTTATCGGGACTCGACAATGGGACTCGACATAATTTATCGGGACTCGACATAATTTATCGGGACTCGACAATGGGACTTGACATAATTTATCGGGACTCGACAATGGGACTTGACATAATTTTTCGGGACTCGACAATGGGACTTGACATAATTTATCGGGACTCGACAATGGGACTCGACATAATTTATCGGGACTCGACAATGGGACTTGACATAATTTATCGGGACTCGACAATGGGACTTGACATAATTTATCGGGACTCGACAATGGGACTTGACATAATTTATCGGGACTCGACAATGGGACTTGACATAATTTATCGGGACTCGACAATGGGACTTGACATAATTTATCGGGACTCGACAATGGGACTCGACATAATTTATCGGGACTCGACAATGGGACTCGACATAATTTATCGGGACTCGACAATGGGACTTGACATAATTTATCGGGACTCGACAATGGGACTCGACATAATTTATCGGGACTCGACAATGGGACTTGACATAATTTATCGGGACTCGACAATGAGACTTGACATAATTTATCGGGACTCGACAATGGGACTTGACATAATTTATCGGGACTCGACAATGGGACTTGACATAATTTTTCGGGACTCGACAATGGGACTCGACATAATTTATCGGGACTCGACAATGGGACTTGACATAATTTATCGGGACTCGACAATGGGACTTGACATAATTTATCGGGACTCGACAATGGGACTCGACATAATTTATCGGGACTCGACAATGGGACTCGACATAATTTATCAGGACTCGACATAATTTATCGGGACTTGACAATGGGACTTGACATAATTTATCGGGACTCGACAATGGGACTTGAAACCTAGTTCTGAAGCTGACTTACGGACTCGAAGACTCGATACCAATTAAAAGACTCTTCTCGAGATTCTATAAGAGCTTGTTTAGGACTCGAGACTCGGCTCGAACCCCAAAAAACTGGATTTGCACAGGCCTTACAAAAACACAGGAAAAATTAGGGGGAGTTTTTGTAGTGAAATTTAGGAAAATCAGGGATATTTCCGTAAATTTGCCCTCAGGTGGTTGCTTCGACTATAGAAAAACCTCCGGTGGTTATTGCTCCAAAACGTGGAAACTAGCTTATTTACTTTTAGTTTAATCAGGGATAGATTTATTTTAGAAGTATGAATGGAGAACGGTTAGTATTTACTTCAGTCCTACTCATAGCCCACTGTAGAGCCCTCCCTCCAACACGTAACGAAAAGTTTAAATTATCCTATTGGCTCGCTTAAACTACGCTTTGATGACGTTGCTGACGGGGACGTCGAAAAATACGAAATTCCTTTTTACCTCTGTCGCTGTGACCCGCCTCTTCTTTCATACCCCTCCGTCCCGTGGACTTTGATGTGCGCCCAGATTACTCTGTTCTCCATTCCTACTTCTAAAATAAATTCTATCCCTGGTTTAATGTAATTATTATTCTAATATTTAGCTAAAATCAAGAAAGTAATTTCAATTTCAGTGGTGTTTTTTTACTGAATGACACCACGATGGACATTTCTTTGAAGGATCACGTTTGACAATCGGCAAGGGATCCAGATTTGGGCGGTCTTGTGTACGACCGAGCTGCACGGAGGATCGCGGGAACCAAAATATTCTAAACATCTAAAATGACGGCATTATGGTTTTCGAACGTGTTTGTTTTCGGCGGTATTTTTATGTCGGGTTGCTTAAACTTTGCGTGAACTTTGACTTTTGTGACGCGGTTACATTTGAACTTCACGCGAACTACGGTTATCTACGAGTTCCTAGGGATGCATAAAACAGTGGGTGAGTACTTAAGTTGGCACTCGAGTAAGCAACCTTTAAGGTCAGAGCTCCGCGTCCCAACTGTCAGGTCCCATAGACCCTGCCCCTAATCCGCAAGCGAGCAGTACCAAACTTATGCGCGCATTAACAAACTTTCAGGTCAAAGCGCAGCGTCCCATATTCCCTTCCCCAGCTGTCAGGTCCCATAGTCCCTGACCCTAATCTGCAAGGCTTATTGTAACAAGCGAGCAGTACCAAACGCATGCGCGCGCATTAACAAACATTCAGGTCAAAGCGCAGCGTCCCATAGATCCTTTCCCTATAACGCGCACATCTGGAAGTCACCTGATCTTGTCACCTTGAAACATTTTAATGTGAGTAAATGGAGGCCGATCACGTTTATTACTGTCTTACCTGTGGGAAACCTACAAACTCTCTACCGTAAAGTTACTATTGAACGTCAAAATGCGTCAATCAATTTCCCAAACTTTTAAAAACACTTTCAGTCGCGTCTCGGGGTTCAAAAGTTTAGCTTTGTGAACTTTTCGCGTGATAGGTTAGCATCATGTTTGTGCGCGATTTTTGTGCGTGACATTTTTCACCATGTTTGGATTCGATCGTCGTTAAAATGTAAGTACCGGTTTTATTATAATGTGTTGTTGCTCGCTTTGTTACGTCTCTGTGCTTTTTTCGTTATTCGGTTATTAATGACGTCAGACTGGGATAAATGTAGTATAGATTGTACAGCGTGGATAAGTCAGACATTTGTAAAATGGATGATATGTCAGTGATAAATTAGGGATTTATCTTTATCAAACCACGCTTAGAGAATTAAAAATATATTGCGAAGGTCATCAAGTGAACTCTGCATAGCAACTAAACATTATTAGGGATATTGGAAAGACCAAATTGTCGGGGATTTTCACTTAAATAATTTTATGATACTTCCCAATTTTAAACCCTAAGTAAGCTATCATTGGTAGGATTGCACTTTACGTGACCCCAATCCTACCTCATTGGTATAGTCGCGCTTTAGATCCTAGCTAGAATTCCTACCATTATCCATCAAGTTTGGGGCGGATTTTTAAAAACCTTTCTTAGTTCGTGCCTACTACTTAAGAGTAACGTCCCCGCAAGTTTTTAGCCTTCCAGGAAAAATGGTTTGGGCTGGACGTGGATTTTCGGTCAGTTAGTCAGGACTTATATTGATAATAATTTTGTTATTAATTACCTCCTGGCCGATTGAATGGTAATTGGAGATGTAAAGTAAATTTAGCCACCACTTATCGTAGCAAAGTTCCTTCTGAGTCTCGAGCAAATCCCAATTTAATGAAGGTCCAAAAACAGGCGGCAAAGTAATAAAGCAAATTAAAACCATCTTGTACGCCGGTGTCAACCTAAAAGTGAAAAGTTTAAGATATTTAGTAACGTAGAATTATTATACTTATGAAAGAGGCTAGGCCTAATGACTTTGAAATTCATATATTTATGCTGATAAGAAAAATTTTTCTAGTTCGATCTCACCTTATATATCTAAGAACGTATAGTTTGCAAATATTCCATTTTGTAACTTCCAAGGTTTGTTCTTTTAAGAAAATGTATGAAAATAAAAATCCACTGGAAAAGGTTAGATAAAACCATTAATTATTATCGAACGCAAATTTAATTAGAAATTAAGATAATTAAACTATTTACCTCATTACGAAGAAAGTGTCAACAGAAAAGGTCGCGGACGAAATGAAACTGAATTACAGCTTTAATGTCTCAAATAAAATGTCAAGAGCGTTGTCTGAAAACAAATGCAGTTTCTTAGTATTTTTACCGTTGTAAATTATACAAGAAGTGAGATGAGACCAGAAGTACTGAGCTAACCAAATTCTTCACTCGGCGAAAGTGAATATTCTTGATAACACACCAACGGTTGGCCCTCTGGTGGCGGTTACAGAATTTCCCCTCCAAAACGTGAGACGTTCGCGGTGGTAGACGGCCTAACTAGATTCAAGCACCCGCGTCCGTGTTCCGCGGCTTTAGGTTGAGGGGAAGGGAGTAAGAAATGTTTTTGGAACTCGACCAATTTTTTTCTCTCTAGCGTAGGCGAGATGGAAGCGGCATAAAATCCTCAAATTTGTTCACTAGTGCCAGGATCTACTACCAATGCTAGAGCCCTTCACTTCTAGTCTCATCAGTCTCATCTCACTTCTGATTATACTTATCATGCGAAACAATGTCGCTTAACACTAAGGGAATTTTTCGGAATTTTTTGTAAAGGAAATGAGCCATATTTTGTGCGTTCGCATCTTTGCTTTGCTTGTTTGTAAGATCGCGCAACTGTCCTTAATGGGTTTTCGCTACTTTAGGTCTAGGCGTCGAGTCCTCATTATTAAAATTATTAAATATTAATATGAAAGTTATACGGATATGTGTGCTATTTGTGATGCTACTTAAGCTACTTAACACATACTTAACATAAACAGATTAAACATACCCATTTGAGTTATACCCATATTGGTAGAATGACCCAATATAACCCAGCCCATGGTAATTGTCCGAATTCCGTGTATGCAGCTGAGGTCGCCAGCCTTATTTGATGTGTCGAAGATAAAATTTGTATTCTTTATTATGGAGAAGCACCGTACTACCTCTTTCACTACGTCAAATATTAAATATTAAATATTAATTATTTATTATGAAGTTCTATTGAAAGTCAATTTAATCAAAAATGCTTCAAGATTGAAATTATCGAAATTACCTTAAAACATTCTTAAATTGCTTTGGTTAGCTCAATGACAACAAAATTTAGAATAAATGTACTGTCTAACCTGTAGAGCTCATTTTTTCTCTGAAATTCTTGACAGCACTTGGTTCTTTAAATGCATCTTCGGGAACTTTCGAAGAACTAAACTTGATATGATCGGGAGTTGAAATGTATGGGAGCGCGTTGAATTCGAGTTTGTGGGGTTGACTTAATTTGTAGTCTACAACTGTAGCCATTATCAGTACTGTAAACAAGACGAGTAGAAAGGTTCTGCAAAATGAGAGGGGTTTAGTTTAAGTAAAATTATTGAACGACATCTTTCGTACTATATTATCATGATTAATTTATTTAAAATAAGGATGAATTAATACTAGGTCTCATTGAACTCTGCGTTATTGCCTGGTTACAAATACAGCTATCTGCTCTCGAAAAAGCAATTCGTGCATCGTTCTGCGATTGATTGAGTCTTGTCTTAACGGATCACGTGACACGACACCACTTTAAAGTCTTCTGACAGATTGCGTCGAAGTATACGCGCAAAAGAACGAGCTATAAGATTTATGTTTGTTACCGTTCCTTTTCTAAATAAGAATGTTCCCAAATAGTGTCCAGTACATTCTGAATGCGAGGAAAAACTAAATACCACATACTGCACAAATCGAGTTCAAACTCAATCCAGAAAAATAGTGATAAATATATCACATGAATATTGGTTTTTAACCCCCTTTTAATCGATTACTTGGCTTAGCAGGTAAATGGAGGAAGTAGAGAAAGGAGAGTTAAAAAGGTGTGGCAAGGTAACTTGAATGACCCATTAGTTTCTATCTCTCAGGGCCTCAGGGGCGTTTACCTCGGCGCAAAGCGGAGGAGCGGTACGTCACGTGATCCTTTAAGGAGGATGAGGTAAAGTTGTAAAGAAATTTCTCTCTGTTGCGCATGTGCGGAACTGAAGGACCGATACAGTACTCGGTACCGGATTTGAAAGGGAGAGGGAGGATTATGGAGATTATGGTCTCTCCAAGCCTCCTGTTATTTGTGCTTACTGGCAGAGAATCCTCATGGTACGAAAGATGCATGTCTTGAGTAAAGAGATAGCCACAAACGGGGGACGCTAAAGTATCGTTTTTAAGAACTATCAGACTACACCTAGAGAATCTCCCTGGATATTTGCAGACTTAATCGAATTTGTTTACGAACATTCAATTCAAAATTAGATTATTTACAATTTTTCGAACCTAAATTCATCGAATATTGCGTTTATATACGATCTACTTACACGCATGCGATTGTTTGGATAGGTAAAGGTTCATCAAGCGGGACACATACAATATCATGCATAGATAAAGCGCTATCCAGAGATGAAACTGGAAGAATCTTGCTCAATGCTTCAATTGGATTTTTACCTATAGTTTTTCAACAATAATTATGGTTCCTAATACCATGACGCTTTTCAAAGGAGCAAGCGAGGTTACTAGTGATAGACGCGAATTTTTTACTAGGCAGTATGAGAAAGGAACGTAATCTTTTTTCTCGGGGATAAATGTAATTTTAGAAGCAGGAATGGAGATAGAGTAATGTGGGCGCGCGTCAAAGTCCCGGTCACCCTTCCCCGGGACGGTGGGGGTATGAAAGAAGAGGCGGGTCATAGCGTCAGAGGTAAAAAGGAATTGCGTATTTTTCACCGTCCCCGTCAGCAACATCATCAAATCGTAATGTAAGTGAGCCAATAAGATTATTTAAAATTTTCTTTAAATATTGGAGGGAGGGAATTTATACTGGGCTATGAGTCGGACTGAAGTAAATACTAACCGTTCTCCATTTTTGCTTCTAAAATTAAATCTATCCCTGTTTTCTGCAATACGTCATTTTGACATCGTAAATGCAATCCAAACCAATTAAGAAATATTTTATATTCAGGGTTAATAATAATAATAATAATAATCTAAGCTTGGTCTAGGAAGGGATGTCCACACTAAGTCAACTCGCGACTTATTTACAGGTGGGCCCCTTTACAATGCATAGAGGGGTGGTGGCTAGCCCCTATGCCACAGCTAACCTACAGCGCCCTATACTAACTATTACCATTAACCTCAGCAAGTTTTGATGGAAAGGAGAAACCGGGTTAGACCGCGGAGGAAAACTCCTTGGGGAGAAAACAAGTGGGGAGAGAACTTGCAAACTCTACGCAGAAGGATTTGTTCCCAGATTTTCACCCGGTGCCACTATACTGTTGGTAGTGTAGCTTATCTTTTGATTGAAATTCGCCGATTTAATTGGCGGCTCAACAAGCAATTGTGATGCCGAAAACAGAACTATATGTCACCCATGCTCGCTCACTCACTCACTCACTATGACTTTCAAATAATTAAGTACTTTTAAGCTTCCTGTATTCGCTTACGATTTGTCGAACAGCTTTTCTCGTATAACTATGCTTTAGTTCTTCACCGCCACATAGATTTGGAACACAGAGACCATATTTTAAACCGGCAAATGCCTGGAAATACACATTTATTTTCGTTAGTGTTTATAGTGGAAAAAAGATCACCACTTTTGTCCTATGAACAACTAAGTACGAATTGATTCAATCTTTTTACCTCTCCGAGTGACGTATGTCACGGAGAGGTTCTAAATTCGACGTGTCTGTGTGTCTATCTGTCTGTCTGTACGTTGTTACACCAACGTGACCGCGTTCGCAGTTTGCAGATCGGAGCAAACGTGAATTCAATTTCCAGACCGCATTTACAGTCCCGGAAATTGTATTCCACTTACAGGCTATTACTCCATTGTCTAACAACTCTGTTCATTTGCCCACCCCACATGGATACCAGTCTGAACTTTCTAGCTTCTAAACACCACCATCTTCTAGTCTTCGCCCGCCCATTCCACATGGACACCAGTCTGTACTTACTGGCTTCTAAACACCACCACCTTCCCGTCTTTGTCCATTCCACATGGACAGCAGTCTGTACACCTGGCTTCTAACACCACCATCTTCTGGTCTTTGTTTTTGTCCATCCCACATGGACACCAGTCTGTACACCTGGCTTCTAACACCACCATCTTCTGATCTTTGTTTTTGACCATCCCACGTGGACACCAGTCTGTACACCTGGCTTCTAACACCACCATCATCCTTAAGGTTAAGACATACGCGGCGATCGGCTAGGGTTACGAGAAACGTCTAGCCTTCCAATGGAGGGGTCTTCCTCCAAGGTTCACGCAATTGCGATGTTCTTATCTACAGCTGCGATTCGAATCCTTTATATACTACCTATTTGAGTAAGGCGAAGCAACCGGCGTATGCTTCATTTCAAACGCCAATATTAGTCAAGTCTCTCAAGAATGTTTTATTGTTCTTTATCAAAACGATGTAACGCTCAATAAGGCAAACAACTGACGAAGAAAATATTTAATATTAATTATATTTATTTTAATATTTAAGATAATCTTGTTTCTCAACTCTAAATTAATACGGAAAGAGTTAAAAAGCAGCTTATGTTTTTGTCTGTGTGTGTCCGTCCATTGTTACACTAGTGCGTCGCGTTAGCAGTTAGCCTTGTTTTGATGTGTTAAGAAATCATACAGAACCTTAATATTCCCTTTTTCCATAATATAAAGTGAATATGTGGAAGTATTTTTCGTAATTATGATGCATTTAGTACTTTTGCAGCTTTAAAGCTCTGTTTCATTTTGATATTCCAAAGATTTTTTTTAATATTGTTATTTGAAATGGCTGTTTATATATTACTTAAGCTATACTACATCTGTATATAGAATAATCCTTCGTTTATTGATTCCATGAAGAAAACTAAGACCTAGACTCCGGCGGGAATAACAAGTATTATCCGCAATAGGCTTAGTGAAACAAAGAGTAAATAATTGAGTCCTGAGGTGAAGTAAACTTTTGGCTTTGATTTTCGTGTTTGAAATGAAGAGACATCAACGGTTCAGAGTGAGCCGAAAGTTAAATACACTCTTAAATAATCAGGTTAAGATTTTATAATAGAAGAAAAGATCATGGTGGCAATTAGAATAGTAAAAGGGCTAATGGTAAACGGGTAGTAGCTACAGACTTTTTTCTCTTTATGGTGCGCATTGACTATTAGTGCGTCTAGCTACAATTTAGCTTTGGTGTTATTTAACATTAACATTCATGTTGGCAAACTAAGAATATTGTTGAGGTGAGACGAGACGATAGTGTTTACACTGCAAACCAGTTGTGAATGTAGCTATCAGAATATACGGTAAACAGCTGAAGCGTAGACTTCATTTCCTGATCTTTTCCCCATTGACTGATTTCCATGTGTCCAAGATTTATCCTTATTGGATGTAAAATGTCGTCTGCTTTACTGTATTATTCGCTATGCTTGGAATACTGCTTCAATATTTCGTAAATTTTTACTTCAAAAAAGAGAAATAATTCCATATCTAGATAAATAAGTTTGTAGTAGTAGACCTCTTGACTCGGAGAGGTAATATTTTGGTTTTCCCAACTTGTTTAAATTTTCATTTGATCCATAATGGACTACAATTAACTAGGTTGGTCTTTTATTACAAAATAACAAGCATTTATTTAGTCTTAAAAACGAGGACTACTGTGCCGCGCATTGGTTTAGTTGTGTCTGCTAAACCGAACATCTTACACCTTACTTCTCCCAGCTTGTGAGGACTGAGAATTCAACCAATCCCGTAGGGGTAAGAGTTTTGGTATATCAGACGCTACTAAACCAATAGTTCTCGATTTTAAGACTAATTAAAAGGGAATTATTTTTGTACTATAATAAGAGATAATTTATTTTTTAATGTTTTTCCGTTTATATTTAAAGAAACTCCGTTATTAACTTCGTAGCTTGCGTTGTTTTAGGGCTAAATGGGTGATTAGGAGAGCTCAGAATCATAATATAAATAATAACTTTAGGCACAATCTTGCAGTATCTCCCTTTTAATCCCAATGGAAATTCTTTGGATTTTGGCGCCTTTACTCGTAAACATTCATCGAAACTTCCAGGCCAATAGATGTTGCCTAATAAAATCCCACTGGGTGGTTTATCAAAAGAATCCAACACTGTAAAATATAGAATTTTGTTACAGCATCGTTAAGCTGACCGAACCCGTATCATCGACTTGGGTCATCATTTTAATCGAAAGGGAACAAAAACGCGTTCAACAGCTTACGACGTAACCATGCCAAATAAACTCAACGTGAGAGCTAGTAGTATCAGAAGTATATAATACTTTTTCTTCAAGAGAAGGGTACCGCAAAGCGGGGTAAGTGTAACGTCATTCTTCCCAACATCAGTTTACATTTGGAGTGTTCAAGGTTACTAAACCGAATCACATACGCGATAAATAGTTCCCTAATCATTACTCTATTAGCGTTTAACTATTTGGCGAGTCGCATCCATGCGCTTGTGGATTTTTGTCCTACGTCAGGACAATCAAGGTTTGTGGGTTGAGTGCTGGGATTTAGTGCCAAACAGTTATAGAATTCACCCTAGCACGGTGCGATGCCAACTGAAGTTAGTTGTGAGGGAGAGCAAACAAAAAAGGCCCAAAGGGGGAGTGAGCCTGGATGGAATGACGTTACATAACTAAAGTATTCTGAGGATACAGTGTGTTATCCTTCTTCTATTACCCCCTTCTGGTAGTACCAAGGCACGTGGAAGTTTCCTTTATCCATGATTTCGTGAGACAATAATCATGCTTTGACTTACTTTGTAGTACCCACATACTCATTACGTAATCGGACATATATTTAAGCGATTTCGTGCAGTTCAAGACTGTCGGCGGTATCGGCCTATCAATCTCTTTCGCATTTGTTAGCTTAGGTCTGAGAGGTTGAAGTGAAGATAGATTCCTTAATCGTCCCAAGAGTGAGGCAATCATCTTGTTCCTTAGGTTTACATCATGGACAGTTTTACTTAAAACATCGTTGACGTTATTTATACCATCTTCTAATTGTTCGGACCATTGAAATGATGTACTTGCAATAATTAGGCAAATCAGCGCTGAAGTTCTTTTCCACATGTTTACCTAAATTAAGTATAGAATTTCAATTATAAGGAAAGACAAGGCGTATTAACACACTGCTAAATTTATTATGAAGTAAAGTTGTCTTTATGAAGCGCGATTCTAACAGTATGATTTATTGTTCAAAATATTCCTTCTAAAGGATAGACTCATCAGCTGAGAGAGAAGCGCGCTTTGAAAAGTGCGGAAATAAGTAAGGGGGAAAGAAAAACGAGATAGAGCTTCAAGTGTGTTCCGTGTTCACATGCTTTGCGCACTGCGCAGCGTCGGAAATCTCTCTTTCTTTCTCTCTCGCTCTCTCACACTCTTTCTCCGTCACTCTTTCTCTCTCTCTCTCTCTAGCTCTCTCAGGATTCAGGATTCTCTCTCATCAAACATTGGTCAGAAGTAAACAATATATGGTCTAAGCTTATAAGATATGTTCCATAACTATGACACTTCCTGGAGACTTACATCTCGAACTAGTTCTACATCTAGAACGACGTTAGATTTGACTACACTCGGTTTTGCAGCCCAACTTCCTATTTGGTGAGTCTGTACTAAGCCTTTGAGAGCGCCTTACCAGGCATCGCAAACGAGAATCTATGACATTTCACATACGTCACTTCATAACATTCTTTCTATTAACCATTGACAATCTTATGAAACATATCTTATGAACTTTTGTCTAGACCCATATTAAAGCCACGCCGTTCCCATATACTCCAGCAATTTATTATTATTCTATTCGGTTGAAAGCAAACCGTAATTCAACCGATTTGTGCCCAAGTCCTTACCGAGTCAGTGATAATCAACACCCAGGTCATACCGATTAACCCATAGAAGCCTGAAATTTTGAAGGGTAGTTACTGATTGTTTCTAATAAATTTCAATTATATCCACGCCATGCTAAATTAGGAAAATTATCTAAATTATTCCTATTTAATAAGAGAGTATTGTAGTAACAGCCTTATTTGCTTTACCAATTCTCTTTTTAAAAGTTTAAACGAAGTTACTGATTATTATAGTTTAATGAAGTGATAAAGATTATAAATGGATCGCTTTATTAAAATTATGAAATCAAATTTTGTACTTAGAGCTGGCAAGGTACAGTACTTACATTCGAGAGAGGACCGCAATAAATGCTTATTCTTTTTGCCAGCAAAGCTGGTTTTTCAGCGTAGACGCGTATAATAACTATATAAGGACTTCAATTAGGTACATGAAACAACATAGCCTTTACACATCTGTTGTTGTACATACGTTTCTAAACCTTTACTACAAAGGGCCTGTGGGTTTAGGTAAAGAAGGCATTGTTAAATTCAACATTTAGAAAAATTTAAATCCCAAGTCAATATACGTTTTTATTAATAAAAGATGAGAATGGTTTAAAGGGAGGGTGAAGTAGAAAATCAAGCGGGTTTTTTATCGGTTATTCCACTAATTACAAAACCAGTCTGCATAATGAACCATTCAGGAAATACCTCCGAATGATTTTTAAAATTCAGATTTAAAGGATAATTTGAAATAAAGACCTGTCACAAGTCGCATAACGCCCTGCCTTCCTGTTAACAAAATTCCAGTTGCAGGCTCTACAGATCGCGCCACGATTACCACATCGCGCGCAAGTTTTATCAAATCTCGCGATAAGTTTCATTTGGCATCGAGCGTGCCACGAGAATTTTGTTAACGAAAAGGCAGGGCGTTACGCGATTGGTCAGAGGTCCTTATTTCAAATTATCCATAAAATCACAACCTAATATAAATTTTAAAATCATTCGGATATACTTCCTGGATGTTTCACTACGCAGATAATATGTAGAAGAATCAATATAAAATCACTCGATTTTCCAATTCACCCTACCTTTAATAAAGAACATTCAAACTCTAATTTAATATTTATGCAAATAATAATAATCCACTTCACCCTACCTTTAATAATGAACATTCAAATTCCAATTTAATATGTATGCAATTAATAATAAAAACTTTCATAAAATGGGACTACATTTTCTCGGTCTTCTAGGCCTAGATTTTATTCAAGTCAAAATTATTGTATGTTAATTGGGTTGTACTTCATTAACGCAATAATTTATACAGTACTCATCAGTGGAAAAGATTTAAATCCTCTATTACTAAAGAGTAAATAACAAGTTGGGAAACCAAAATAAACCTCTCCGAGCCGAGACGAATTTACTTTCTAAACACAGGTCCACCAGCCTATGAGAAAAACCGGATATACATAATTAAAATTGGTCTTCAGCAAAGACTTAAGCGTTTAACATTTTCCTTTGTATCCTCAATAATTCTAATGAGGACCTAAAATGTGTCACTGAAGGGTGTATTTAACTTTCGGCTCATTCTAAACCGTTAACACCTCTATAAGAGGAGGCGAAACAAGGTCATTTCTAGTTTAAATCTAGGGTATCTTATTTCACAGACCCAATCGTTTCAACACTTGTGGATAGATGAAGAATTAACATCCATATTATCTAATAAATATAAAAAATGCGATTACACTATATATAAATGTAGTAAAGCTGAATTAAAAAGTAAACACCAAATTTGAAATGTTAATATCAAAAGATGTTCTTGGAATATTAAGATGAAACAGAGCTTTATAGCTACACAACTACTTAAAGAATCGTAATGCCGAAAAATATTTAAAATATTTCCATTTAATATTCTGCAAAAAGGAAATGTTATCGTTTTGTAAGAGATCTTATCATCCTACTCGCTTTATATTAACTTTGATGTGCGTGTAGTGTTTCGATTCGGATTAGAGGGCTGCAAACTGAAAAAAGTCATTCCCAAAGCCTGCCAACTCCAATGGTAAAATTTTCACAAACGCCACTGCCACCCTAACGCCATTGTTATATTTTCAACTCCTCCCTAACGCCACACTAAAGTTCATTTCATTTTTGAATCCCTGCCAAAGCCAATTGTAAAGTTTCACACGAATTCCAATCCCTGCCAAAGCCGATTGACAGATTTAAAAATCTTTCCAATCCCTATCAAAGCCAATTGATAAATTCAATAATATTTCCAATCCCTGCCGAAGCCAATGTGAAATTTGACAATTTTTCCAATCCCTGCCAAAGCCAATGAGAAATCCGACAAGTTTTCTAATAATCCCTGCCAAAGCCAATGAGATATGCGACAAGTTTTCTAATCCTTGACCAAACTAATGAGATATCCGACAAGTTTTCCCATTTCTGCCAAACCAATGAGAGCTTCAAAAAAACTTTCTTACTCCAAACACAAAAGCATTTAACCTAACCAATTTTCATTTATATTTACCCCAACGTTTCCCAGCCGGCCGTGTGGTATATTGTGAACTTATATATTATGAAGGTTTTCCAACGTTATCCCACTGCATTTTTTCAATTATTTTTATTATAATTTCGAACATTGTTTATAATTGTAGTTTTCCTTTTTACGTTTAATCTAAGGCGACGGAAAAATTTATGACTCTCTAACTTAAAAAGAACAAATAGTTTTAGTTTCGTTTTCTCTCGCACAGCAATGAATTTGATTTTAATTGCGGAGGGACAGCTGTACCAGCCGCGACCGTCATGTGCCGTCTGTGGGGTTGAACTTCATGCATCCCGCTTGCGCCAAACAACCGCGTGGGAAATTCAAAGAGGAAAAATTTACTAATATCAATGCCACCCAACTCCGGTTGAATAAAATAAGGCTGGCTCTCAATGCCACCAACTCCATTTGGATACTATAAATGCCAACGCCAGCCAAAGCCACCTGAATCCAACAATAATCCAGTCCCGACCGACTCCCGTATAATTTTTCGAAATATTTCCACTCCCTTCCGACCCCGTTCCATTTCAGAGATAATACTCCCAAAGCCACCCAAAGCCAAATTTTTTATTTTACCCAACTCCAACTCCGACCAAAAATGAGGGAGTCCCTTGGCTTTCTATGGAGTTGGAGTTTTCCCAAAGCCTTTGCAGTCCTCGGATGCAATCTTCATTACTCGTTCTATATAAACTCTCACTTGTGTCATTACATAGAAATAAGTTTATCTTAAATAATTAATTAAATATAAATGATATTAATTATTTTAATCGCCAGTAAATAACTTTAAAAATAGTTAAATCGTTTAAAATAAAGTTGTTCCTATTATCTTTCGAAACTTTGCTAATATTGACGTTTAAAGTGAAGGGTACCCCTCTTGCCCGCTTTCTTAAAATTTTGGGGTATATATACGATTCGTTTCCATAATAATAATAGATAAAAACGCATTCGCGTGAACCGATGGTGGAAGCCCTGCCATTGGGAGGCTAGACGTTTCTCGTAACCCTAGCCGATCGCCGCGTATATCTTAAGACCAAACGATAACGATGGAGAAGAAGCCGGAATGGACAAAGACCTGAAGACTGAAGATGGTGGTGCATAGAAGCTGGAGTCAATGTGGCTAAGAACAGAAGCTGGTGGTGCTTGGGATGGACAAAGACTAGCAGATTGTGGTGCTTAGAAGCCAGTTAGTAAAGACTGGTGTTGGTAGATGAATGGCCAAATTTCCGTGAACCGCGAACGCGTTCCGGAAATCGGGTATTTGTTTGCTCCGATTTGTAAACTGCGAACGCGGTCACGTGGGGTCTGACAGACAGACACACAGACAGACAGACAGACACACAGACACACAGACACACAGACACACAGACAGACAGACACGGCCGGTGTAATACCTCTCCGTGACGTCATCGTCACTCGGAGAGGTAAAAAAACACAGGCATTGCACAGATCTATCAAGAAGTGATATGTAGTTTATTAGGGAGAAGGTACGCCGTAGTCCCAGTCCACCTTCCAAAATACAAGGGGGGGGGACGTATAAGGAGGCCGGGCTATTTCGCCTCTCCTCAGTTTCGTCATTCGCATAGCGCTGACGTGAGTTTTCAAGAATTTGGAGGCGGGGATTAATTCCGGGGCTACGTTTGGACTGGAGATAAAGCTGGAAATGTGGCGAATTTATACCTTCACCCTAATAAACTAGATATCACTTCTTGGTTTAAGCCGACCATTGTCTTTCTAAAATGTCTCATTCTTTGTCGTTGTATTAACGTTACAGCCAGCTGATTTAAAAAAAGAATTGAAAGTTTGATCGATCGTGACTATCTTGAACGTGATAAGGACAATCCAAATCAATACCATTATGTCGCGTAACTCTTAAATCGGAAAGAAAAAATATACAAGTTTGTTTTTTATTTCCTTATCGGTTGAAAAAAATTTAAATTAAAAACATTGGATCTATATTATTTTCCGTTTTGATTCAGTTCCTCATTTTTTTCGTTGTTTCCCATGTTTTGTACAGCTTGGTCATTCTGATTATAGGCGGTTCGAGTAGTAGTGTCAAACAGAACGAAACCGCATACGATATAACAAAATATCCAATGAATCCTCTAAACTGAAAATAAAAACAATTCAAAGTTAGTCTGATACGTAAAGGCCTGTCCAGACTGTCACATTTTGCGAGTTCGCAATTCAATTCCTCATATTTCGGTTGTGTTTTGATTGACCTCTGACCAATCGCGTAACGCCCTGCCTTACTGTTAACAAAATTCCAGTTGCACGCTCCACAGATCGCGCCACAATTACCACATCGCGCGCAAGTTTCATCAAATCTCGCGATAAATTTAATTTGGCATGGAGCGTGCCACGAGAATTTAGTTAACGAAAACGTAGGGCGTTACGCGATTGGTCAGAGATCCTTTATTTCAAATTATCCTTAAAATCGGAACCGAATTTGAATTTTAAAATCATTCGGAGATATTTCCTGAATGTTTCACTATGCAGACTGGTCTTATAATATGTAAAAGAATCGATAAAAAATCACTTGATTTTCCATTTCATACCCCCACCCTTTAATAATGAACATTCGAACTCTAATATTTAAGTTTCATACCCTTCTAGCTTTTATCCAAGTGAAAATTGTTGTATGTAAATTAGTTAGGTTGTACTTTATTAATTAACGCAATAAATACAGCACTTATTATTGCAAAAAAAAATTATTTATCTTTTTACTAAAGAGTAAATAAAAAACACAGGCAATGCACAGATCTGTATTATTTTCCATTTTGATTCAGTTCCTCAATTTTATCGTTGTTTCCAATGTTTTGTATAGCTTGGTCAATCTGATTATAGGCGATTCGAGGAGTAGTGTCAAACAAAACGAAACCGTATACGATATAACAAAATATCCAATGGATTCTCTGAACTGAAAAAAATTAAGAAAAAGTTAGTCTAGTCTCATGATACGTAAAGAAACTAAATATGTATAAGTACACTATGGCTAAAATCAGAGAGCACGTATGAGGACGCTCGGAGGGACCAAATTCTCCTTCAACCCCCTAAAAGTGGCATCAAGAAGAAATATACCTATAAGAAGACCTAAATTAACCTCCGGTGCTCGCATGGCAGTCGACAATCCACGATCAAGGGTGGGGGAGATGGAAACGGAGGCGGGACTTCATATTTGATCTTACTCTATGTTTCCGTCATCTATGTCTTTTACCTTCTCGTGGGTTTGGTTTTTGGCACTCACGAAATCATAAGCGTAGTGCGCTTGATTCGATTTAGAAGTAATTAGGGATGAACCGGTACCGATACCATATCGGTATCGGCACCGATACTCGGGGTTTCCCGATAGTATCGGATCGGTTGGTTCGATACCGATACCATATCGGTATCGGCACCGATACTCGGGGTTTCCCGATAGTATCGGATCGGTTGGTTCGATACCGATACTAAACCGATACTCGTTTAAAATGCGTTATATGGCGCTACATGACATTTTTAGGTCTTTTAGTAACGTAATGATGGTGATAATATCTCATTTCTATGAATTTCAATCGTGACGAGTTTTCATTTAAATAAAAAGTACCTGAATTCAGTTTATCTAACAACTAATAAGCGAAAATCTTTCTTAGTACGCGCCTACTACTCTAGGGATGAACCGATACCATATCGGTATCGGTTGAAGTATCGGGTTTTGGATCATAGTGAGTAAATATCGGTATCGGTTCATGTTTGTAGCGGTATCGATCGGTATCGGGTTAAGCCTGGTATCGGCCATCTCTAGAAGTAATTATAGAACGATTTTCACGTAGAGACACATATTCCAAATCCATAAAGTTAGGTTCAAAATCTTTAACTAATTTGTTAATGGCAATTAAAAACAACTGGCATACTGTTTCAGCACCGCGGACGGCCTCCATTTTCTGTTTTCTTAGCTCGAGGTTTGTTTTTTTTCTAGTCGGAATACGTCATTCGTCTGTATGACCTATCCCCACGGGATCCAACAGGAAAACGCAGCGCAATGACGGACATGAAAGGGGTGGGGCTTACTTGTCCACTGACACCGGCGTAAGAGTAGAAGCGTTACGTCTGGCGAATTTAAGTCCTCTTATGGTATATTTCTTCTTGGTGGCACCTTTGTTGTGGTCACTGTGTTTCGCGTGTATTGAATTTTATGTGACACTCTTTGTAACTTTATAATGTATGCGAGCCTCTGTACAGCCTTACCACAATGGAAACCACATGGAGTATTGCAAAATGATTTTTTGCTCTTGTTTCTTCGAAAAATAATATAAAATAATGAATGTTTCAAGAAGAAACAACATCTACAATATTGTAGATGATACGATCAATTCAGTTTTTTTACAGGATCGTACTCGCGTGAACCAGACAACATTTTAGGTCTAGGATGGCCATAAACAGCCCCTACGCAACACTGTCATGATCTATTTCACAGAGTTTCCGAACAAATAGAACTCTGTAAGAACACTTCATCGATCTTATCTTCCTTAGTATTGTAGGTGGATAAATGTTTTCAATTTGAAATGAAGCATTATTTTATAGAGGCTCTTTCGAACTTCTAACGTAACCCTTTCCTTTACTAAATATCTGCTACCTTTGAAATTGATTGAATTATCTTACCACCGTGCCATAACTAAAGTGATGAGGCGTGTAAGTATCGAATTCGCAAAACATTAAGATTGCAGGGTGAGTCAAGTAGGCGCAATACGTCATTCGACTAAGAGGAATCCAAACTTTCAAGGAAAGAAACGTATTCACTGGGCCTGAAAAATTATAAATAAAAATGTAATTCCGACCACTAATTCCCACTCCTTTGTCAACCATAATTGTTGTCTACCTCCATTATTTGTCAAACAAGCGAAAATGACCCACGACACTCCAGCGGCCCATACACTCCTCGCGAATGTGACATGAAGTGTATTTATAATTGGTCCTTGGTCAACGAAATAAATACCGATTACAGAAAGAAGCATAGCGAAGCAAGAGAGCACCCATCCTGTCCATACTTCCCTCTGTTTATTTGAAAAAGGATTATTGGAACTTGCAGTTCAAGATATGCTATCCTGGGTTCATAAAAAGCGTTCGTCCTATCATAAGTTCATAAGATATGTTTCGTAAGTTTGCCACTGGTTACTCCGAGCTTGTAATGAAGTGACGTAGGTGAAACGTCAGATATTCGAGGTAAAGCGACGTCTGGTGAGGCGCTGTTAAAGGCTTGGTTCAGACTAAACAGGAAGAGTGTAGTCATGGACGAACCAATACTGTAGGACCAAAAGTGGATGAGAGGAAAAGTATGAAAATGGCCAAAAGTCGCGAGTCATCAGAGTTTCGCCGTAGTTGACCGTTTTATTGGCGTAACTATACTGGGCCTGTTCACTCCCTTAAAATAGGTCTTGTGTTAATTCGCGGCTACCGTCGTCTGCTATTGTGTATGCTAGAAATTCCTCGATTTGTGTTTGTAGTCAGGACAGAGTAGCTGGTAATGTTTTAAAAGGTATTTGAAGGTATAATATGGATTTAAGTAAGGTTATCGAAGCAATAGAAGAGCGCATAAAACTAGATACGTTTAAAACGAATCTCGGTAATTTAGCTATAGCACGAGCAGTTTGCGTCGTGATGCGCGTGATCGTGTGGGCTATGGTTAAACCAAGGAGCATAAATGTCGGAACTACTTTCAGACGCGAGTTTGCAAGTCCATCAGTCACTAGTAAACTAAATAGTTATTGGCGAAACTTTGATGTCCTTGTTTTTTAACACAGGCTCAATGGCCATTGTCATACTTTCCCTCTCATCCACATTTGGTAGGACTTATTGCAGCCCATAGAGCCCCATACTAAGCGACTAAACAACCAATGTTAAGCTTACTTCCCCCTTTTCAGCCCCAAAATGGAAAAATACCGAGTAAAATCCTGGAAAAAGCTAGCGCCATCTAGATAAAATAAGACGTTAGATGCTTCCCTCTTTAGAACGTTGATTCCCTCATATGTCCCCCACTATCCGGTTTGCTACTATCTGCCACTAGAAGGCGAATTAAAAAGTATTTTTCAAATATCTCCCTCTGCCATCCGTCCTTCAGTATTGGTTCGTCCATGGTGTAGTCAATTCTCGCGTCGTTCCTGAACTAGGTTGAGCTGTAAGTCTCTAGGATTACGAAGTATATGCAGTATCATTCTTATGAAACATATCATATAAACTTATGGTTGTATGGTTAAAAACTTAGCGGAAGCTATAGAAATATAACTATTGTTTCATTACATAAGAGACGTACACACTATAATCTATTTGCAACTATTGTACACTTCTAAACATTATTTATGAACTTTAAATACAGTGAAATTAAACTTTTGGGAGATAAAACTTCGTGTAGAAAACATGTTAAATTTTACTCGTTCCAAGGCTGGATAATTAGAACTGCGTTAACTTACTCTGCTCAGACTTGCCCGTGATTGTTTTAGAAATAACACGTATCCTAACAGACAACCCATAATGTACAGTCTGTTAGAAAAGTCTTTGCCCGTTGATTTTTTTTCAGAAAATTTTAAATAATTCAAACACCGTTGATCACAGTGAATTGATATTTGACAGTAAGACACATATTTTAGTTCCCCATCAAATGAGACCAAATTTGAAGTCGTAGGTCCAAGCACGTGCAAAAAAAACGCGAATTTTTCGAAAATCTGAAAATGTTCAACTTTTTAAATATTAGTTTTTGGAGAAAATAAATGTGATTTTCGTTATCAGAGGGGTCAATTTATATTTAGAAAGTGTCTTCAATTTCCTTGTATCTTTAATATTTCGAAAGATATTTCAATTTGTTTAAATTTATAAAATTGAGAACCCTCTAAGTTCCACAAAAAGTGAAAATGAAAACCGTTTACCAGATATCTAGAACATCCCATATAGGGTATTTCTACCTATCTTTTTGTTGATATGACGAATTAGTAAGTTCCAGCTAACTTGAACTTTTCATTATGTTTAAAGGGATACATAAATGTTCTGAATTTTAATAATAACCAGAACGGTCGGTCTACTCAAGCCAAATATAACCCGTAAGGTGAAGGTTCAAAGTCGATATTTTCTTAAGTAGCTGTGATCTTATATTTGAAAAGGTAGTCTGTTTATTAGTTTATTTAGTCTTTAGCACAGTCACGGTTATTTACCCAATTTGACCACTAACAATAGAGGATGACTTCACATGTGGATTAGCTGAGGCTGGGTCTACGAATGTCTAGTTATTCACTCTCTTGGGGACGTCCTATTATAGACCCGCGACATATTAGTTTTATGAATAAACCCTGGTTAAGCATTGTTATTTTGAATTTGAGAGTTGTCAAACACCTGGTTTAAGTCAATTTTTACACCCTAACAACGCCGCGTAGCTAGACTAGTTTGAAATTCTTACACACCACACTAACTTATTCATAGAAAGAATGTTTAAATTTACGATTGCTGTGACGTTCAATTTCTGAATGTCATGGGTCATGAGTGAAAACAGTATTTTCAAATAATCATTGGTATGAAATTTTGGGCTTTTCTATTGCCAGGCCTATCGTAACTTTGTTAGTACGACAGCAGTTACCACAAATACAAGTGGATTTTTAGTTCCGAATCTTAAATTTACTTCGAAACGGTATGCGGACTAAATACCCTCAAGACCGAAACCCCAGGTCATAATCCCCTCTACTGAAAAAAAACACCCTTCTTAGACAAAATCCCCGGTCGTTTTCCCCCATGCTTAAGGCAAAATCCCCGGTCATTTTCACCCATCCTAGAAGAAAGTAACCCCCCCCCCTCCCATTCTCAAGGGAAAATCCTCTGGTCCGTTTCGCCTATCCTAGAAGAGAGTAAACAAGCCATTCTCTAGGCAAAATCTCCCGGTCATTTTCCCTCATCCTAGAAAAAAGTAAAGCCCCCCCATTCTCAAGGCAAAATCCCCTGGTCATTTTCCCTCATCCTAGAAGAAAGTAAAGCCCCCCATTCTCAAGGCAAAATCCCCCGGTCATTTTCCCTCATCCTAGAAGAAAGTAACCCCCCTCCCATTCTCAAGGCAAAATCCTCCGGTCATTTTCCCTCATCCTAGAAGAGTGTAAAGCCCCCCATTCTCAAGGCAAAATGCCCCGGTCATTTTCCCGCTATCCTAGAAAGACCTCACTTGGATAGACTATTGGATTTCTTACTTACGGTTTCAGTGTTACTTTTGCCAATTAATACTAAAAAAAATTCCTTTTTATAGAAAAATATTAAAATTCCTTTTTATAGAAAATATGTGTTGAACTCCTTAAGGTTTTGAAATATGTAGAGCGCCAATAAATTGATAAAAGAGGCAAACATGACAGAGACTGCGGCAGTTATAATAAACGTCCTGCATGGTTCGTGTGCCGAAATTACCAACATCTACTTAACATACTTTATAAATTTTTAATTCCAATAGCTCAACTCGGCTCGCATTTTGGCTTGATAAAAACACTGAAACTAATGAATATTTTTCGAAATTTTTAAAAACTAGGAAAACGTTGCATATAATATAGGAAGCATTGATAACATTATAATCAAAATCTTCCTAGACCCACAACGGAGGTGTTTAAATATGAACTATGAATTCATTTTATGAAACATTGTTTCATACGGACTAAGGAAGAATTAGCATTAAACACCAAGTTTAGTTATACAGAAAAATATTTATTAACAATTTTGTTTCAAAAATTATTTAGTAATCGAGCATACGCTCACTCAAACATTTTATTAGCCGTTTGCGAAACGACAGGCATAGGGTTTCACAATAGTTTGGCGGCAGCAAATTGTAAGCGTTTTGGACCATCAGCAGTAGGTCTTCGTTATTATTTGGAACTCTTTTCTCCATGAGTTGAACTACTGCTGACCAAAGGTTCTCAACCGGGTTCAAATCGGGGGACTTGGCAGGCCAGTTCAACGTCTGTATTCCTTCACCGTTCAAGAAGGCCGTTACGACCCTGGCAGTGTGCGCTGGACAGTTGTCTTGCATGAAATGGAAACTGAAAACCTAAAATATTTATCAAACATCATTTTCCTTCGGGGAAAACAGTAAATTAATACTACTCTGCTGCATGTTCCAATTCGCAAATTGCGGCTGCCGATGGAATCATGGCTTCCCGCAAAACGTTTAAATAAGCGTTACCGGTCAACCTGCCCTGTATGGTGGAGGATTCCGGCTTGATTGTTTCCCAAGCAGCACCACATATTGACGCTGAAGCGGCCACTCGTCTTAGTCTCTTCGATATTCCGCTGTTGCGCTCTTTGGAATCGCCTTCTGGATAACCACAAAGTTGGCGCGGAAGAAGAGCTCTGGAAGGTCTAAAATGGATATCTCAAAGTGAGCGTTTAAACGCTTATTGAACAACAACTACTATATAATAATTTTTCGTCAGAAAAGAGAATATATTTCTCCAAAGTTTCTCTTGGCCAAGTCAACATCTCTCGACAAAACTCCATTCGCTCTCGTCTGTGCATTGCCGTTAGCATTGGTTTACATAAAGAGCGTCGTCGTCTCACACCATGTTTATTGGCTATTTAAAACGAAAATACTAATTTAACCACGATGGAATAAAGCCATTAAAACCATGAAAATAATTTACACAAATATACCATACCATGACACGACCATGTTGACGATATCTGGTGTAAGTATACTTAGCGCCACCCACGGAACATCCAATCGCTTCTGGATGGTGTGAGACGACGACGCTCTTTATGTAAACCAATGCTAACGGCAATGCACAGACGAGAGCGAATGGAGTTTTGTCGAGAGTTGTTGACTTGGTCAAGAGAAACTTTGGAGAAATATATTATCTTTTCTGACGAAAAACTATTATATAGTAGTTGTTGTTCAATAAGCGTTTAAACGCTCACTTTGAGATATCCATTTTAGACCTTCCAGAGCTCTTCTTCCGCGCCAACTTTGTGGTTATCCAGAAGGCGATCCCAAAGAGCGCAACAGCGGAATATCGAAGAGACTAAGACGAGTGGCCGCTTCAGCGTCAATATGTGGTGCTGCTTGGGAAACAATCAAGCCGGAATCCTCCACCATATACAGGGCAGGTTGACCGGTAACGCTTATTTAAACGTTTTGCGGGAAGCCATGATTCCATCGGCAGCCGCAATTTACGAATTGGAACATGCAGCAGAGTATTATTAATTTATTGTTTTCCCCGAAGGAAAATGATGTTTTATAAATATTTTTGGTTTTCAGTTTCCATTTCATGCAAGACAACTGTCCAGCGCACACTGCCAGGGTCGTAACGGCCTTCTTGAACGGTAAAGGAATACAGACGTTGAACTGGCCTGCCAAGTCCCCCGATTTGAATCCGGTTGAGAACCTTTGGTCAGCAGTAGTTCAACTCATGGAGAAAAGAGTTCCAAATAATAACGAAGACCTACTGCTGATGGTCCAAAACGCTTACAATTTGCTGCCGCCAAACTATTGTGAAACCCTATGCCTGTCGTTTCGCAAACGGCTAATAAAATGTTTGAGTGTGCACGGGCGTATGCTCGATTACTAAATAATTTTTGAAACAAAATTGTTAATAAATATCTTTCTGTATAACTAAACTTGGTGTTTAATGCTAATTCTTCCTTAGTCCGTATGAAACAATGTTTCATAAAATGAATTCATAGTTCATATTTAAACGCCTCCGTTGTGGGTCTAGGAAGATTTTGATTATAATGTTATCATTGCTTCCTATATTATATGCAACGTTTTCCTAGTTTTGTAAAAATTTCGAAAAATATTCATTAGTTTCAGTGTTTTTATCAAGCCAAAATGCGAGCCGAGTTGAGCTATTGGAATTAAAAATTTATAAAGTATTCTAGGAGAGCGGTCGCTCTCTTAGATAAGACCTGATACTGCCTCTAATGCTAAAGGAGGGTTCTTTGATTGGCCGTAACTTTTTTCGTATTGTGTTTGCTGCTTTGAAATTTTGCCAGTGAACTAAAATTTTGGCCCTAATTTTGTGGTTAAAATGTCAAAGAGATCCAACTAATAGTTAATTCTATAAAGAATAAAGTTGTTAAGGGTGGTTTTAGAATCCATAAAATAATTAAGACATTTGGTGAAAAATACTATATTCTTCCATAGAGATAACATGGGATTTTTTTGAAAAATGACCTTAATTGAGATTGTGTATAAAGAAAACTATTCATTCGTTACGTTTGGGAACCATCTTAAATGAAAGATAACAGTCCATAGATGTGCCTTTCCTTAGTTTCATTAAGATAAATTAAGTTTAAGTATTGATTTTTATCATTATTAACACATACTTTGACTTACGTTGTTTTGGGTATTGGAATTACGGCGTTTTACCACTGTTAGAGACACGCATTTTAGCCCTCATTTTTTATATTGGACTTACGGCGTTTGTGTCGTGATTCACGCCGTTAGCGGGATATTAAGCAAGAAAAACATGGCGTTTAGCTCTCGGTTAAAATTAAAATTTTGGATTTGGAATTAAACTGGAGGCTAATTAGGTATGATTTTTATTGTTTTCACAACAAAAAACGTCAATGATATTTACTAAAATTAATTTTAAATTTAAAAGGCAACAGAATATTTTATTATTAACCAATTTCGCTAAGCCTCGGCCAAGGTAGCGTTGCCGTTATGTTGATGTTATAGGAATAGGCAACATTAACTTCGGTTGAGATAAAAGCCAGACATTACGAATACTGTTGGTATGTTCAAATTAATTAATAATCATACTGGTAGATCAATTAATTACTACATTATTATCTGTGACAGCTAGGACACATCAATCAGCTGTAGGGGTAAATTTTACAACTTGATGATGAAACCTCTGCTGGCTGAACGCTAGCGACAACTTTTCAAGGGAAATAATGACAAACAGAACTGTATATAGTCTTTCATTTAATAACATTTTATATTTGCATTATTTAAATTTAAATTTTGTATTAAACGTGCAAAAGATTGCTATTCATTGGTTCTCTAACATGTTTTCTTAATTTTCGACATACTAACGTAGCTTTTGTATTTTGAGGGCGCGTTTTTTTTAAAGGCGTTTATAACACGATGTATAGTTAAAATTATATTTATTTTGGTTTATGTTTAATGTGTAACACACTGTTCAGTGTTACAGTGGTTCTGCAACTAAGCCTTCAAAGTTTCTGAAATTATCGTTGGTAAATATCAAAGAAACGAAAGTGTTCATTTTCAAAAATTGTTTCAAACTAACACTCACAGGTCTTGGTTCTGGTTTTAAGGGGATCCATTCTCGGGCTCTTTATTTCATAACGTCTTTTTGTTTGGTTAATTAACATACATTTTGGTTAAATATGTAATACACTAGTTTTTGGTAAGTTTCAGAAATTAACGGAGCCAAATGACCAAGAGATGGATTTAATAGCTTTCATTTCAACATAATTATAACCATATAGATTTAACTTTTTTCGATTGAAATTAGGCCTAAAAAGTCAGGGAAAAGTCTGGGATATTGAAAATGGGCCAAAAAAGTCAGGGGGGAATTGAAAACGGGCCTAAAAAGTCTGGGACAAGTCTGGGAAATTGAAAATGGGCCTAAAAGTCAGGGACAAGTCTGGAAAATTTAAAATGGGCCTGATAAGTCAGCGACAAGTCTGGAAAATTTAAAATGGGCCTGATAAGTCAGCGACAGGGCCTGATAAGTCAGCGACAAGTCTGGGAAATTGAAAATGGGTCTGAAAAGTTAGGGAAAAGTCTGGGGAATTGAAAAAGTCACGGAAAAGTCTGGTAAAGTGAAAATGGACCTTTTTAAAGGTCAGGGTAAAAAATAAATATTAGAGGGAAAGTCTGGATAACAGTATCAGGGTAACCAGAAAATGTGTTGTCTGACTGTCTGAGATTTGACCAAAGCCCCAAATTCGCCTAGCTTCTTTAAATTTAAAAAAATATTTTGTTTACAATACGGCTTATAAAATGTTTTCATTCAAGAATCATCAGAATTAATTAAAGTCACATAGACTTTAGAAGTATTAATATTGGAGGTTTAAAAGCATTAGAGTTAAACAAATACCGGGCTGCCAGGCTGTCTCTTAGACAACAAAGATGACCATTCTGTTTCTCATTCTCACTTATGAGAAATATACTTCTTTGCCATCGGTCGACGTCATTGATGATATACATACATAAATATATTACGGATTCTACGGAAGTTAACGGTCAGTTTCAAAGTACTGATGTAAACTGAGCCAGCTTTTATCATTGCAATAACATTCAAATAAAGGCGGGAAGAATTAAAGGTTCGCTTTCAATTTTAAATTTTGTTTATTTTAAACATAGAGTCAAAAAAAAACTGCTGGAAAAAATTATTTTAAATCATAAAAAAAAAATTATAATGTTTATACAATTTAAAAAAGAAATTATAACGTTTATACAATTTATAAAAAAAATAAAAAAAAAATTATATATGTTTAAAAATTCGGCTTTTCCAGAACCTATGTGAAACATAATCTCAACATTATTTTTTCATTCAAGGAAAAAAATTATTAGTGACTTACACTTTATTTTTTTGTTTTTAATTTTTTTCTTCACCTTCCTCCATTTTTTTTTTCTTCTTCATCAATTTTTTTTCTTCCTCATCAATTTTTTTATTTTCCTCAATTTTTTTTTCTTTTTCCTCTCTTTCTTCCTTTTTTTCTTTTAATATTTGATAGATATAAAATTAATTGACATTAACTACGAATATTGTCCTACTGTTCTGCTATATATAAGCTTGACAAAAGAACACTATTATATAGCCCTATCAGTGTTGCCACAAGTCAGCAAAATTCTGGGAAACCAGAAGAAAATTTATTTTTGCTTAAACGCAATTGTTTATTAATATCACAAATGCTTATACTTAAACTAATAAAAATAACAATTCTAATTGTAGGGAAAGACGCGAAATAGTAAAAGATAAGCGTAGTGCCTAGAAACGCTAGGAAATAATATACCAAAAAAGTCGAAAAATAGTAAAATACATTCAGGCAATTTGAATTTGAAAATTTATGGCAACGCCTTCTATAAATAGTTTTAAATTATAACTTATAAGGATGTTTTTTTCCATTAAAAGACCCAGGTAAATTTATAAAATTATTTTCTTGTCCTACCTTCCTTATTTCGGCAATTTTTGGCAATATGCCCCGGTTTTTTGCAGATGTAACATATCCTTTTCCCTTTTCTTCCGCCAGTACTTCCTCCTCTACGCCCACCTCCTCCCCTTCCTCCACGTCCTCCTCCACGTCCCCCTCTTCCTCCACGTCCTCCTCCACCATAAAAACTAACCATACATCCTTTATTAAAGTGGTTCACTACGTTTTCCATTTTCTAAGCCTAAATCAATAAACGATAAATTATTTATTTGAAACAACATAAAAATATCATTATTTTCCATATATTTTTAAACTTGGCAACAAAATTAAGTGTTGCAAATTCTAATTTTACGCCAAAGCTTAAAAAAATAGCAAATTATGACATATTTAATTATTATATTTAAGAACTTACTTTCAGTTGAACAGTTGAACAGACTTCAGGTTTGAAAATTAGGCCTAAAATGACCTTAAGCTATTGGCTATCGCCAATGAGATCCTATTGGCTATCGCGAAAAAGTGACGCGCCACCTAGCGGTAATTTTGGTAACTGTTCTAACGGAGTAAGATTTCCTCAGGCTCCCGGGCGAGTGGCGAGGCTTAAGTTATCATAGGAGGATCATAACATGGCGCCTAGCAAAAAGTATTGCAGTGTCCCACAATGTAATTCTAGATTAAAACTAAATATCAGTGGGTTAAGTATGCATAGTTTTCCAAAGGAAATCAAGTTGCGTAAAGAATGGCAACGTATCCTAAAGATTGGAAAAGATATTTCAAATCACATGGTTGTATGCAGTTTACATTTCAAGAAGACTGATTACTTTTTTCCTAGTTTGTTCTTTTTTTTAAGTATTAAGAATTTAAAGTCCTTGCCGCGCGAGGAAAAAATTTAAATAACGAGCAAAACAATGCGTCCACAGGAAGCGAAAACGCTCCAAGACCGAGTCTCGATGAAGGTGAAATCTTGAGCCTTTACGAAAGTCAATTCGTTCGAGCGGCGTTAAATAATAAAGAATTTCATGACACTCCCTGTGACTGCTGCCTAAGATTGTACAAAAAACTGATTTGAGAGCAATAGAAAAAAAGGTAGACAGTGCTGTTTTCAATAACGAGGCCTATCTGATATTAAGAGCTGGGTGGATAATGAACAATTCAGAAACTAGAGAGGCAGACAAGCTTCTATGCCGTTACTGCTCTACGGATTTACGAAATGGGAAAGTTCCCATCAGATGCTTCCTGAACAACTTGTTGGTTGACAGTCCTCCGCCAGATGTCACCGATTTAACCATGTTTGAGAAAGTTTTAATTCAGCTTGTGAAGCCCTTCCACACTGTGGTACGGTTAGGTACTAAAACCAATTCCAACATGCAGTTTGGTACGGTTAAAGCTTTAAAGGGAAGAGTAATTTATCTTCCAATACCCGTGGAGAGTAATTTGAAAATGATTCCCAAGACATTGCCCAAAAATCACGAACTGCATATCTTGGTGAATGGCGTTCCCACTGCGGACAAAAAGGTTTGGCAACAGGTTGTTTGCCTCGAAAAATGTTGAAAGCGTTCACTGTGCTGAAAAATATTAATCCTTTGTATAAAGACATTGATATTTCGGCAATGAACGACGAATATATTTGTGGAACGCAAGAAAATGATGGAAATGAAAATTCATTGACTCCCCATGAATTACTGAGCGTAACAGATCCACTTGCGTTGATTAACGATGGATCTGATGCGGTGACACGCGCTTCCGCTGCGCTTCCAACAGAAGGGCCAGCGGATAGTCCTCACGACGTCCAACGTGACCAAAACGCTTCGAACATGCAGGAGCAGGATGAAAATCAGTCTAGCCTTGCACCAGGCGACGCCTACAAAATTCTAACACAGCCCGAGGCTTTGTTGCGAAAACTTTCTGAGGATGAAGCCAATGATCTGTACGATTACTACTCTATTCATCCGGTGAACGTCCAACCACCGAAAGATTTATTGACCGCTTACCAAATGAAGCGCGTCGAAACCGAGTCAGTTAGCACTTGGGACAAAAACTTGGAATACTTGAGCTTCGTTCATTTGTTCCCCAAGGGTTGCTACGGCAAGCACGATGATAGACCATTTGGGAAATTAACTGAAACAGAGTATCGTTTATCTCGTCTTTTGAACAAAAGTCCAATTTTTAGAAGAGATTACGCCTATATGTTTCATTCTTATCAAGAATGCGAAATGAAGGCGATCTCTAGCAGTTTGAACTACGTTCTTCGTGTTAAAAAACCCATAGCAATTGCGGTTGAAAAGTTGCTCAGTCGCGTTGAATCCGGCGATAAAGAACTTGAGAGTAATTTAGCCACTTTCTTGGGTCATATTCGAGGAACTAAGGACTACTGGTACAAGGTCCTTAGGTGCGTTTTGGCGATGATACGGGAATTTGGTCCTCCCACGTGGCTCTTGACTTTTAATCCGGCCGAATACGATGATTTGGAACTGCACGATCACTTGAGAAAAATTAATTCAGACGTTCCAGGAGTAGAATCGATGACGGTGGCTGAATTGTTGAATTTCGACCCACTTAGCGTCAATTTGCACTTTCACAACAAAGTTCGTACGCTGCTAAACAACTTTGTTTTGTGTAAGCAAAATCCAGTTCTTGGCATGATAGAACATCATTTTTGGCGGGTTGAATACCAATCACGAGGTTTACCTCACTACCACATGCTATTGTGGGCCAAGGACGCTTCAAAGATCGGAACTTCATCGACCGAGACTATTTTGGATTACGTGCAAAAACACGTCACGTGTTCGATGCCAAGCGCATCGGTAAGTCCGGAACTGCACCGGCTGGTAAAAAAATTCCAAACACACAAATGCACCTCCAGTTGTTATAAGAAGGTGAAAAATTCTAAAAAAGGATTGAAAGTGTGTCGTTACGGTTTCCCTCGAAACGTAACAAACGTTGCCACTATGAATTCCGTTAGATCAGTTACTCGTCACCGTAAAATGAAAAAGGTGCAGAAACGACTGTACGACTTGCCGAGAAAACAGCACGAAGTTTTAATCAATGATTATAATCCCGCGCTACTTTTGGCTTCCAAAGCCAACATGGATTTGCAATTTGTCGCTGACAAATCGGAAATAGTGGCAAACTATGTTACGGCGTACAAGACAAAGGGAGACCGGGCTGACATGGACCAAACGTTTACCGAGTTAGGGCACGAAAGTTTGTCCAAAAGATTATTTGCCTATAGATTGAAATCACTGACTTCTAAGTCAGTAGGCATATACGAAGCTATGGATCTTATGTTGGGCCAAGACCTTTACAATAAATCCGACAGCACTAAATTTATAAACACAAACATGAAAGAAAACCGATCGAGAATTTTGAAAGGTTACAAGGAACTCGCACGTTTGAGGGAAACTGACCCCGAAAGCAAGGACACTTGCCAGAAAGGGTTCGTCGACAAGTATCCAAATCGTCCCGACAGCTTGGAAAATCTTAGTTTGCGGGAATTTGGTCAGTTTTACGATTATGCGAAGCACTCTGAAGTTGTCGAGAAAAATGCGAGTGTAATCGAGTTGAAAAACAATTTGGGTTTCATGAGAAAGAGAATTAAGCCCTACATAGTAGAGCACTACATTCACGACCCGATAGAGGAGAAAGAAAAGTATTGTCACGCTCTACTGATCCTCTTCAAACCGTGGCGCGACGAAAATGAGCTATTGGGCGAGTTTGAAACCTACGCGGATGCTTTCGAAAACTCGCTTTCAGTGTTGAAAGACATGAGAGAATATCACGAGAAACTCTCGGTTTCCAAAGAAGTTGAAAAGAAACGGAAGGCTTCTAAAAAGGCGCAAGAGCCAGAAACCATAGTCTCTGAGATTGAAAGTGACGACGATGAAAATGCGCTGCAAGGGAAAGAAATTGTTATTGAAATTGAGAATGCCATGGCTGATGTGGAAGCTGCCATGGAAATGAATTTCGAGACTGTTGTTGACAATGTGGCGTTACTAAACTCGGATCAAAGGAGAATTTATGATCACATTATGGATCACTTCTCCCTCTTGGGAGAAAAATCTGGAAACAAGTGCCTTTTTGTGTCGGGACCTGGTGGCACTGGCAAATCGTTTCTTATAGACACTCTCGCCAACGCCGTAAGGCGACGCTTTCAAAATCCTGCTAGCGTGGCAATTGCCGCGCCAACGGGTTTGGCAGCATTGAATGTTAATGGCGTAACATTACACAGATTACTAATGTTGCCAGTAGATCATGGGCGTATCGCTGAATACCATTCCCTGAGTTCTGACAATATGAGCATTATGAAAGAAACTTTGGGAAATTTAAAACTGTTAATTATTGATGAAATTTCTATGGTCTCGTCGGTGTTACTGACTCACGTTCACTTGAGACTGAACGAATTTTGGGAAATGAACCAACCATTTGGTGGAGTTGTATTTATCCTTGTTTTGGGAGACTTTTTCCAATTGCCTCCGGTTCAAGGAAATCCCGCGTTTATCAAAATCACTTCCGAAGAAGCCAGACTCAGATTCAATTGCATCGGAGGAAGTGATCTTTGGAAGTTTTTTCAATACGATGAATTAACGCAAAATGTTAGACAAGCCAACGACAAAAGTTACGGCGACATTCTAAGCAGAGTTAGAATTGGAAATATTTCCGAAGCTGATGTTGCAACCTTACAATCTAGATTGGTTGAGGAAGGAAAAAACATCGAGGTGGCTATGGAGCTTTTCATTAAGCTGTCCAATGAAGGGTTTCAACCAATTTGTTTGATGCCTAAATTAGCCATGTGCGAAAAACTCAACTTTGAAATGCTGCGAAAAAGCGGCGACAAAGTTGAAAGCATTCCTTGTCAGGATAGACTCGCAGACTGTGACAAAAAAATGAATAAAAACATTCTCGGGAGCAAAGGCTTGAAAACGAACCATCCAAAACGGGCGGTTTGGAGAGCAAGTTACTTCTTTGCGTTGGCTGCCGAATAATGGTCAGAAGGAACATCAGTTTTGAAAAAGGCGTTGTAAATGGTACGATGGGTTTCGTAACTGGATTCAAGAAGGATGAACAAGGAAACGTTACTGGTATTTTTCTCAGAGTAGATCGCGAACCGAATAACGACGACGATATCTCCGATTTTTTAGTTGAGAAAATTAGCGTTTAATTTTTGCTCATGGCAAAAATTTACATTAAGCGCTCCCAGTTTCCCGTCATCCTGGCGTACGCTATTACGATACACAAAAGCCAAAGCATGAGTTTAAAATGCGCCATTATGGATTTAGGTCCGAATTTATTCGGAACCGGCATGGCGTACGTCGCTTTATCAAGAGTGACGTCTTTAGCCGGACTCCATCTATTACAGTTCGATCCGACTAAAATTAAGGCGGATGGACGAGCCATTATGGAGTATAACAGGCTTCGCAAAAAATATAGGCCAGATCTGCCTCTATTGAAAATAACGGAGTCAAAACAAAGCCGAGGTAGAAAAAGAAGTGCACCTACTCTATCTAAAAGCCTTTTAGAAGGCGAGGAAGAGAGATGTGACGATACGGTGCAGGAAATGCCAAAGAAGAAAAGGAAGGACCAACAGAGTTTGGATAGTTTTCCCGTGAAAGGTTTAAATAACGATGATCAAGTAACATGCTATTCAAATAGCGTTTTGCAACTACTGTTATTAGTGCCCGAATTAAGAGAATTGGTCAAATCTTACAACGGATCATTCGTAGAAAAACCAGTTTTACGCTGCCTCCATAACGCAATAAACGACATCGAGAGTTCTCAAGGTAGTTTTAGCCGTAAAGGCTTGGAACTGAGAATAGCTGTTGGTAATCACTTTTCGCTAAATGAGCAACAAGACGCCAGTGAATTTTTGATGGTTCTCTTGACGACACTAAGCCAAGAAATGGAAGCCGATTACTCTAAGGCTCTAAAAGATCTTTTTTGGTCAAAGTCTCGAAACGTTACCAAATGCCCCAAATGTCAAGTTGAACAAAATTCGGAAAACATTGTTCAAAGCAACATTTTCAATCTTCCACTAGAAAACCGAGATAAAATTGATTGGAAATCTTTAGAAAAAAGGATGAGATTAACAGAAATGCGATGCGTATTTTGTGATAATCCTACAATACAAGAGCGTGATGTATTGATATCCAGCGGAAAGTACGTATTTCTGTGTCTTCTACGTGGAGATTACAAAGATGGTCGACCAATTAAGATTTCGACCAAAATATCAAGTTTCGAAAATCAAAAAGTCACAATGAACAAGATGCTTTTTAAAACTAAAGGGGTGATTATTCATAAAGGTGAATCGTTAACCGAGGGACATTATGTGAACTTTGTGAGAAAAGACAACGGCTGGTACGAGGTCAGCGATACTATGATTAGAAAAAGAGAGAGATTCGTCAGTAACTTGACTGACGTCACTGTTCTGCTTTTGGAAAGAGTACAGACATTTTAAAGGGAATGTTAAGCGCCCGGATTCCTAAAAAAATGAACCCGTAGTAAACCCTAAAATTAATGTTATGTATCAGATGGTTTCACGTCCTGCCAGAGATGTACCAATAGTTTCATATTACCTTAAGAGTAATTCATGACTAGGTAAAATTATCGACCCTCGAGAAAGTTTAAGGTTTACGTTGGTTCAAGGTTCATTTCGGAGTTGTCTTGACAATAGCTGTGAAAAGGGAGCGGAGGGAGGGTTGTTGGGCCAGTGTTATACGGAAGAAAAAGCTATATAGGATAAAAAATGTAACTTTTTTTAAGAAAGATTATCGTTCGCCTCGAAATTAAAAAGTAATTTTCTTTAAGTTTTGTAGTACATCATCTAAATCTGAGTGTACTTTGGATTCACAGTTCTGGGTGTGAAGCTTGTACCCATTTATTTTGAATCTTTTGCAGGTACAAAGTGTTCTTTGTGAACCACTCTATTGGATATCTTTGTGATTCCAAGTGTTCTGTGAGAATCACTCTATTGGATATCTTTGTGATTCCAAAGTGTACTTTGTGAACCACTCTATTGGATATCTTTGTGATTCCAAAGTGTTCTGTGAGAATCACTCTATTGGATATCTTTGTGATTCCAAGGTGTTCTGTGTGAATCACTCTATTGGATATCTTTGTGATTCCAAAGTGTTCTGTGTGAATCACTCTATTGAATATCTTTGTGATTCCAAAGTGTTCTGTGTGAACTGTTATATTGGATAACTTTACGATACATCCTGCCAGAGATGTACGAATAGTTTCGTATTACCTAAGAGTAATTCATGACTAGGTAAACTTATCGGCCCTCGAGAAAGTTTAAGGTTTACGTTGGTTCAAGATTTATTTCGGAGTTGTCTTGGCAATAGCTGTTAAAAGGGAGCGGAGGGAGGGTTGTAGGGTCTAGCTATTGCTACGAGAGAAAAAAAACCACGAATCTTGCTTCAATTATAGAATTTCCAAGAGGTAAAAAAAAAATAAAAGCGTAACCCCTGTTAGTAAAGCGTTGCAATGAAATATAATTTCTTAATAAGCTCGTAAAAAGGCTACTTAAAACTGAACAGACTTGTTGAACTGAAATTTAGACACTAGTATCCAAATTTTAAACCAATATCAATTCCAATTAATTTTTTCAAAGGGTTCACTAAATATCAGTTACACAACTTTATTACCAACGCTCTACATATTTTAACGTTAAGACCCTCTTTAAATTTATACATTTACTCATTTTAAAAAGTTAAAAAAATCTAAACTAATTTTAAGTAATTACAACTAGAACACCCAAATAGCTTAAATTTTATATTTAAATAATATCTTTTATTATATCCTTTTCTTTGTATAATTTTGTATAATGTACCAGTAATAGTATTTTGGCTAAGAAATATATGATCTAATTTAATCGTCTGATTAACTAACACTCTACACTTTTTGTAGAAATTGATTTTAAAGTGTATTAGAACTTTTCACTATTGTCGTCACTAAAAAAATATAGACATTTCCCCCATAAATAAAAATAACTAAACTATTTTTTTTTAATCAAAATATTCCAGGATGTTTTGCATATTCTCTTAGTGTTTCTAAACAGCTAGGGCAATCTATCTGCGTGATAGGTGACGTTTCCTATAAATCAACAGGGTAGAATTTGCAAAAAGTTTCTGGAAAATTTAAAAAAAAATGATTTTAAGTTTAATAATCATTTCATTGTCTTTTTGGTAACCTATGCACGCAGTGTTCTTTAAGTTTAAGCTAATAGTTGCGTGACAAAATTTTAACAAGTTGGGAAAACCAAAATATTACCTCTCCGAGGAGGACTACTTACAAACTTACTTACCCAGATATGGAAATGTTTATTTTTCTAAGAACAAATACTGAAGTTAAAATTTATGAAATATTAAAGCAGTATACAAAGCATAGCAAATATACTGTAAATCAGACGACATTTTACATCCAATAAGGATATACTTGTACACATTAAAATCATCCGATGGGGGGAAAAACGGGAAATGAAGAGCTAAAACTTCGGAGGGATATTACCTTTACGTTTTTGTAAAGGCCCAATTTTCTACTCCTCAACTGTATATCCTCTACCTCTATGTGCAAAACCATATTCACAACAGGGTTACCATGTAAACACTATCCTCTCGTTTCACCTCAACGATTTTCTTAGTTTGTCAACATGACTGTTAACGTTACATAACATCAAAGCTTATTTGTGACTACACACACTGAAAGTAAATGCGCACCATAAAAAGCATGAAAACACGAAGCTATAATCCGATTACGATCAGACCTTTCACTGGTCTGGGCTGCGTCCAGCAGAGCTCCCCAAAATGACAGCGGATTTTGGAAAACGTTTACCGGTGAGATCTGTCGTCATAGCTTTTCTCCGGTCATCGGTGTTTTAAAAATGACGCTAGCGCAATAAAGCGTGCAAGATACCAAGGCTTAACAAAAATTGTATGATAACATATTTAAAGAGATAGATAACAACAACTTTTATAATTAAAATTAGAAAGTAACATGTCTCTTAAAATTCTCGCGTGATCAACTGGTTTGACGCCAATTAAATAGCTATAATCCGATCATAATCAGCAAGAGCTATTTGTATTAATTCCTCCACGTTCTTTCGTCAAGCTGAGAACTACGCGTTTTACGTCACGTTTTCCAAAAACCCGACGATTTTCTTTGAAGACCGCGCTGGCTCAGCGCTAAGCACCGTCCGTGACGTCAAATTCAAAAAAAAAATCCCGTCCTGTAGGACACTGCTAACAGCGCTGAGCTCTGCTGAACGCGGCTCAGATTTCCACCATGATTATAAAATCTAACCCTAATTATTAAACAGTGTATTAACTTTCGGCTCACTCTGAACCGTTAATGTCTCTGCATTACAGAAACGAAAACCAAACTCAAGCGTTTACTTTTTGGTTCACTAGGCCTATTGACAAATAAAAGTTCAATAGACCTATATCGTTGCGTTCTTCTTGAAATTACTATAGAAAGGATTATGCTATAAACAGATGTAGTATAGCTTAAGTAATATATAAACATTCATTTCAAATAACAATATTAAAAATCACCCTTGGAATATCAAAATGAAACAGAGCTTTAAAGCTACAAAAGTACTAAATGCATCGTAATTACGAAAAAGATTTCCACATATTCACTTTATATTATGGAAAAAGTGAATATTAAGGTTCTGTAGGATTTCTTAACACATCAAAACAAAGCGAACTGCTAACTCGGCGCACTAGTGTGACAACGGACAGACACACACAGACAAAAAATAGACTGCTTTTTAACTCTTTCCGTTTTAATTTTGAGTTGAGAAACAAGATTATCTTAAATATTAAAATAAATATAACTAATATTAAATATTTTCTTCGTTAGTTGTTCGCCTTATTGAGCGTTATATCGTCTTAATAAAGAACAATTAAACATTTTTGAGAGACTTGACTAATATTGGCGTTTAAAATGAAGCATACGCCGGTTGCCTCACCATACTCAAATAGGTAGTATATAAGGGTGTCGAACTACAGCTAAAAGCAAGAACAACCGCAATTGCGAAAACCTTCGGTGGACGATCCCACCTTAGGGAGGCTAGACGTTTCTCGTAACCCTAGCTGATCGCCGCGAATCTCTTAAACCCAACGATGACGATGGAGTAGAAGCCAGGTGTGCAGACTGGTGTCCATGTGGGATGGACAAAAACAAAGACCAGAAGATGGTGGTGTAGAAGCCAGGTGTACAGACTGGTGTCCATGTGGGATGGACAAAAACAAAGACCAGAAGATGGTGATGTAGAAGCCAGGTGTACAGACTGGTGTCCATGTGGGATGGACAAAAAACAAAGACCAGAAGATGGTGGTGTAGAAGCCAGGTGTACAGACTGGTGTCCATGTGGGATGGACAAAAACAAAGACCAGAAGATGGTGGTGTAGAAGCCAGGTGTACCGACTGGTGTCCATGTGGGATGGACAAAAACAAAGACCAGAAGATGGTGATGTAGAAGCCAGGTGTACAGACTGGTGTCCATGTGGGATGGACAAAAAACAAAGACCAGAAGATGGTGGTGTAGAAGCCAGGTGTACAGACTGGTGTCCATGTGGGATGGACAAAAACAAAGACCAGTAGATGGTGGTGTAGAAGCCAGGTGTACAGACTGGTGTCCATGTGGGATGGACAAAAGCAAAGACCAGAAGATGGTGGTGTTAGAAGCCAATGTATACAGATTGGTGTTCATGTGGAATGGATAATTGACTAGTCAGATGAAGTAATAGTGGCCAGGCGAATTGTGGATAGCCTCAAGTTTTGAATTTTCCGGGAACTGTGAATGCGGTCCGGAAATGGCGAACACATTTGCTTCGATTCGGAAACTGCGAACGCGGTCCCCTGGGGTGAAAGTGCCTGACACACACACATACACACACACATACACACACACACACAGACATGCCTGTCGATTTTAGAACCTCTCCGTGACATACGTCACTCGGAGAGGTAAAAACATAGCCTAAAATATTATATTTAAATGCACATATAATAGCCAGTAAATGGTAAAGTTATTCTTCAACCCGCCCCCCCTCCATTTACACAACTAATATAACCAAGTACAACATTCTTTCGACAAATCAGTAATTTCCTATCGTATCAATATGCGCCGACAGAAAGATATTTCATCATAGCCAACACGCGTAATATAAAATACTTAAAATGTACAGTTATAAAAACGATGACCAATAGAACTTCCCGAACTATCATTTTGAAAAAAAAAGAAACAACCTTTGTGTTGGCTTCAACTATACCAATTCCAAAAAATATATCCCAATGCTTCAACTTCGCTACATAACTCCTTTACGACTTGGCAATTGGTCCACAAACAAAATAGAAGCTCGTAAAAGGATTCGCAAAATAACTTCTTCAAACAAGGGTTGCCTAATAAAGGCTGTATATGTACTGTCGGAAGTTTAGCTCACTTCTGTAAGCCTAGCTTCTGGGCGACAAAGTTTTGAGGGAATAAGGGACTTGTCAGAATGCCTACCCTACAGGAACTGACTACCCCGTGTCCGAGGGTGGTGAAACACCCCAAATCCCCCTTCCTTCACCACCCGATTAAACCTCAATTACTTCACTCGTTAATCTTTCATCACCGTGGACTATCAATTCAATTTGCATTGAAACTTCGTAATTCAAACCATCGCAATTCAATTTGCATTGAAACTTCATAATTAAAACCATCGCAATTCAATTTGCATTGAAACTTCATAATTAAAACCATCGCAATTCAATTTGCATTGAAACTTCGTAATTAAAACCATCGCAATTCAATTTGCATTGAAACTTCGTAATTAAAACATCGCAAAGAACGATTGACAAACAAAAGAAGCTCGATGAAATCGGTAATTAAAGATGTCAATTAATGACACTCACTCATTAACCACTAACGCTATCATGCAATAATAATGAATACGAAAAATGTTTGTGAAATGAATTAGAATTATCACTAACAATTAAAGGGCATCTGAACAACTCATATTTTACATCAACATATCAGTACGCTTTTAAAAAGCATCTTTAAAAATGTTAAAGGTGATTTAACAAAGACACCCCTCCCCCCCTTTATAGGAGACAAAAAAATTACTGTTTTTCTGGCAACTAGGCTATTATAAATTCCCAATTTGAAAGTCCTAGGATTAAATGTATATAAACACTTTTTAAAAATGGAATCTTTCACTTGAGAGATTATCAAAATTATTATAGGCATTCAACATTAATGTTGGACTTTTAAGTCCATCCTTCACGTATGATTGTCTTTGAAAATTTCATTAATCTCTTCAATGATTACATAGTGAAACTTACATTTACCACTGAATTGAAAATTTTACGAGAACAAATCACTAATTATTTTAAAAACCATTCTGGAGACAAAAATTAAATTTTCCTTCGGAAGCTACGAATAAAACCTTATAAAATACACAACTATTAGCTTAAACATGGAAAACAAAAAATATTACTAGAAAAAAAATTTAATAATATAATTTATAATAACAAAACAATCATGGGAATTTAAGCCCAAATTAAATGCTGTAAATATATGCAGCTATACCAAACCAAAAGTGTACATAAAATAAATCTTTTGTGCATTAACAGATCATCATCATACGTGTTTGAAGCTTTTAAAATACTCAAAAAACTAAATATTCTTAATGTAATTTAATTTTTAATGATTCACGAGGATTTATTAAATAAAAGCTAACTTCAAAATTCCAGATAATGTTATAATTATTCATTAAAGAACTCTTTTCTTGAATAAAATTATTGACCATAATTTTTATAGTTATTAAATTACTGTACTCAAGACCTAAATAGCTGACAACACGTAATTTCACGATTCATTTCATAAGTATAAATAAATAGTTATTTCCAATGCTTAATGCTAAAGCAAAAATCAACCCCGGATTCAACATTAAAATAAATTAATAAACAATTAAGACTGAAGTTGCAGATATTAATCAAAAATGTCTTGATTAGAATCAAGACTTAAAAAAGTATCGATAAGACTGAGGTTATCACTTGACTTAAGGATCAGATATTAATTTTTCTTTTCAATTGAAACTTAAAGGCATGCTTAAGAAAAAACAACGTTCCATTACCGTTTTCCGTTGAAATAACTTATTTTACAGGTAATCAATTTCAAAAATTTACATATCTCGGGTTTTCGGGCACAATTCCATTCCCCCAAAACATTTTATCATTACATTAATTACTTTTGAGAGATAACGTGTCAAAATAAGCTTTAAAACAATAGAAAACTGAATGAGCGGTCTGTTTAGCCATGACCAAAACTTTCAAATCAGTGTTGCCAATGTTAGAAAGTGGATTTTCCCACTTCCATTTTAAAATTTCAATCATTTCCCGCACCCCCTTTTTTACAGTCATATTTATCTGGACTATTTTATCCTACTAAGCTTAATATGGAATATCACTCCGCATGGCTTTGACAATATGCACAAATGCTCCAAAATGCTATAAAACTTAAAAATTCTCAAAATATGCTTTCTTTATTTTTCAGTGCCAAACTTAAAATCACCGAATTTATTTCAAAATGTCGCTTGAAATTATTAAACCGGACAAAATTTTGGAAAATACACTAATTTTAACTGCACAGTCTGCACTATTAACCCTTTAACAGGAAAATTCCGACATTTGAAAATGACCGGGGGATTTTGCCTTGAGAATGGGGGGCTTTACACTCTTCTAGGATGAGGGAAAATGACCGGGGGATTTTGCCTTGAGAATGGAGGGAGGGTTACTTTCTTCTAGGATGAGGGAAAATGACCGGAGGATTTTGCCTTGAGAATGGGGGGCTTTACTTTCTTCTGGGATGAGGGAAAATGACCGGGGGATTTTGCATTGATAATAGGGGGGACTATACTTTCTTCTGGGATGAGGGAAAATGACCGGGGATTTTGCCTTGAGAATGGGGGGAGGGTTACTTTCTTCTAGGATGAGGGAAAATGACCGGAGGATTTTGCCTTGAGAATGGGGGGCTTTACTTTCTTCTGGGATGAGGGAAAATGACCGCGGGATTTTGCATTGATAATGGGGGGGACTATACTTTCTTCTAGGATGAGGGAAAATGACCGGGGGATTTTGCCTTGAGAAAGGGGGGCTTTACTTTCTTCTCGGATGAGGGAAAATGACTAGGGGATTTTGCCTTGAGAATGGGGGGCTTTACTCTCTTCTAGGATAGGCGAAACGGACCAGAGGATTTTGCCTTGAGAATGGGAGGGGGGTTACTTTCTTCTAGGATGAGGGAAAATGACCGGGGGATTTTGCCTTGAGAATGGGGGGCTTTACTTTCTTTTAGGATGAGGGAAAATGACCGGGAGATTTTGCCTAGAGAATGGCTTGTTTACTCTCTTCTAGGATAGGCGAAACGGACCAGAGGATTTTCCCTTGAGAATGGGAGGGGGGTTACTTTCTTCTAGGATGGGTGAAAATGACCGGGGATTTTGCCTTAAGCATGGGGGAAAACGACCGGGGATTTTGTCTAAGGAGGGTGTTTTATTTTTTTTTCAATAGTGGGGATTATGACCTGGGGTTTCGGTCTTGAGGGTATTTAGTCCTCATACCGTTTTAATTAAGATTCGGAACTAAAAATCCACTTGTATTTGTGGTAACTGCTGTCGTACTAACAAAGTTACGATAGGTCTGGCAATAGAAAAGCCCAAAATTTCATACCAATGATCATTTGAAAATACTATTTTCACTCATGACCCAAGAAATTCAGAAATTGAACGTCACAGCAATCGTAAATTTAAACATTCTTTCTATGAATAAGTTAGTGTGGTGTGTAAGAATTTCAAACTAGTCTAGCTACGCGGCGTTATTCGGGTGTAAAAATTGACTTAAACCAGGTGTTTGACAACTCTCAAATTCAAAATAACAATGCTTAACCAGGGTTTATTCATAAAACTAATATGTTGCGGGTCTATAATAGGACGTCCCTAAGAGAGTGAATAACTAGACATTCGTAGACCCAGCCTCAGCTAATCCACATGTGAAGTCATCCTCTATTGTTGGTGGTCAATTTGGGTAACAAACCGTGGCTGTGCCTAAAGACTAAATAAACTAATAAACAAACTACCTTTTCAAATATAAGATCACAGCTACTTAAGAAATATCGACTTTGAACCTTCACCTTACGGGTTATATTTGGCTTGAGTAGACCGACCGTTCTGGTTATTCTTAAAATTCAGAACATTTATGTATCCCTTTAAACATAATGAAAAGTTCAAGTTAGCTGGAACTTACTAATTCGTCATATCAACAAAAAGATAGGTAGAAATACCCTATATGGCATGTTCTAGATATCTGGTAAACGGTTTTTATATTCACTTTTTTGGAACTTAGAGGGTTCTCAATTTTATAAATTTAAACAAATTGAAATATCTTGCGAAATATTAAAGATACAAGGAAATTGAAGACACTTTCTGAATATAAATTGACCCCTCTGATAACGAAAATCACATTTATTTTCTCCAAAAACTAATGTTTAAAAAGTTGAACATTTTCAGATTTTCGAAAAATTCGCGTTTTTTAGCACGTGCTTGGACCTACGACTTCAAATTTGGTCTCATTTGATGGGGAACTAAAATATGTATCTTAGTGTCAAATATCAATTCACTGTGATCAACGGTGTTTGAATTATTTAAAATTTTCTGAAAAAAATCAACGGGCAAAGACTTTTCTAACAGACTGTACGTTGGAATACGATGCTGTGGTTTTATGTAGACATGTGCAATGTAGTAGTATGCTCTAGAAATAAAATAAAACTGTTGATAAAAACCGCCCTTCGAAGTAAAACGGATAATAAATTCAATAATCTTTTAGCCTATTAAAGGGTCTCTAAAGAAGACCGTTGGAATATTTTTTGAAAACGTCGTTATTCACGTCACAATCTCCGGAGGTGAGCAAAACGCAAGTCTTTCCTTCTAGCAAACGCAGCCGAGGTCTCGGACTCTCGCGGGTCAGAATAGGGGAAACGCCGAAGCAGGGCGGATCACAACCAATCGCAAGAGAGGGGAGGATGGGTCGTGTGAGTTTTTTTAATAAAAAGAAATTCAACAGTCCGCCGACCTCTTTACAGTCCCCTTAATTAGTTGGATGGATTATTTTATAGACGGATGCTCAACAAACAGTTTTAGTTGGGATTTACAACGTAAGTATTTGTCTGTTTGTTTATTTATCGCGTTATTTGTTACGACCAAAATATACCATAACAATAAACCTACTTCGTCAAATTTTCGCTAAAGTTCGTTGCCAGTTCGGTGAAATTCCGTCCATTGCTAATCATAGCCGCCGGCGGTAAACCGTGGCTCCAGGCCAAAAAAGCTGTATTGAACCATGAAACAAACAATATCGTAAGAGCAATGTATAGACCAAATTTTCTTTCGTACGTCTTAGAGCTGTAGTAAATATAGTTGTAATTAAAGGACGATATTACACATTGAACAAGATTTACAAACAAACAAACCTTTTTAAATATATCAAAAACATCGAAGCAATAATAAAAAATTGAGTGTCGCACGAAAGGTACCAACCCCAACCTACGCACTGAAAATATAAACCATTTTAAGTTAATTAGCTCCTATTCTGTAGTATCTTCTTTGTAAAGTACCTGTTCTTCAATTGTATTTAAATTGGAAATGTAAAGCACATTCTTCCACCAGTTATCATAGCATTTTTCCTTCTGACTATCGAGTAAATCCCAATTTGTCGTAGTTCCTAAAAGTGGTGGTACTGCGATAATACAAACTAGAACCGTCATGTACGCCGGTGTCAACCTGTAAATGAAAACCGATGATATTAATTTATGTCTGTGAAATTAGTCCATCTATATACAGGTTGTTTCAAATACGTCTGTCACAAATTAAAGTGTGGACATGTTCTTTGGGTTAGACTGAGTGAAACGTGTCAGAGAACGTCAGGCCTAAAACATTTAGTTTCGGTGGTACAGGCTCCCAAACAGTGGTCCCTAAAAAGAAAGAACACATGTGGACTACCACATACTTGTTTAGACAAGTTCAATAGCCTCCAATCTACAAACGTTAATGAAACTTTATCTAGCAGAAGTGAACTGTGAATTTAAAGGTAGAAGTGTCCTTAAGCTGGTAATGCAAAAATATTTCTTAACCTCACCTTATATATCTAAGAATGTACAGTTTGCAAATGTTCCCTTTTGAAACTTCGAAGGTTTGATCTTTTAAGAAAAGGTATGTAAAGAGAAATCCACTGGCAAAAGAAAAACCACTAATTATTATTGAATTATAAATTAATATTAACTCTGTACCTCATTAAGAAAAAAGTGTCAACGGATAAAGTTCCATTCATAATCAAACAAAATTTTAGCTTAAGTGACTCAATGAAAATGTCTAAAACATTGTCTGCAATGAATTGAAAATGGTTTAATATATTATTGAGGCAATGTCAACAAGTAACATTTAGAACTAGAAATAAGGATATTTTCCGTTTGTTTTAAAGCCACGGCATGCTTTTTTACTTTGAGAAAAAGCATAATACTTTAAACAAGTTGGGAAAGCAAAATGAACCTCTCCGAGTCGAGACGCAATAAAGAGGTTTTTCTTAAATAATTAAATATAATTGATATTAATTATTTTAATCGTCATTAATTTAAATTAATTCTAGTTAAATCGTTTTAAGAAACTATATTCCTAAAATCATTTTAAACATAGCTATTGTTGACGTTTGAATTCAAGAGTACGCCTCTTTAACGATTTTTGAAATTTAGGGTATAAAAGGCGATTCACAGTTAATGATAAGAAAAACCGCAATTGCATGAACCTTAGGTGGAAGCCCTGCCATTGGGAAGTTTGCCGTTTCTCGTAGTCCTAGCTGATCGCCGCGTACTTATTAATCTTAACGATGGGAGTAGAAGACAAAAATAATGTTTTGCTAACACGTTTGTTCCGATTTGCCAACCGCGAACGCAGTGACAGACACAACACCCCAACACGTCCAGTGTAATACCTCTCTGTGACGTCGTCACTCGGAGAGGTAAAAATTGTCATAGGACTTAGCATTAAAATATTAGGAACATCGTACTTATGGTTCTAATGTCACTTAGCAAAATAGACTAAACATACTCATTGAACCAAGAGAAAATGTTACTGTATGACAATATATAACCCAAGCCATGGTAATTGTCCGAATTCCGTGCATGCAGCTGAGATCACCAGCCTTATTTGATGTGTCGAAGATGAATTTCGTATTCTTTATTACGGAAAAGCATTCTACTACGTCTTTCGTTATGATAAATAATAAATTTTATTATTAAGTATAAATATTTTATTGAAAGACAAGAAGATTCAAGGTAGAAATTGCCTTAAAATCTTCTTTAAGTGCTTTCGTAAGCGATAAACCATAACACGTACAGCTTATGTTTTCGCTAAATTGACGGATAGCGCTTTGTTCTCTCAATGAGTGTCCTTGGAGTTTAGAGGAACCAGACGTTACATGATCGGGAGTTGAAATGTATGGAAGCGTTTTAAGTTCAAGTCTACGAGGTTGACTTAATTTGAAGTCCAAAAATGTAGCCACGATTAGTACAACGATGAGGAAAAGTATAAATAAGCTGTAACGTGTGAAATCAAATTAGTTTGAAACATGAAATTATTGTGAAACTTCTTTCGCAATGAATTATGAAAGATAGCTATAGAATTCTTAGCCAAGTTGGGAAAAGAATGGTAGACGAAAACCACTTGAACTTGAACTAAACTAGTTAGAGGAGAGAAAATACTAAAATAGGCAATGGTGGCTCAATATCTGCTATCTCCTGCAAACTGAGACGGCTTGCTTGCCACGAGCCCAATTATTGTCTTAATGCTGGGTAATCTTCTACACACCAACCTTGCCAAGGCTTGAACCAATCAGAAATTGTCTTCGAGGGCGGAGAAAAAACTAGCCTTTGCTTAGCTTAGAGGACCAGTGAACTCCACCCCTCGACTATGGGAGCATCTAGTGATATTGGTTTAAACAAAACCACAGCCGTCTACTCAACAATTTGACCTTGATTAAGGCTTGAACCAATCAGAACTTGTCCACTTGGGCAGAGCTGAAACTAGCCTTTGCTAAGCTTGGTGGGCCAGTCAACTCCACCCCTGGACTATGGGAGCATCTAGTGGTATTGGTGTAAACTAAACCACAACCAAGACTTGCTTTAACTTACACGAATATGAATGTCCAGATATTTAAAGAATCCTCGATCGGAGTACAATCAATATCAAAAATATTTAAGATGTTATCCTCATGGGATGAAACTGGAAGAATGTTGTTCAGTGTTGCAAATGGAATTTTATCTAAAACGGTTTTAGTAATGTAATTAGTGTCCGTAATGCCATGAAGTTATATCATAAGTTCATGAGATATGTTCCATAAGTTTGTCACTGGTTACTGCGAGCTTGTCATGAAGTGGCGTAGGTTAAACGTCAGAGATTCGAGGTAAAGCGACGTCTGGTGACTGGGGCGCTGTCAAGGGCTAAGTACAGACTAAATAGGAAGATGGACTGCAAAACCTGGTGTAGTCAATTCTCGCGTCGTTCTCGAGCTGTAAGTCTCTAGCATTACGAAGGATAGGTAGTGTCATACTTATGGAACATTTCTTATAAACTTATGGTTATATCATGGCGCAAGCGAGAACTACTAGCAAAACGGAATAATTTAAGAAGATCGGAGGACCATAGCTCTGGAAAAAGACCGTTCCATCCAATAAAGTGTAGGGCTGTGCGAATCTTGAATTTTTGGTTTCAAGTCGAATCTCCAGTATTTAAAATGTTTCTTATCGAGTATCAACTAATTGGAAAATTTGTATCGAGTATTTAACTAGTAATTAGAAATTTGTTTTCTAGTATTTCTACACTTTCCGTTAATTTATCGCTATTATAACAAACATTTAGAGTAATTCTACGCATACTCCAACAATATACTTCAAACAATTCCCATACTTGTTATTTTTAATTTAACAAACTATTTCCTCATTAATATCTTCTTCTGAATCTAGTTGAACTAATTCCTGACCAAAGACTGCTATACTTCGCGCCGAAATGTCCCAGACGTCTGCTAGCCAGAAGTCACGTGGGAATAGTTCAACCAATCCCGTGGGGGTAAGGGGTTCTGGCTAGAGACCGTTCTTTTAAGGTGTAATGTGTAGAACCAGGGACAGACGTAATTTTAGAAGCAGGAACGGGGAACTCTTAGTATTTAGTTCAGTCCGACTCATAGTCCAGTATAAAGCCCCTCCCTTCAACACGTAACGAAAATTTTAAATTATCTTATTGGCTCACTTAAACTACGTATTGATGACGTTGCTGACGGCGACGGCGAAAAAAAAAGCAATTCCTTTTTTCCTCTGAGGCTATGACCCGCCTATTCTTTCATACCCCACCGTCCCGGGTAAGGGGGTCCGGGACTTTGAAGCGTTCCCAGGTTACTCTGTTCTCCATTTCTGCTTCTAAAATTAAATCTATCGAGAAGTAATTGTGACGGAACTAAAACTATATTACCCCCGTTCTCGCTTACCCATGATGACTTTCAAATACTTAAGTACTTTTAAGAATCCCCTTTCCACCTATGAGTTCCTTGATTGTTTTCCTTGTGTAACTATGCTTTAGTTCTTCAGCGCCACAAGGGTGTGGAACGCAGATACCAATTTTGAAACCAGTGTGTATCTGTAAAGACAGTCCATTAATTCTAGCATAGAAGCAAACATCACAAGGGTACGACGTCTTCTTCTTGGGTCATATCAGAAGTATATAATAATTCTTTTAATAAAGCGGCGCGGTAATTGTAACATGATTCTTCCCAACATCATTTTACATTCATTATAGTAAGGTTACTAAACAGAATCATGTACGCGATAAATAGTTCCCTCATCATTACTCTATTAGAGCTTAATTTTTTGCCAAGGCGCATGCGCTAGTGGAATTTTGTCCAACGTCAAGACAATCAAGGTTTGTGGCCTGATTGCTAAGGATTTAGTACCAAACAGTTATAGAATTCACCCTAGCACGGTGCGATGCTCATCTGAAGTTCGATGAGCTGGAGAGCAAACAAAAGGGGGGGGGGTGTCGGCCTGGGAAGATTCATGTTACGTAACTAAAGTATGATATCAAGTGTCTTCCTTCTTCTAATATCCCCTACTGGTTTTATCCACCGCGCCAAGAAGAGGCAGTGGGAGTATAGGTTAGCCTAACGCGTGTAGTGAACTGGAGCTCCGTCTGGTGTTGCCTCTTGGCGCGAGGGAAGTAACCTAAGAGGGCTTCCTCCACCCTGTGTGTTTGTCTCTATACAAGTAATTAATGCAATGGAATGGATAATTTACTATTTTGTTGGTCCAAAGCTTGCAGTATCTCCCTTTCAATCCTGATGGGAATTCTTTGGATTTTGGCACCTTTACTCGTAAGCACAGTGGCGTAGGAACGGGGGGGGGTACAAGGGTACATTGTACCCCCCTAAAATTTTACTAGGGCGCCTAAATGGATCAGAAAGGGCGCCAAATTTATAATCAAAGGGCGCCAAAATGATTCTGAAGTAAAAAGAGGCGAATAGACCATTTCTTTATTAGACGCAGCGCCGTTTTCCGTCGTAGAAGCCAAGCCCGTCTTGGGTAAGGCATAAAAATGTAGAGAACTTTTTCAGCTTATCAAAGACAGCTTCGCAAATTTGGGGCGCTGAAGACCGTTCGTGCCTGCGCAGAGATGAATACCGAAATGAACTATTGTGAAAATAAAGCGGACACGGAGAAACCTTTTTTTAAAGGCAATGGTAGCAAGAAAGTATGCAGGACGAAACCTAGTCTTTTGCATCTTAATCGTCTGCTTCTTGTAGTGCCTGCCACTTACGCTTCAGCACCCAGAGATCCTATAATTCCAATAAAATCAATATTTTAGAAAGTATCCTACAATTTCACAAATCGTCCTTTAAAGTCCTGTATTTTTGGGATTTTGAAGTAATTATTTATAATCCCAGTTGCATGACGTTTTAAACGTTGAATTAGCGAGATCTCATTTGGTCACATAAAAAAATAGCGGAGCTCGCTTCGCTCGCTCAGGAGATTTTTCCCTTCAATGTCTCCATAATTGAATTTAAATAATTTTTAAAGTATATCAATTACTTTGCATTCTGAGCTGCGTTCCAATTGAACTTTGCCTAACACCTTTCATCTAAAATGTCTTAGTTCACAGATTAAACTCAATTAGAGCACAGACTTTTAAATTATCTTTAATTATAAAAAGAATTTTGTAAATTAGTTTTCTCTGGAAATTATCTTTTCCTGCCTGACCATTTAAATAGCTTGATTTGGTAATTTTCAGTCACTTTGAAGTCTCTTTTTGCTTTTGTTTTTTTTAATCATTAGTCTTTTTTAAAAGTAAATCTGAATGGGTCTTCTATGTGAGCCCTTGAGTATTTGATTAGATCAAGATGTGATAAAACGCACTTAAAGGAATCTTACATTCTCACTAAATAAAATTATCCGCACTATGGGTCTTATCATTTAAGAGTCCTATATAATCCTTTAGTTTTATGAATTCGGTCCTATAAAATCCGATATTTTGAGAAAGGAATCCAATTTTTCGTATTAAAAAATTCTCTAAAAGAGTTGGTGCCCTGATATACGGGAAAAATTACTCAAAAAGAATAAATCATTTAGTGATTATCTAAACATATCCAGAGCGGATTGATAAAAATTTATTGTGCCGAACATTATCCACAAGCAACAACTATCGGCCACCAGTTTCTGGAAAATCATAATAATTCACCATTTCACATTTCACTGTAACTAAAGTACCTTAATTGTTAAATGCATTTTTCGACATTTTTCTTTTCTTGGGGGAGGGGGGCGCCCAAATCCACATTTAGACTGTACCCCCCTAAATTCGAAACGTTCCTACGCGCCTGCGTAAGCATTCATCAAAACTTCCAGGCCAATAGAAGTTTCCAACTAAAATTCCACCTGGTGGTTTACCACAGGAATCCAACACTGGAAAATATATAATTTTGTCTTATTTTGAAATTAATGAAAATTTTCCATACAACCAGTGAGCACATATAAGAAGAATACCGAGCGGTGGCCAGGGATAGACGTAATTTTAGAAGCAGGGATGGAGAACGGTTAGTATTTACTTCAGTCCGACTCATAGCCCAGTATAAAGCACCTCCCTCTAACACGTAACGAAAGTTTTAAATTATCTCATTGGGTCACTTAAATTACGTTTTGATGACGTTACTGACAGGGACGGCCAAAAATACGTAATTCTTTTTTTCCTCTGTCGCTATGACCCGCCTCTTCTTTCATACCCCCCGTCCTGGGAAAGGGGGTCCAGGACTTTGAGGTGCGCCCAGATTACTCTGTTCTCTATTCCTGCTTCTAAAATTACATCTATCCATGCGGTGGCCCAGTATCAGTGTTTCTTTCGGGGTGTTTTTTTTTTTGTTTGTTTGTTTTTTTTAACTTACTTTGTACTGCCCACACACTCATTATATTTTTGGACATATATTTGAGGGACTTGGTGCATTTCAAGACTTTCAGGGGTATAGGTCCGCCATTCTCCATCGCATTCAATGTTTTGTTTTCAGACGAATTTAAATTTGGTGTTTTTGGCATTATTGAAGAAATTAAGATCCTACTCAACTTCGCGTTACTTAAAACGTCGTTGATGGTATTTATACCATCTTCTAATTGCTCGGACCACTGAATCGATGTACTTGTAAAAATTAGGCAAATCAGTACCGCAGTCTTTTTTCTCATTTTTACCTAAAATAATTGTAAAAATACATTAAAACCGTACTTAAAAAATTAAAACTATAAATCAAGTCCGAGAGTTATTGGATCATTATCATATTATTCATATTATACAAGTTGGGAAACCAAAATAACCTCTCCGAGTCGAGACGCAATTAAGAGGTTTTTCTTACATAATTAAATAAATATAATTGATATTATTTTAATCGTCATTAATTCACCTTAATTCTAGTTAAATCGTTTTAAGAAACTTTATTCCTAAAATAATTTAAACATAGCTATTGTTGACGTTTGAATTCAAGCGTATACCTCTATAACAATTTTTGGAAATTTAGGGTATATAAGGCGATTGATTCACAGTTAGGGATAAGAAAACCAGCAATTGCGTGAACCTTTGGTGGAAGCCCTGCCACTGAGAGGCTAGACGATTCTCGTAACCCTAGCCTAACGCCGCGTTACTTCATAATCATAATCCTAACCATGAAAGTAGGAGCCAAAAATTGCTATCTGCGGGATTCTGCGAACACTTTTGATCCAATTTGCCAACTGCGAACGCGGTGAGACACACACTAACACGTCCAGTGTAATACCCTCTCCATAACGTCATCATCACTCGGAAAGGTAAAAATTAAGTACGAGTAGTTACCAGGGACTTCGCGCGCGTATAATCGAAATTAGGGATGAACCGGTACCGATACCATATCGGTATTGGCACCGATACTCGGGGTTTCCCGATAGTATCGGATCGGTTGGTTCGATACCGATTCTCGTTTAAAATGCGTTATATGGCGCTACATGACATTTTTAGGTCTTTTAGTAACGTAATGATGGTGATAATATCTCATTTCTATTGAGACGCGACCTGACTACAATTAGTTAAAGGGGTTAATTTTTAAGTTAAAGGTTTCGTTAGTCTAGGGGATTTTATTTTAAGTATATTAAATTCGTAGCAAGGTTCTCATTAGGTAAAATAATGCATACTCAGTTTTGAAGTTAATTAGAAATGGATAATATTTAATGTAAGATAACACTTATTAATGAAAAGGTAACATTGAACAGTTTACTTAGTTCTTAATATTGGGGCAGTTCTTACCCATGGTGCACTCATGGTTTAGGTGTAAGAATTAAAGTTTTAAGTACTTTTGGCTGGTTAGACCCTCTAGTTAAAAGTTCTACTCACAGAGTTGACTTGCAGTATAGTAGTCCGATGACACAAACACACGCACAACATTAGTTAATCGCGCTAATTGTTTTCACGATGTACTGAGGCGCGAGGTTAGGGTTTCCCGGCAACGTGGCGACGGCTTGCGATTAGGGTTAGCGTTTTCGTCCTCGAGGTTGACCGGTCCTCGTAGCCGACCCTTTTCTTCGCGGTCCCGTAGCCTTCTTCTTCTTTTTTTTTATTTATTCTCTCCTTATCTAGCGCGTAGATTTTCTTCTCCCTTATGGGTTTCTTCGGTTTTCCAACCCGCAGGTGTATCGCGCTTTTTGTGAGGATCGGGTCTAACCAGTGACGAGTTTGGGGAAATGGAATAACCAGCCAAGGTAAGTTTTGGGGCGAGTTGGTGCCATAAGTCCACAACAGTGTTTAGGATATTCAATATCATAAGTATGCCTGTTACACTATGAATTTCAATCGTGAAGAGTTCTCATTTATATAAAAAGTACCTGAATTCAGTTTATCTAACAACTAATAAGCGAAAATCTTTCTTAGTACGCGCCTACTACTCTAGGGATGAACCGATACCATATCGATATCGGTTGAAGTATCGGGTTTTGGATCATAGTGACTGTGAGTAAATATCTGTATCGGTTCATGTTTGTACCGGTATCGATCGGTATCGGGTTAAGCCTGGTATCGGCCATCTCTAATCAAAATATGTTATATTAATATATTATAGACATTATAGTTAAAATATATAATCAGCAATACATAAGATTTATTTAACTTGCAATTTTCTGTGACTTTCTGCTTGAATTAAAGGGCAGGTGTAGAAACCGTCATCTCTGACGTCACGCCTATTATATTTGAACTTGGGACGAGCGAAGTGACACTGAGGTTGTTATCAACGTATTCGCGACGAACCCGAATGTTAACAAGTTCTCTAATATGCGTCGTGTGAAAGAGTAGACCAAAGACTTGATTTACAAATACGAAGATTTTTGAATTTAAATTTTGTTTTATCAAGTTAAAATAGAACATGGGTCAATCAATGTTTGGGAGTCCGTATCTACGTAAATGAATGTTGTTGTCACTTTCCAATCAGTTTAATCCAAAGAATACACTCTCAATTTCATGGCAGACTTATACTAGTCTAAACTTTTCAAGCTAATATTAAGATGTTGTTGAACATTACGAAATAGATCTAGTATTATAATGGTTAAAAATGTGTCATCCAAGCTCAAAAGGTACTTACTTGTAAGAGAGGAGCCGAGAGAAGTTTTTGAAAATGTTTTCTTTAAGCTAGAATTTTTTATAAATTTTCACCAATGCAGATACGTTTTACAAGTAATAAAGCAACGTGGTATATGAATCACGCAATCTAAGCGAGAGTTTACGTAGAGCAGAATATCCTTTACATATTAGTAATTACACTCTTGTAAAAACCTGTACACGTGTCATGGCTTTGTTCAACTTAATTTTTGAAAACAACTGTATAGATTTGTAGACGTAATGCAAAATAATGAGCTTAGCTCGATTTTCGACTTCGTTAAACTATGGAACTGCTTGATCTCTCGCAGCTTCTGTGACGCAGAATGAATTGCTATACATTAATATTACTAATTTAGATTTAATTATTTTTTATTCAGTATATTATTGATTAAATACGTTGGTACCCACTATAAAACACCCCTGGCGTTATGGGTACACAATAATAATTGGTTCAGGTCTATACAACTTTCCCATTTTCATTCAATTCCTCATATTTTGGTTGTGTTTTGATTGATCTGCAAAGCTTGATTATTCTCGCCATTGGTAGTTCGACGAGTAATGCCAGAAAGAAAGATATAATATAGGAAAAAGCAAGATATCCGAAGAAATCTCTGAACTGAAAAGTTAAGAATATATTAGCCAAGTCCGATAATAACCATAGTTATGCCTCTTCCTATGGTTTCTCCTCTAAATTAATTTTGCTAAGACTATTTTCACCGTGATTGATGTACTACTTGATTCAGCGTGGGTTGACCAGGGAGAAAAGAGGTAAGATGGAGTGGAAATGAGACTCCCATTGAGCACGCTCCTACCCTTCGGTAGGCGATTGTTATGTATTGGCGTGTAGCACCATTGTATGACAACTAGCTTCTTGTTTTAAAACAAAGGGTTGCTCCGTTGGTACCCCTTAAAGGTAATTTTTCAACTACACAGTGGCTAAGCTTGGTAAAGGTTAGTTTAGCCAAAGTCAGGAACCAATCAGACCTAATGCACTAGGTCTGATTGGTTCCCGCCTTTGGAAAGATAAAATTCGTGTCCAGAAGGCTAGCCAGAATGCTAGGGGTGGTAATGGAGCCACCTGTTGCTTTAAGACACAAGGGACACCCTACTGAAACTCTGAGGATGCTGGGAGTACTTCGTTGCCATATGTGGGGTACAGTCTTATACGTTGTAGGTATGGTGATTACTACTCTGTCCCTCTCTCCTTCAAGGGTGGACTAGTAAACAAAGCTACTGAGATTATAAGCATCTTCCATGTAAACAAGAAGGAAAGATGGTGGGCAAAAAATGTCCCTTCCATCATGCTTTTTGGGGCCTGAGATTGCCCAAAGATGAAAATGGATCAACCCCCCCTTGTATGCCCAGACACGGAGTCAAAGAGGGTCAAAGAGTGAAGGGCATAGCCGTTTCTATATCTCAAGGGCACCTGCCTCGGAACCAGACCTCACGTGATCTGTTAAGAATAAAGTTCAATAGGGTAAAAAAGAAAAGACCGTTAGGGAAGTGAGTCCTTCCTTGGGATTGTAAACTAATTTTTCTCTCTCTGTTGTGCTAATTGCGCATGTACGGAACTGTAAGACTCAGTCATTGCTCGGTACCAGTTTAGAAAGGGGAGGATGACGGAGATTTGGCCTCTTTAATCCCCCTTCTATATATGCTCACTGGTCACGATACTGAAGGTTTCTTACCCTTTATTTAACATTGAAGATGCTTATTGGAAGTTGCCGATATTTGACTATCGTTTTAAAGCTAGGCCCTAGACCTAAAAGATCTTGGATTAATTTGATCGAATGTTCTTACCAATGTGCCATAACTAAAGTGATTAGGCGCGTCAGTCTCAACCTTGTACATCGTTATTAACATAGGGTGAATCAAGTAGGTACAATACGTCAGCCGGCTTAAAGGAACCCAAACTTTCAAGGAAAGAAGGGCATTAACTGTGCCTGGAAAATAAAATAATTTATTTTTAAGCTTGGCCGTTCCCGGGAGTGATAGTGCTCGGAATTCTACTCTCGTTTAAACCTCCATCCGGAAATCAAGGGAGATACTGTTCAATTATAAAAAAAAATCTACCCTATATACTGTATACGGGAAGTCATTTGAAATGATGAAAACAAAAGTCGTTCGACTACACTGAATTGGTGAAGTTTGTGGATTTTAGGAATTCATTGTTGACGTAAAACTTACTAATATAAATATAAATATAAAAGTTTATCTTTCATTCACCTTATTCACGCGAATCTTTTATACCTCTGATTTAACTTATCGTGAATATTTTTGGCGAAAATCTAGGTGTTATACAATGATTTAGACTTTTACGAGCACTATTCACCCACCAATTTGTCAATCATAAAATACCTACCTCCGTGATTTGTTGAACAAGCAAAAACGACCCAAGCGACTCCAGTAACCCATATACTCCTCGAAAACGTATTAAACAGCGTGTTTATAATTGGTCCATGGTCAACAAAATAAAGAATATAGACAGGTAGAAGAAGAGCGAAGCAAGAGAGTGTCCATCCTGACAGCATTTGCTTCTGGTAATTTAAAAGAGACGTTAACAGTCTAAAATAATTCTTCACTTATCGCATCGAAGGATAACTTTGTGAACTTAATTCTGGTATAGTAGAATACAATATTAAAGAAATTAATGCTTCAAGTAGAAAATATGTTAAATTGCACTTGTTCCAAGGTCGAATCCTACTTTCAGGATAATAGTAAATGCGTTAACTTACTCTGCTCAGTTTGTTCCCAGATTGTTCAACAAATAACAAAACATATCCTAACAAAGATCCAATCATGTACGTTGGAATACGATATTGTGGTTTAATGTAAACAGTATCAAAGTAATTATGTGCTCTAAAAGGAAATTAAAAAGTAGATCAAAATTCTGAGTGATTTTGGCAATAATTAAAAAACCGTTCAGGCAACAATTTTATTTGACTTTGGCATGTTAGATCCCTTTTCATATAACTAATATTAGGTTTTGTGGGGATTCGAGTATTGAGGCAGAAATAGGACGGTTTTAACAACTTGTTTTCATGAGATGGAACCCCGGGTATGTAGATCAGACCAACACCTTTGTGGACAACCCCAATACTAGAGATGGGCCGATACCAGTTTAAACCGATACCGATATGATCCGATACTTGAGAAACCGATACGTACGGATACCGATATTTTACCCGATCCTTCGATTAAACCGATATCAAACCGATACCGATATGGTATCGGTATCGGCCCATCTCTATAGATGATTCTTGATCCAATTTCGGTACTTGAAACTATAAAACTGTCTTTTCATACGAAAAACCCATTTTAGACACTAGTTACGTTATCCAAAAATAGATGAAAAACTGTGCTGTCTCAGAGTTTAGGTCTTATGGCGCCATCTACTCTCAACATAAGTATTTATTTTCTTCAAAAAATATCGGGTAGAAATATCGGTTCATTTTTAACCGATACCGATATATCGGTTAAAGCCAAATATCGGTAGCGGTACCGATACCGATATGGTATCGGTATCGGCCCATCTCTACCCAATACTGCCAACGGATGACTTCACCATACAAAATTATAGACCTCTGATACAGGACGTAAATAAATACGTTTTGGACTTAGGGTTTTATGTATGTAAAGGAAAAGGTACAAAAGGTGTATTGGGGAATATGCCTGAATGGATCAAAATATTTTAAAGTACAGTCCTACGATTAGCCTTAAGGCCCGTTCACATTACCCAACTTTAGTCAGCTGACAAATCATAGACTTGTCAGGCCGACTTGTCACCCAATTTAGTCTAGTCAGGTCACTCGTTCACACCACCCAACCAGTCGGGCCGACTACCTTTGAAACACAAGAGGACGTACAAAGCGGTACATAATGATAGGAATGATTTGTTTTGGATTATAAATGAACTCATATTCTCGAATAAATTCGTCTACTTTACGAGCATCAAAGCTATTCAGACTAAATTTCTGCAGTTCAGAACATAATAAAGGTCAATAATATCAGAAGTAATATAGGAAACTTCCCTACTATATTACTTCTGATAATATTCAATGAGGAACAACCATCAAAACGTAAAAATTAACCCATGTTAAAAAATGGCCAAGGCCCGAAATCATTTTTCAGGCTTTCATCGACAATTAAATAATGGCCGATACTCTCGGTTCTCTCTCTCGAGCTGAAAGAAAACCACCACGTGTCCTATGACGTAATAGCCAAGGCTTATTGTGATTGGTTTGCTCCCTCTCTGACTTTAGTCGGCCCGACTCCAATCGCCTACCTACCCGATTAAAATCCGAGCTTGAACCTGACAATAGTACGGTTGGGTGAAACGTTCATATTGCCTGACAATCTGGCCTGACTGGTCAGATCGGCTTTGTCAGCTGACTAAAGTTGGGTAATGTGAACGGGCCTTACGAACTAAGGCATCAAAGTACAAACTCTAATCTGTTTGGTAAACACCACGACGTATCTACCATCGTGTTGGAGGTGCTGTGGAAGACGACTGTCCGTGTCTTGCAATACATTTGCAAGCACTAAACTTAGAAATGACGCGGGATGTCCAAGTAAATGTCTCCAGTGATGTTTTCATCGAAGAACTCGGTTTCCAAGTGTTCCCACCCAAACATCTACTTTCCATCGCATTTGATCGTAATGGTGTCGAAAACAGTTAGGATTTCTTTGGGTCCAGTGATGTATGTGATGCCGGTTTACCATAACATCCCTGTGAAATGTATAGCTTCGTCGGAAAACAGTATCTTTCTGAAAAATAATGGATCGTCTTCATTTAGTTTACGCATGGTAAGACAAAGATCTTGCCGTCTTAGGTAAATCTCGTCCGTTAAAGCTTGATGAAGGTGGATATAATAAGGCCGGTAGTTGTGCTTGCAAATATATTGCAAGACATGGAGAGTTGTCTTGAGGAGGTTCTCCAGCACGATGGTAGACACATCGAACATATACGTTGAGGTGTTTACCAAACAGATTAGAGGTTGAAATTTGAGTCCTAAGTTCTAAGGCAAATCGTAGGACTGTCCTTAAACAGCCTGTAGTTGAGGTCTATAATTTATGGTTGTGACGTCATCCGATGTCAGGATCTTTTCCTCATTACAAAAGGACTTTGATGGACTGGTAGCTTTGTAGCCCTATCTAAGATCTTCGGGTCCACATGCATGATGTTCCGTTTTAACCCCAATATTAAGCAGACGATACTACGCCCCTCCTTCTTTCGGAAACAGTCCTTAAACCTCTAACTATAAGTGTTGAACCTACTTGCGCGCGTTTGACGATGTGTCAATCAGCAGTCCGGAAATATTTCGTCTATTATTTACGTAGCCTGTCGGTTGGAAACCGTTGTTCCAGGATACAAAAAATGTAGCGAACCATGAACCAAATAATATCGTAAGAGCGATAACAAAACCAATTTTTCTTTTGAACGTCTTGGAGCTATGGTAAATACACGCCACTAAAACCACCGAAGTATTGAAGCATGTTCAAAAACAAGCGAACAAACCTTTTTAAGTATATTAAAAACAATGGAGCAATTACAAAGAATTGGATGTCACAGCAAATGTACCATCCCCAACCTAAGCACTGAAAAGGTAAATCATTCATCAGGATATATGAAACCAGCGTAGTGAAATCGGTTAAATGGTTTGTTTCTATTCCATGAAAACAATACGTTTCTTATAAATTCTATAAAACTAGTCCTGACAGACTTATACCAAGTATTCTGTCAAAACCTTTTCGATATTGCAATAAAGTGCTTTTACAATGCCTATTATCGTTTCCAAACTCATAGACTAGGATTCAAGTTTGCAAATATACAATTTGGTTATTCTAGAGGGCCGGTAGGCCCTTCTAGATAAGATCCCACACCCTCCCGTAATGTTAAATGAAAATTCACAGATTTTCGCCGATTTTCCCATAGGAATAACATGGGGTTTTTGGTGCTCCTGTACATCGAATCATTTAAAAACTACATGGAAGTTAGCTTTCGGAATACTTTTAAATTAACAAGTAACTATTCAAGGTGTGCCTTTTAAAAGTTTCATCAAATTTAATTAAGTCTAAGTATGTTAATTTAATTAAAAATGTAAGTACCTCAAAAGATTATTCTACAGCAGACGACGCTAATTGTTCGTTACTCTACAGATAGACGACGCTAATTTGCCATTTCACCACCTTGAAACTTTAACTTGATATTTTTCAATATATATGACACTATATTTATTAAAAACTTCTCTGGCGAGTCTAATTTTCGTTTAATTATGTGTCTCGGTTGAAATTCTATACTTAAGATACCTTTTTAATTTATATTTTAGATGTTAGTTTCGACCAAGGCTTAAGTTGCCTTACTTAGGCCATGGATTTATAATAGAAGCTTACGCTTCATGGATATTTCCCTGTAGCCTTCAGTAAGGCATTTTGATTTTAAACACATTTATGTCACAAAATTTCGCGCGGGTGGGGACTGGGGGGCTGATGACGTAGAAATTGAGGCAAACTTTTTTCTTTTGGCGCGCGTGCGCGCGCGCTATTCAAAATTACAACTCGATCACGTGAAAAACTTCAACCCCCCTCTGAATTTGCCTCAAATTCTACGTCAAAAACGCGCGTGCCAGGCTGGTACTATTTCAGACGAGGAATAAATTTTGTGCGCGTTTTAAGGTGAGTGAAATATCCAGGAAGCGTAAGCTTCTATTATAAATCCATGCTTAGGCAGACTATTGAGTGAGTCTATGCAATGGGTGATTGTAAAAGCTGGAAGGATAGATGGATCAGTGTTGGAAATAAGGATATTTTTAAAACTGGACCTGTGGCCTAGGTATTTTAATTAAAATAACTGTCCACGGTGCCAATCACTGTAAACGTACAAGGGCAGTGCACGCAATGTCATGGATAATTGCAATCATAAAGTGGACTGTAAAAGATACGGCTTTGGTAGTTTAAATCGTGGCAGGTTTGTTTTGAAGTTGACTATAAAGCTCGGGTTCTAAAACGAATTGTGAGCCGTATCATATAAGAATTAGTAGAAGTGTAGAACCATTTTTAACCTCGTCCTAGAAGTGAAAAATTTCGCATTTCAGGCAAATATTATTTTATAATAGATTAATACAAATAAAGACTGAAGGAACAGATATTATATAAAAAAGGACTTGGTTTGCCCAAGCCTAAAAATCAAAACGATAAGAGTTTTTTCCAGTTGACTGAAGCGCGGATATTTTGTTTTTCTTTATAATTTTAAAGACAATCTGTATTTTACTACTCTTTAATTCAATCTCCTGACTTTACTGCTAATGGATTTATTTCCTATAAATTAATTGAAATAAAATATTACTTATCTCAGATTTTTCATGATAAAATGTTTACGAAAATGGAATTGTTGTTGAAAAATCTGAGATAAGATATTTTATTTCAATTAATTTATAGGAAATAAATCCATTAGCAGTAAAGTCAGGAGATTGAATTAAAGAGTAGTAAAATACAGTTTGTCTTTAAAGTTATATAGAAAAACAAAATATCCGCGCTTCAGTCAACTGGAAAAAACTCTTATCGTTTTGATTTTTAGGCTTGGGCAAACCAAGTCCTTTTTTATATAATTAATTACTTGCTGTTCCATTGGATTCATATTGGAGATGTAAAGCAAACTCTGCCACCATTTATTATAGCATACTCCCCTCTGATGTTCGAGATAATTCCAATTTGCCGTAGTTCCAAAAAGAGGTGGCAATGCGATGAAGCAAAATAGAACCATCATGAGCGCCGGTGTCAACCTGTAAATATCAAGCTCAAAAATCATTTGACAATACTCCCCGTGGTTTCCAATGTGTTAAGGTAGTACAGCACTGAATAATTACTCAGAAGAAGGGTATAAAATGCGTAATGTCAAGCTAATCCCAAGTTTCATGGTTTGAGAGACCATTTTTAGGAAGTATTTTTGTGGTAAAATGATTATGTAAGCCATTTCGTGATTTTGAATTGGAAATATTTCTTAATTTTACCTCATATATCTGAGAATGTACAGTTTGCAAATATTCCATTTTGAATCTTTGACGGTTTGTTCTTTTAAGAAAAGGTACGAAGTAAGAAATCCACTGGCAAAGGGAAAACCATTAATGAAAATCGAACGCTAAATTATGTAAAATTAATATTAACTTTACCTCATTAAGAAGAAGGTATCAATAGAGAAGCTTCCGTGCGTAAGCACACTAAAATGTGGCATAAATGACTTAATATACATGTCGGGTGCGTTGTCTGAAAATTATAGAAAATTATTTTGAGTTATGTCAGGGATAGATTTAATATTAGAAGTAGGAATGGAGAACAGAGTAATGTATGCGCGTCAACGTCACGGACCCCCTTTCACGGGACGGAGGTGTATGAAAGAAGAAGCGGGTCATAGCGACAGATGTAAAAAGGAATTACGTGCTTTTCGCCGTCCCCGTCAGTAACTTCATCAAAACGTAGTTTAAGTGAGCCAATAAGATAAACTTGTTGGGGGTGGGGCTCTATACTGGGCTATGAGTCGGACTGTCGTAAATACTAACCGTTCTCCATTCCTATTTCTAAAATTAAATCTATCTCTGGTTATATAATAAATAGTTTAAACGTACCCATTGAAGTGAAACCAAAAATGAGCGTATGACAAATTATAACCCATGCCATGGTAATTGCGCGAATTCCGTGTAAGCAACTGAGATCACCAGGCCTACTTGATGTGTCGAAGATGATGCTTGTATTCTTTATTACGGAGAAGCATCGTATGATTTCTTAAATTGGGTTAAAAATTGAAATATTATAAATAAATTGAGGAACATAAATCTTTCAGGAGAGAAATTGTTGAAATTTCCGCAAACAAAGTGAAACGATTCGAAATAGTTTCAGACTAAATTTTTTTTTTTCCACCTACGAGCACTAGTGCTTAGCCGTTAGGCCTTGAGCACCAGGAAGAATGGAGCGGGAGACCCTACGCGGCCCAGCACAGACGGGGGCCGCTAGGTATGTGGATAAGCAGGGAAGGAAATGAGGTTTACTTGGAAGGTGACGGAAGGTGGAATTGGGGTAAGTCACCTCCGGCGGACACGGGACAGTCGGCACCTTTAGGGTAGGATCGCCGACATGTGTCGTATTCCCTCAAACTTTCCCGCCCAGAAGCTGGGCTTACAGGAGCGCGCCACACTCCCGGCCAGACTAAACTTAACTGAGGTTGGCGAATTAAAATTAACAACACTAAACTTCGATATAAATTTAAGAAGAAAAACAACTTTATTGAAGTGAATAACACGTCCTTTCGGGTTTACAAATTGTTTGCAACTACCCTCTGTATAGAAAGGGTACAGAATCTTAATGGTGTTTTTTATCTACGTAGGTAAGGATAGGCCAGAGGCCGCTTATCAAGGCGAGCTATCTTCTTTTTACGTTTTTGGTACGAAAGGGGTTTTTTCGCGACGATATTTTTCTCGGGCTCTATCATGAGCAAATAAATCTAAGTACGGACGGTTAACTATAAAAATTAATTTTTTCGTTACACAAAGTTGCTATTCCATGCAAAATTAAACCAGCTTACCTGTAAAGATTGTTTTACCACCATATGTTTTGACTGCGCTTTGTTGTTTCGACACGTGTTCTAGAAGTTTCGAAGAACTAGACTTTACATCATCTAGAGTTGAATGAACGGAAATATTAGGGAGCGTCTTAAGTTCAATATTACAGGATTGGCTTAGTTTGAAATCCACAAATGTACCCACGATCAGTATAGCAAACAGGAAAAGTAGAAGAAACCTGGAAAGTGAGAATAAAGAAGAAGAAAGATGTCTTTGAATAATTTAACGTATTGTTATTAATAATTTATTTACTACTGCTACTACTACTACTACTATTACTACTATTACTACTATTACTACTATTACTACTATTACTACTATTTCTACTATTTCTACTATTTCTACTATTACTACTACTACTACTATTTCTACTATTACTACTATTACTACTATTACTACTATTACTACAAAGGGACCTTGACTCTCTTGAATCGTGGTGTGTTCGTAACAACCTCCCAATAAATCCATCCAAATCAGTTCATGTTTAATTCACCAGACGTTTTTCTTGAAAGATAAAAACTTCATTCAAGCTACTAAACTCCACTATTCTGCAAAAATTTTCAATTAAAGATTTAGGCACAATTTTTTATAGCCGTCTATTATTTATCGAAGAGATATCTCGTACCGTCAGCAACTGTCGGCGCACTCTTGCGGTGGCCCTTAAAATTGCAAGAAAATTAAATTCTTTGTGGCATTTTAGACTTCTCTACCTCAGTTTGATAAGGTCCCGCTTGATATTTGGATGGGTTGCTTGGGGCGGATGTAGTAATTACCTCCTAGATCGTATTGAGGGGGTGCAGAAGAAATTCGTGTCCTTTTCTCATACCTATTTTCTCAAGAATATAGGATATAACTACGAATCTCTTCTAGAAATACTTGATCTCCCCAAAATAATGCATGTTCGGAAGATTAATGAAGTTAAATTTGTATACAAACTACTACATAATATAATCCCACTCCCGAATTTGTTGTCAAAATTAAATATTCTCGTGCCGCGAACGCTTAGAGGTGATCCTTCCACATTCTATGTTAAACCTGGTGATTTAACACCGATATACAGAATGCAGAAATCCTGTAATATTTTTACCAAGCAATTTGATATATTTTCCGTGAAACTTCAGGACATTAATTAGTTCAATACTATTACACTCAGTCAAAATTCCCTGTTTATTTGTACTTCACTGCGTATTAAGGCCTTACGTTGATGTATTTTTTGTTTCCTTTTGCCATTATGTGTGTAATCTCGCGAGTCGCTTGTGACTTTTTTACGCACAATAAACTACCATTCATTCACTAATATTACTACTATTACTACTATTACTACTATTACTACTATTACTACTATTACTACTATTACTACTATTATTACTATTCTTACTACTATTACTACTATTACTACTACTACTACTACTACTACTAACTACTACAAACTAAGAGCCTCATTCGATACGATGTGGCTAAAAATTCGAATTTTTCGTAGTCCTGGATTATTCTGTTAATTTACGGTTTACTTACACGCATATGATTGTCCGGAAAGGTAAAGGTTCATCAACTGGAGTGCATACAATATCATGCGTAGCTAAACTATTACCCAGAAATGAAACTGGGAGAATATCTTTTAGTGCTTCAACTGGCATACTACCTAAAAGTAACAATGAATATAGAACGTAACATCATGATGTTGTTCCATGGAGCAAGCGAGATATAGACGTAATTTTGTTTTTGGTAACAGGAGTATGAAATGGCCACTTACAAATGATTAAACTAGTAAATTCAGGGGCGTTCCGAAGGGACAAGGTTTTAGGGGGGAGCCCACCAAATTTTGCCAACTTGAAACCAAAAATTTGCCAAGCGACACGTAGTAATGTAGTGTCATGTTACTCTGTTTCGTAAAATAGTTTTGGAATGAAAATCCTTGACTAAATTTATCAAATTTCCCCGACTAAATTTATCAAATTTCCCCGACCAAATTTATCAAATTTCCCCGACTAAATTCATCAAACTTCCCCGACTAAATTCATCAAACTTCCCCGACGAAATTCATCAAACTTCCCCGACGAAATTCATCAAACTTCCCCGACGAAATTCATCAAACTTCCCCGACGAAATTCATCAAACTTCCCCGACGAAATTCATCAAACTTCCCCGACGAAATTCATCAAACTTCCCCGACGAAATTCATCAAACTTCCCCGACGAAATTCATCAAGTTTCCCTGATCAAATTCATCAAGTTTTCCTGATCAAATTCATCAAGTTTCCCTGATCAAATTCATCAAGTTTCCCTGATCAAATTCATCAAGTTTCCCTGATCAAATTCATCAAGTTTCCCTGATCAAATTCATCAAGTTTCCCTGATCAAATTCATCAAGTTTCCCTGATCAAATTCATCAAGTTTCCCTGATCAAATTCATCAAGTTTCCCTTATCAAATTCATGAATTTTCCCTGACCATTTGCAATGACTCAAATGGCGAACATAGACTTTGAAACTAGTTATTATATAAAATTGTTGAAATTATAGGATAATAATTTACTAATAAGTGAAAAAGTGACTAATTATTTTAAAAATAGTGAACCGAAAGTAACTAAAAGTTACTAAATGAAGATACTTAAAAGAGCTGGCTCGGGTAAAATCTTACTATGTTGCCAACACTCTTTCAAAGCAAATCACTTCACTGATTTCCTTAATTCGGACTTCTGTTTGTAATTAAAGACTTTATAAAAGTGTGCCATGTAATGAACCACCGTCTACAAGTTGATATAATGAGATCAAATGATCCCTCGTACAATGAATATTGTAAATTGACTTGAATCATTTTGACAAGAGTCGTTATTGTTATAGAAATAAGAATACTATTTTGTTTGAACATAATCCCATTAAAGTTATATTCGGAGCTAGCGAAGCGAGCTCCGCGATTTTTTGGCTCTGCTCAAATCTCTGATTCCGGTCACTCTGATACTGTTTTCCAGAATTTCAATTTCACTCCAAAATATTTTTCCCTGACATTTCCCTGGCCTTTTAGGTCCATTTTCAATTTCCCTGAGCTTCATTTTGCCAAGTGAGCGTCAATTTGCCAACTCGACAAAATTGTAGGGGGGGAGCCTCCCCCCTGTCCCCCCCAAGGGATCGCCCCTGAGTAAAATAAGAGAATCTTTTTTCCAATATTAGTAACCTCTAGAATAGTATGGCACTAGGGTTCTTCAGAAATAAAAGGATAGGTCTCTAAAAAGATTGCGTGACAACTCGATCGCTCATTGGTTTATGGCATCCATGGCGATTTCTTTTTTGAAAAAAATTACAATTTTTCAAAAAAAGAAAGTTATTATAAAATCACAACATTTTTCGTAAATTTTCAAGAATTTGTATGTTGTTTTATTAGTCTAATCGACTGATTGTCTGTGAGTTTCATTCTTTCTTTAAAATATAGTATCAGAAGTAGGATAAGGGACTAGAAGTATCGAGGTAACCAAATTCTTCACTCGGCGAAAAAGAATATTCTTGATAACACACGGATGGTTGGCCCTCTGGTAGCGGTTTCTGAATTTTCCCTCCAAAAGGTGAGACGCTCGCGGCGGTAGGCGTCCGAACTAGATTCAAGCTCTCGCGTCCGTGTTCCGCGGCTTTAGGTTGAGTGGAAGCGGTAGGAAATCCTTTTTCGAACTCGACCAATTTTTTCTCTCTAGTGTAGGCGCGATTGAAGCGGCGTAAAATCGTCAAATTTGTTCACTAATGCCAGGATCTATTACCAATGCTAGAGCCCTTCACTTCTAGTCTCATCTCACTTCTGATATTAGATATAAATTGGGGTTTGAAATGTAATTGTGATAAGGCAACTGCCGAAAATAGTACTATAATATCCATACTCGCTCGCCCATAATGACTTCAAAATATTTCATTACTTTTAGGGATCCTGTTTTCGAAAAACGTTTCTGCAATTCTTTTTCGAATATAACTATGCTGTAGTTCTTCAGCGCCACACGGGTTCGGAACGCAGAGACCTAATCTGAAACCACTGAATTCCTGAAAAGACATATACTCCCTATTTTTAATTTTTTAACATTTGAGTAGGAATCTATATTTTTTGTCAATGAAATACAGAATTATCATCTGACCGGTATATCGGTGTTAAGATATTCTAACATAAAACTGATGCTGTATCAGTTTTTTCCTGATCTACAGATGAGATTAAGAATCGTAGCGGTGTTTCAAAATGACATCAAGAATTGCGTAGTTTTGGTGCAAAATGAGTTATTTAGAAAGCTTAGTATTAATATAATTAATAATTGATGAAATCACAAGTATATATATTAAAAAAAGTCTCGATCTAGCAAGCGTTATCGTGCCAAGTCATAACCGTTTCCCCAATTTCCTATCCCCTTTTTAAGCCGTCCTACTTCGAGTAGAGGGATGTTAATACGAACGCCAGTTGTTAAAAATAATTCAATTAAGGCCGTAAAATAATTTTTTTTAAATGGCGTAGCTAAAACTGAATGTGATAGAACTTTTCGATGTAAATAAGGGGCAGACCGCCCTCAAAATCTAAACATGAATGAGCTTAACACATTTTCGTCTCTTGATACGAAGACTACAGTGCAGGCGCCAAAAAGCGAGATGGAAGGCAAAGTTTTAGGCCTACCTCCGTGTCTTTCCCTCTGTGCAAAACTGCAGACTCATACGTTTTGCGCGCTCGCAACTTTGCTAAAGTTTGCTTTACATGTTTGCAAGATCGCGCTACTGTCCACATTGGGTTTTCGCTAATTTGCGTCCTCACCTCGCGAAGATACAAATTTCTTGCAACTAGTCCAAGAATTTTGTCCCTTCGCGAGAAAAGCACTAATCACAGACAAGAGGAAAGGTGGGTTTTGGAGGGCTGCAATTAGTTTCGTTTTCGTCACTTTTTCACAATGGTGAAAGCAGCCTGCAGCTCAGTCGAGTCACTATTAATAAATATGGACATTGCTCAAATTTCATTGGCTCTCACAATAGGAAAAGCAAAATGATTGCGTGTATCTGAAGAGTAGCTCAAATATTTTTCGTGATCTGTTGCAAAGATGCAAATAGACGAAGGCGCGAACACTCGAGCGCGAGCCTAATGTGGACCAGGCTTTAGTTACATCGAAATGGTCTATTGGGTTACGTTCGTAAGGTGTCAAGCACATACGAAGGTGTGACACCGAAACTTTTTGTTATAACATGTGCTTTTGATGAAACATTATCTGAATTTGTAGTACCCCGTTAGCTTCCGTCCCAAACTTGCAGTATCTCCCTTTTAATCCCGATGGGAATTCTGTGGATTTTGGCACCTTTACTCGTACACATTCATCAAAACTTCCAGGCCAATAGAAGTTTCCTAATAAAATCCCACTCGGTGGTTTACCAATAGAATCCATCACTGGGAAGAAAGAAACATTCTTGTTAGCCGTTAATTCTGCTTCTATGTCATACTGTCTAAGCTACCTGGCTTTAATTTAGCGTATTTATTCACAAATTTCAAATTCAATTAAACGATGCATAATGAGAAATTATTCATAAAGCCAGAAGTCCATTAAATTAGCCTAGGAAGTAACCAAAAGCGGGGTTTGGGACTCCCCTTGTTTATACTCAAACTAGTTTTTTGGTCTATTAATTATCTCACTTAATGTTTTTTAACTTTTGTATATAACGGCATACTATCTATGCATTAAATCAGTTCTATCACGGGTAACAATGCAGTAATATCTTGCAGCAAATAAAGTTTAATTAGTTGATTTTATACTCGACGTGTTCATTTACATTCCGTCACATACTTTACTTAGTTCGCGACTTCATTTTGGTCCGTCGAGCCGGATCCTCGTTACATCTCTTCAATTTCACGACTGAATTGAGAGGATACGGTTATTTCGCGTGGAAGAGTTAAGTACTTAAGGAACTTAGCTGATCAAGTGTGTTTCATCATGGAAGCCTTACTCAGTAAGCGTCGTGCTATTAAAGGTCAACTCACTAGACTGGAAACCATCATTAATGACAATACACCGGAGTCGTTCTCAGTCACCGCCGTAAAGACATACCAAGAAAGAGCGGACAGAGTTCTCAACGACTTGGAAATCATACAAGAAGGAATCATTATTGAAAGCCCAGCAGAAGCCTTCAATCAACATGAAGCAGAATACAATCTACTCATTGGACGAGCAGAAGAAATCAGTATCTACTTCAACCACCTTCTGAGTCAAAAAACTGCAATAACACAACAACCAGGTAGAGCCAAACCAACTGCGGATATAAGACTGCCTAAAATGGAATTACCGACGTTTAGCGGAAGCCACGTTGAATGGTTCTCGTTCCATGACTTGTTTACTGCCACCGTCCACAACTCATCATTGTCTGGTGCGCAGAAACTTCAATACCTAAAGATGTCTCTACGAGGAGAAGCTGCAGTACTTGTTAAATCAATCCTGGTCACTGATGAAAACTACACTGAAGCATGGAACATTCTCCTGAATCGGTACAACAATACGAGAGAAATAATCGACGCCCACCTCAAAAGATTGTTCAGTCAACCGGCCATCAAGGAAGAGTCATCGTCAGCACTTCGCTGCCTTATTGATTAGACAACCGAGTGCATTCGTTCTTTGAAGGTCTTGAAGGAGCCAGTTGAGTATTGGGATGCGGTTCTTCTGTATATAGTCATGGAAAAGATCGATCAAGAATCCAGGAAGCATTGGGAATTATCACTAACCGGCACCAGCAGACCAACATTTCAAGAGCTAACACTGTTCTTGGAACAACATGCTCGTGCATTGATGTCATCCCAAGCCTCCAACAATCCTCATAAGACTAAATCGTTCCGTACACAAAGAAGAACACGCTTGCCCATCATGGTTCAGTAAAGGAAGGATGCAGCATTTGCAAGGAGTCACACGCTGTCTACAAATGCCCGACTCTCCTAAAAGCAAGTATAGATGATAGATGGAAGATAGCTAACACTGTTCTTGGAACAACATGCTCGTGCATTGATGTCATCCCAAGCCTCCAACAATCCTCATAAGACTAAATCGTTCCGTACACAAAGAAGAACACGCTTGCCCATCATGGTTCAGTAAAGGATGGATGCAGCATTTGCAAGGAGTCGCACGCTGTCTACAAATGCCCGACTCTCCTAAAAGCAAGCATAGATGATAGATGGAAGATAGTCAAGCAGCATTCCTTGTGCTATAACTGTCTACGATCTGATCACCAACTGGCTAAATGTAAATCTGGAAGCTGTCGAAAATGTCCAGGCAATCATAACACGCTGTTGCATCAAGATACGAGACCATCAGGAGAATCAGCCACAAATTCTAATGGTATCGTCACGTCCTTGGTATCCAGAGAGCCATGTGCATTACCTCAAGTGGTATTGGCCAAAGCCATTATCGAAGTTCAACTGTCAAATGGAGAATGGGCAACGGTCCGCGCACTGTTGGATTCTGGTTCACAGGCCAGTTTTATTGATGAACAGTGCTACAGAAAACTGCAGTTGAAGCGAAGACGTCTCATTGTTGCGGTCGGAGGAATTGGAGCCACTGGAATCGGTACCTCTCGAGGAAGCGTTGAATTAATCATGAACCAAGAACAGGAAGCTTGCTTTTTAATGTCAACGCCTTAATTCTAAGGAAGATAACAGCTGACTTGCTTACTCATCCTATCAACGTTGAATCATGGGCACATATCAAGAATCTACGATTGGCCGATTCAACTTTCCATCGACCTGGGCTGATTGACGTCTTATTAGGAGCGGATGTATACATGCATCTATTGCGGGATGGCGTGTGCTCAGGCCAGTCCGGTACAGCTGGTGCCTTTAACACAGTCTTCGGTTGGGTGATCTGCGGCCCGATTGAATCAAAGAAACTACTTGAACCGACCCAAGGGATCAAAGTACATACAACTACAATAGATGAGAAGCTTGCCAAATTCTGGGAGTTGGAAGAAATCTGTCCTGAAAGGGCACTAACCGAAAATGAACGCCGATGTGAAGAGAATTTCGTCAATACCTACAGTCGAAATGAGGAAAGAAGATACATCGTTCGGCTACCTCTAAAATGTCACAAAGAATTCGGCGATTCCAGAAAACACGCCCTACGAAGATTTATCTCCATCGAGAAGCGACTACAGACTACTCCCAGTATCTTAGAGCAATATCGCAACTTCATGGAGGAATACATCAAACTTGGCCATATGACTCTTGTGCCGGAAGAGGCGAATTCAAGCCATAACGCCTTCTATCTGCCACACCATCCTGTCTTCAAAGAAAGCAGTAGCACCACTAAATTACGAGTGGTGTTCGACGCATCGGCGAAATCAGCTAACGGGATTTCCCTAAATGACGTCCTCCTCGTCGGTCCTAAAATCCAAGAAGACCTAATAATGCTATTGCTTCGTTTCAGACTTTATGCTGTGGCAATAACTGCAGACATTGCTAAAATGTACCGACAGGTTTTGGCACACCCGCATGATACGAACTTACAAAGGATAATTTGGCGATCTAATCCATCACAACCGATCAAGGATTACGAACTCCGCACTGTCACATACGGAACTGCTTCTGCGCCCTTTCTAGCAACTAGGGCCCTAAAGCAACTATCATTGGATGTTCAATCTAAGTATCCGCTTGCCGCTCAAGCATTGAGTAACGATTTTTATGTCGACGACCTGATGACCGGTTCGGACACTACAGAAATGGCACTTCAACTACAACGTGAACTCTTACAAGCCACTAACGAAGCAGGCTTCAGTCTACGAAAATGGGCCTCCAACGATCCTGCACTCTTAGCCTCTCTTTCCAAAGATCTGCGCGAAATTCAAGGTCCACTTAACTTCGACAACGAGGAATCGATTAAGACCCTTGGTCTGCGATGGACACCGGCAGCAGATTACTTTTCGTTTATTGTCAACAGATCACTGGAAATGGACAGCATAACCAAACGTGCAGTTCTTTCCGAGACAGCCAAGGTCTTTGATCCTATGGGACTACTATCACCAGTTATAATCCAAGCCAAATTATTACTTCAAGAGTTATGGAGGCTCAAACTGGATTGGGATGACCACTTGCCTGAAACACTTGCTCGCAGGTGGAAGACCTTTCAATCTGAACTCCCAGAGATTGAAAACCTCGCTATTCAACGCCATTCTCAAGAGATTGGGCTTCAGGGATTCTGCGATGCTTCAGAAAAAGCGTATGCCGCTGTAGTCTATCTACGTAGGAAGAATAAAGACGGGGTCGTTCAAGTACATCTTATTGCAGCCAAGACAAAGGTAGCACCGCTGAAGCAAGTATCCTTGCCGAAACTGGAACTTTGCGCGCTGTCCTTCTTATCCGACTGATGAAATTGATCCGAGATGCCTTGAAGATTACAATCCCAGAAATTCATTGCTACACTGACTCCATGACCGTACTTGGCTGGTTAGCTTCTCCACCACAGCGATGGAGGACATTCATTGCCAACAGAGTATGCGAGGTCCAAGATACTGTGCCTGAAGCAAGATGGCACCATGTCAAGGGCGAAACAACCCCGCAGATTGCGCATCTCGTGGTGTCTCGGCTACCGAACTACTTAATCATTCATTGTGGTGGCACGGACCTAGTTGGCTTTTTCGCTGTCCAGAAGTTAGACAAAGTACTCTCGCCGTCGAAACCGAAGATTGTCTCCTGGAAGTTCGACCTACGGCCATATTCTCAAATCATGGAACTATTGACACCACCCTGCTTGACAACTGTTCATCTCTCAGAAAAATTCTCCACGTAACAGCCTACGTACAAAGATTCGGCAACAATGCACGCACCATCAAAGCAAACAGTAGTACTGGTCCACTAACCTCAACTGAGATCGAGTCAGCACTCAAGCATTGGATAAAGATTGCTCAACGACAAGTCTTTAATGAAGAAATTCACTGCCTCGCTAAAACTCAGCCAATACCATCGAAAAGCAAACTACTGTCCTTAAATCCGTTCATCGATCCAAGTGGAATACTTAGAGTTGGAGGTCGCATTCGTAACGCCAAGATTAATACGGATCAAGTTCACCCTATGATCCTACCCAGAAGAAGCAAGTTAACCGATCTGATAATCAACCATGAGCACACTAGGCACCTCCACGCAGGAGCCCAGCTCCTCATAACTGTTCTTCAGCGACGATACTGGATTTTTGGAATTAGAGATGCCGTAAGATTCCATATCAGACGCTGCGTTTCCTGCGTTCGCCAAAAGGCAACTGCCTTACAACAACAGATGGGAGATTTGCCAGCAGCCCGGGTAAACCCAGCCAGAGCCTTCTTGAAATGCGGAGTGGATTATGCTGGTCCCTTCAGTCTTCGGTTCATGAAGGGTCGTGGACAAAGAACATTTAAGGCATATATGGCATTGTTCGTATGCTTCACAACACGAGCAATTCACCTAGAGATCGTAAGCGACATGACTGCTGACGCCTTCTTAGCTGCTTTGAAACGATTCACTGCTCGACGCGGGAAGAGCTCTGACATTTACAGTGACTGCGGCACTAACTTTATTGGCGCCAACCGAGAGATGCGAGAATTCCTAAAGGCTCTGTCTACTTCAACCAGCCATGAGAAGATTAATCGATGGACATCAGACGAAGGAATCCGCTGGCATTTCAATCCTCCATCTGCACCTCACTTCGGAGGCTTGTGGGAAGCTGGCGTCAAGTCAGTGAAATTCCATCTCAAACGAGTGGTGGGACCAACAACCTTATCATATGAAGAAATGAGCACTCTACTATGCCAGATCGAGCCTTGCCTCAACTCGAGACCTTTATCTGCTATCTCTACGGAACCTGACTCATTGGTAGCTTTAACTCCTGGCCACTTTCTAATTGGTGACGCCTTAACCGCAATTCCCGAGCCTGACCTTACCGATGTGAAAACTAATCGCTTATCAAGATGGCAGATGGGGCAACAACTATTGCAACACTTCTGGAGGAGATGGCGGAACGAATACCTGAGTCGACTACAACAACGTCCAAAATGGGTCTCACTCAAGAGGAATGTCCAGTCCGGCGACCTTGTCATTATAAAAGATGAAGACCTTCCACCAACTAAATGGAAACTCGGGCGAGTCCAAGAAGTTCATCCTGGGAATGACGGCTGCGTGCGAGTTGTAACTTTAAACATTCTTGTTAGCCGTTAATTCTGCTTCTATGTCATACTGTCTAAGCTACCTGGCTTTAATTTAGCGTATTTATTCACAAATTTCAAATTCAATTAAACGATGCATAATGAGAAATTATTCATAAAGCCAGAAGTCCATTAAATTAGCCTAGGAAGTAACCAAAAGCGGGGTTTGGGACTCCCCTTGTTTATACTCAAACTAGTTTTTTGGTCTATTAATTATCTCACTTAATGTTTTTTAACTTTTGTATATAACGGCATACTATCTATGCATTAAATCAGTTCTATCACGGGTAACAATGCAGTAATATCTTGCAGCAAATAAAGTTTAATTAGTTGATTTTATACTCGACGTGTTCATTTACATTCCGTCACATACTTTACTTAGTTCGCGATTTCACCCCTCTCTTGTGTAACAATACTGAAGAAGGGCGACACATTCGCCACCTAGCGATAACTTTTCTCAGATCTCCGGTTTAGGTGCGACTCGTACGCCAAAATTTACCGTATTGAGAAAAAACTATTAGCTGAAAATGAACACTGTATCTCTAAAGGGACCGGAAACGCCGTCTTCCACTGTAAAACCGAGCCCTCTTTAGCATAAAATCAGGAGAAGGGATGGGGGTATGAATTTTGGAACACTCAAGGTCATTCAGTTTTTTATGACTCTTCATAAACCTATTGAAAATAAATAACTATTTAACGACCGTTTCCGTTCCTTTTTTTATTTTTTATAAAGCAAACAATCTACCCTTTAGAGAGATTGTCCACCATTGGGTCGAATCCCATTGGATCGAATGTCTTGTTCGACCGAATCCCATTAGACCGAATACCGCAACTTGGGCGGTTTTCCAATCATGAATTTTCCTTTCATTCCTATTGTTCTAATGATTTTCTTATTAAACTTCTTGATATTGCAGCAAATAATATTTATGTTCAATAAATTTCACAAAATAATTTTCATTGTTGGAAATTGTCTACCAAACCTAACGTTACCAAATATAACCTAACCTAACCTAATCTTACCAAACCAAACCTAACCTAACCTAACCTAACCTAACCTGACCTACCCGAACCTAACCTAACCTAAGCAAACCCAATCTAACCTAACATAACCAAATCTAACCTAACATAACCAAATCTAACCTAACCTAACCTAACCTTACCTAACCTAACCTAACCAAACCTAACCTAACCAAACCCAATCTAACCTAACATAACCAAATCTAACCTAACATAACCAAATCTAACCTAACATAACCAAATCTAACCTAACATAACCAAATCTAATCTAACCTAACCAAACCTAATCTAACCTAACCAAACCTAACCTAACCTTATCATACCTAACCTAACCTTACCTTACCTAAGCTAACCAAACCTAACCTAACCTAACCTTACCTGACCTGACCTAACCTTACCTTACCTTACCAAACCAAACTTAACCTAGCCAAACCAAACCTAACCTAACCTAACCTAACCTAACCTAACCTAACCTAACCTAACCTAACCTAACCTAACCTAACCTAACCTAACCTAACCTAACCTAACCTAACCTAACCTAACCTAACCTAACCTAACCTAACCTAACCTAACCTAACCTAACCTAACCAAACCTAACCAAACCTAACCTAACCTTACCTGACCAAACCTAACCTAACCTAACCTAACCTAACCTAACCTAACCTTACCTAACCTAACCTAACCTAACCTAACCTAACCAAACCTAACCTTACCTGACCTAACCTAACCTAACCTAACCTAACCTAACCTAACCTAACCTAACCTAACCTAACCTAACCTTACCTGACCTAACCTAACCTAACCTTACCTAACCAAACCTAACTTAACCTGATCCAAAAATAGAATTGATTTTCTTATTAAACTTCTTGATATTGCAGCAAATAATTTGTTCACCAATAACATTCCTCAATAAATTTCAGTAAAAAACTTTAATTTTTAGAAATTGTCTAACCCTAACCTATCCTTACCTAACCTAACCTAACATAACCTTTAACAGATCTCCCTCCCAAGTACTGACGGCGCTCGATGCTGCTTAACTTCTTCGATCATCCAAATCACTTCATCCATTGCGGTACTGGAGCTCGGCAACTGAAGGAAAACGCTATAATTTTATATGTGTAAACCCAACCCATTCAGTCGAAAGCTCTTCCATATAAATATTCCCATTCAGCAGAAAATCGCTCTTTGGGCTATAACTTGTTTTAAATTTGGCTACAATTGTAGAAATCTGAATTTGGTCCAACGGGATTCTATCCAATATCTTTAGGGATCCAGCGTTCATGGGCTGAAGAAGTCACGCCCCGCTCACGTCAAGAAAGACTTCCTAGAGAGGAGCTCGAGATTTCTAACAGTTTTAGGAAAGGGGGGAAAATTTAGCCATGGAGTTAAAAGGAGTTCTTATCCCAGCAGAGACGTACGTTATACCAGCTATTGTAATTGTTTACTTCCTTGGCTAATTTAATGGACTTCTGATAAAGCTAAAATAAGACGTTCCTAACGGGATTAAAGGCTAGGGGTTTGCAACCTTGCAACTAAAAGATTTCTAAAAACGTTTCCATGCCATGGTTAACAAATTGTGTCTGTTATTAAGAATAAACATGAAAACCACTCTCTTTACTGTAAACGAAATCCTAACCATACTTAGCCCACAATATTCTTGATTTTTTTAACAGTGGTTATGTTTTGACTTACTTTGTAGCACCCACACACTGTTTTTTTTCGTTGACATATATTCTAGAGATTTCATGCAGTTCAAGACTTTCTGGGGTATCGGAGAATCAATCTCTTCCGCATTTATTATTTTACTTCCGAAAGCTTTTGGAGGAGATATATTTGGTGCGGTTCTCATCAACGAGGAAATTATCTTGTTCCTTAGGTTAACATCTTCGAATATTTCACTCAAAACGTCGTTGACGTTATTTATACCACCTTCCATTTCCTGGGACCATTGAATCGATGTACTTGTAATAATTAGGCAAATCAGCAAGGAGAAGCCCATATTTACCTAGGTGTAAAAAAAGCATTGTATTATGAACACACGAAATACAACGAGGACAGTTATCGTTTGCTTTTGCGTAATATTCGAAACTCTGTTGTTTCATAAGTTTATCAGGCCTCTAAGTACAAAAAATATTGGTTACGACTGGGCATCTTTCGCAGGCTACTGTGACGTCAGAACTCGTATAGCGTCAAGATCCGAAGACAGAAAATTTTCAAATTCCTGTCGCGGTGCAGCCACCAAACGGTCGAGACGATTACTAAATGGGTCACATGAAAAAATCATCCAATGGAATAAGGAAGATTTTTACGATTCGTATAGGCTTTGGAGGGGGGGACGAATTTTACTTAAGCAACCCCAAAATCCCTCTCTCTCTCGTGAGATAGAGTCGGTTTCAGTCCTGAAACATTCTAAAAGGGATGCAATTTTGTATTGAAGTTGAGGTGATAAATGATATGGAGAGAGTATAGGATTTCATTAAATGGAGCCAGATAAACACTATTGCCATAGAAATAGCAGCCATATCTCTACTTAGAGGCATGATAAACTTATGATTGTGTTTATGTCAGTTTGGACGAAAGTTTGGGGTGAAAGTAAATTGGAACGTAACTATTTTTGTTTGATTTAATTATTAGTCTCTAAGCACACTATTATACATTTTTAAGAAAGCTATATAAATGTTTGTGTGTACATCGCAGCTGATAGCGCTTAGTTATGACCCTATTTTGAACACTTTCTCAAGCGTTTTGGAAAGGAAGATATTTTAGTTCCAAATATAATACTGAACTGAACAAGCAGACTAATAGATTGAATTATAATATACAAAATGAGACTTTTAAGTATTCTTTTGAAGGTCCCAAACTTAAGTTATGGCGAATTCAAGAAAGTTTTCCAAATTAGAACTACTCCAAGTTAGGCCTGTTGACCCTAGTTATGGAGATATGGGTTCACAAACACTTGTCCCTAGAACAAGGAAATGGTCAGATATGGGGAGTAAATAGTTTTACGTTCCAGTGTACGCACAATTCTACCCACTTCGTAGTACATTGTTGCTGTAGGTTATGTGTTAGTATGAACTGAACACACTAACATATCATGATTTGAACTGATTAGAACTCCCCTGCAGAACTCTATATACGTAACCTCTTAGCCTAGTTAAGGGGCAGTAACGACAGTGCGTCTCGATGTAACCACTCTTTAATAACTTGTAAATAAACGTAACGTTGACTATTAATTATTGTGTTTAGTTAGAAACAACAAACACGACATGGTGTCAGAAGAGAAAAATTCGGGAAAGTTGAGATTTTGACGCGGTATAGATAACAAAGTTATGACCAAGGCTTAGTCAAGTTACGCGCAGTATTAAATTCGTAAACCTCTAGTGATTAAAAAGAATCGCGGTGTGTAAACGAAGGACTTTAGTGACTAATAACGAGTCGCGGAGTGCCACAATCGAACTCAAGTGATTAAAACCGTATCGCGGGGTGTCGAATAAACAATCCAACTAGAAGCTAAACATGCAGGCCGCTGCCGCCGTTACGTCAACAGCATTTCAAGTAATACCCCCCGAACCATTCAATTTCACGAGTCCGAGTGAATGGCCCACATGGAAAAGAAGATTCGAACGTTTCCGCAGAGCGTCAGGACTGAGTTCAAAGGACCAGGAAGATCAAGTCAATGCACTTATTTACCTAATGGGTGACAAGGCAGACGATATCTTTACTTCATTTGGCCTAACGGGTGCGCAAGAAAAGGAGTATCCTACCGTTTTAGCGAAGTTCGAAAGCCATTTCATCATTCGCAGAAATGTTATCTACGATCGTGCTAAGTTCAATACAAGATATCAGAGAGAAGGAGAGACAGCAGACGAATTCATAACGTCAGTCTATTCCTTAGCAGAACACTGCAATTACGGAGCCTTAAAAGAAGAGCTAATCAGAGATCGCATCGTAGTAGGAATCAGCAATAAAGCGCTTTCAGAAAGACTACAGGATGACGACAAGTTGACACTTGAGCAAGCCATTCAAAAAGTACGAAGCATGGAAGATAGACAACGCGAGCAGAAAGATTTAAATGCCACAGTGCATTCGAAGAACGTTGATCGCATACAAAGCAGATCTCGTCCGAAGTTCAAGCCGCAATATCAAGCCAATGCTAAAAGAACAAGTTGGGAAAACCAAAATAAACCTCTCCGAGTCGAGACGCAATCAATCACCACATATAGGAATTATGAATGAAGAAATCGACTAATACGTTATTCGCGCAAAATAACAATAAAATTTTGCTTTCGTTGTACAATACTGTTTATATGACTAATGAAAAATTGGTAATCATTGCTCCTAGATTTCAAATACGCGAATTCATATCCAGGGTTAACTGCTTTTTAGACCATTACATTAAATACTTATATAAGGGCGTGAGGGAAATAAGCTCCGATGGCGGTCTCTCCCCTCTGGTGTTTGATTCTCTTATACGCCTCACCGATTTTTTGAAGGTGAAAATAAACATGACCACAAAATTTTAAATTCGCTTTTTTTAATTTTTATTATTCAGCACTTAAAAAACTTCTTCCTCGTTTTCTTCTTCGTTTACTTCTAATTGGATAGAATTATTTTTATTCAGCTCATGATCGTCAGCATTTGCTTTCTCTCCTCCGACTTCGACATTAGCGGGCTGCTCAACCAAGTTCGTTGAATTCTCATCTTCATCCCGAGTTTTTTCATCTTCATCGAGAACTTTCGATGTATCTGAATGACTAAGTAAGAATATTGAGAAATATTAATTCTATTTTTTAACACTTCAAACAGGTGAAATGTTTGAAAAGGGTTTGAAAATTTGATGTGATCTCCATTAAAGCTATTCCACTCTTAAAAATGTAAGGTATATTTCAGAAATACAGTAATTCTGATTCCTTTTGAGTCTGATATTGTTCAAACAAGCAAAATGTTACCCATACGATCAGAAATCCATATAATCGTCAAAACGTTGACAAAAACTCAATATGGAGATTATTACGTACTTTTCAAAGAACTGCGATAGCTCTTTTTCCTCAGCACTATCAATGTCCGAAGACGCTAAGTTGACCACTGGCGGTGACGAAACCCTGCTAAAAGACCTTTTTGTTTAATAAAAACATTATCATACCTACAAACACTGAAAATATTTGATAACTAAATACCAATTGTCTTCTACAAAAATTCCTAATAAATTTCCTTTTTGATCCAAAACATCTTGTGGAATTCTAATTATTTTGAAAAGCATTTTTAATTTAGCACAATACTTGAAAATATAATACTAATTACCTGCTTCCGTCCAAATAGCAATAAGCCCTTTTCGCTACGGAATAGCTGCCAATCGACATTTTTATGTCCGTGCATGTATCCCACAAATTGTATAAAAGTGTTACCGATTTTAATGGGTTTTCGTAAATGTGGTCTACTTTGTTATGCGATAACGCATCAACCAAAATTTGGGCCGGAATGCCATTCAAATAGCCGAAGCCACCAATCATAGTTAATTGTTGTGGATAAATTATAGTTTTCTTAAAAAAAAGCCTCGAAATATTTAGTGGCCAACCACTAGCAAAATCACCAGCTAATCGCTGTACAATATTCCATGGATTGTACTTAGCGGAAAACGAAGCCTTTACGCTATCCATCTAAAACTCTTATAAATTTAAAATATTTAAATGAAGAAAATTGTGGGTATTTTTAATGTTTTCAGGAATTTAAAACACCAAAACGTTACGGTGGAGGGTGGGGTAGGGTGAAAAGGAAAATCAAGTAATTTTTAATTGATTCTTGTACGAATTATAAGACCAATCTGCATAGTGAAACATTCAGGAAACACATACGAATGATTTGACAATTCAAATTACTTTGAGATTTCATAGTTAATTAGAAAATTGAACCTTCGACCAATTGCGTAACGCACTGCGTTCTTGTTAAAAAATTACCGTAGCACGCTCTCTCGAGCCACGATTGCCACATAGCGAGCAGGTCTTGTAATTAGTAGAAGAATCGATAAAAAAACTAGATTTTCGTTTCCACCCTCCCTTTTAGGTACTTTTTAAGGGGCTATCCAACTCTCTCTCCTTTTTACCCACCCGCTATGAGGAAGATCGCGTTGTTCCTTCGGCTCAAACAGTCCCATTATCTGGATTTTAAAAGTATTGGGGAACGGCATCAAAGTGCGGCAGACTCTGGGGAAAGGTTTGAATTTCTGTCGATCCGTCACAAATGGGGATGAACGAGTAATTCTACGCGTGACTTAAATTTCATTAAATTCACAAGTGTTTGCAAAGCCTAGTCATCCGCAAGGATTATATTTGGTCATCGTTTAAATTGTTTGTATTGAAATATTAGGGAATCCCCCCTACGAGTAGGTGAAGCCCCAAATTTTATAATAACATTTGAATAAATCAATTTAAAATATAATTTCTAAAGACAAATGATAGTGCTTCGGGATAGTACGTTAATGAACTGAAACGTAATTTTTAGGATTGAGGTCTGAAATCCATACTAAGAGTGATAATGGGAATGGAGAGAGAGTTAGACATTCTGGTGTGACGTCCCTTATGGACGGTCCCTTCGGTCTTGTCAATAAAACGTTTAACTTTAACCATTTACATTACCCATAACCGAATTTAACACTTTAGCGTTTTATATTGATGCTCAATATACATTAATTAAATAAAAAATATACATACGAATATTACTTGTATACGTTGGAATATTCCAATTCTGAGATTTTGTGACAAAGTTACTTGTAGTTTTCAATTAAAGTGACTAACGTTTTATCAGAGTGAATACGCGAAGCAACAATGAACCTCACGGCGAAGACAGAAGAAAAAAATGGTCTTTACCCGTACTAAAATAATGGTTTTTTTATCTTTAGGGCAAAGGTTGTAATGAGTCATTCACTTTGGAGTTTCTTTAGACCGAGAAGCGTCAATAGGCCAAAAATTACGTCAAAGTTCTATTTTTGGGGAAAGAAATGGGGAACGAATCATATTTCCGTTTATTGGTTATAGTGGCGTTATTAGTGACTCAACCTCAGTTCCGAACCTGGTTTTATGAACAAAATGATCCAATTGTTAAAAAATAGACCTATGGCCAATAAGCGGAAACATGTGTTCCCATTTCTTTCCCAAAAAATAAGTCTTTGACGTCATTTTTGGCCTATTTATTCGGTATATAGACATTCCAATTCCATTGACAGCAATAGTTTTTTGTCACCATGGAGTAATATTTTAGGAAATTAAACTTTATTTTAATGCTTTTCGACCGCACTTTATATTATCAGTCCATGAAAGCAAGGAGCATTTTTAAATTTACACAAGGAGCATTTATAAATTTACACAAGGAGCCTTTTTATACTACTGAACTATTTATATGCGACTCCTTGGTTTTAGCGACAAACGCCGTTTTAAAAAATATACATACATTTTTTACAGCTCATATATAAAGTGCACAACCAGAGTAGCGTTACAATATTATAGAATTTTACGCAGTATTGTTAAAACGTCTACTTCAATATGTCTTCTAAAGCTTCAACGATGAAGGAGATAATGGGTCAATTCCCATTTTTAAGCTTGTTTGGGTCAAACCATCTTAATGTTGAAGAAATGATTAAGGTAATATAGAGAATAATTATTGAATTTCGATTATTGTACAACTTTAGATTAGAATATCTCTCAAATTTTACGAAGTTTAGGAATGTAGAGGGGATTGTATGTAAATAGTTTTTTAGCGTGTTGGAACGAGTGTTTGAATTTTAATTATTTTGTAGACCGCAGGAATTACGTTAGAGTTGAGCGCGCACAACTTTGTCCCGAAGCTGGACCCTGTCTTTGAAGGACAAAACCTTTTGACGAAACATTGCCTAGCGAAAGAAGATAAATTAAAGCAACGTCAACGGGATTTTTCATTCCAACTGGCCTGTTTGGAACACGCCTTAAAACAGAATGCAGACGTAAGTTCGTTTTCTAATCAATCATAGGTACTTTTAATGGGGTTTCATATTAGACAGACTGAGTGGAATATCCTAGTTGTAGAAAATCGAAAGAGGTGTTAAGACTGTATTTCATAGTGATGTTTGAATTGACTGGTGTAGAATACTTCGTAGATGGGTTCAATTTTTTAATTTTTATGCGCCTGTATTTTAAGATAAATGCCAAGCAGTGCCTCGAATTGTTGAGATGCTTTACTCTAAAACGTATGCTTGAATTGGAAAACTATCGAAAGGAAAACATCCTGGCCAATTTTAATGAATCAGTAAGAAATTCAGCCTCGTCTGAACGATACGAGACCCTCTTTGGTAAAGATTTCGCGGCAAACATCCTAACAAACTATTTAACGAAGAAAGTTTTGGTAGTGAAAAACAACGCTATAATCAACTAAAGAATATTATGTAATATAATATTTTTCTTTCTAGATTGAAGCAAAAAAAAGAAACGCATCCTTCGCCAGGATTTCAGCAAATCGGGGTCATGTTTATAAAAAACGCTACAATTAAAATTGTATTGCACTGCACTGTAATGAATAAACCAATAAAAACTTACAAACATATTGTCCTATATTTCTGTTCCTGCCCACGAACACAATAGACCATTTAGAAAAATTACATACAGAAAAACCAACACAATGAGGTGGGCCCGCCGATGGGCCAATCTTCCTCGCGTCAAGAAGCAACTCATGACGGAGTCCGGATTTAATGCACTACCATAATGGTATCTCCACCTCGGTATGTTGGTTTCTGTGAGTGCAATTTTCGAAGTGATCAATTCGTTCAAACAAAATATGTGCCATCTGGTTTCCACTTTTGCAGTGACTAGTTATTTTAAGTCTACGCGCTAATGCAAGCTCAGCTACCCGACTTTGGATGTGGGGCTATAAGGGAATGGAACCACGATGAGTATCTTTCCACCTATATGAAATATATGCGTGATAATGTTTATGAATTTAACGCTTTTAAAACCTTTAAACTGAATAATAACATGCCTAATCATAAAGCTAAAGGGACACAGCTATAAAAAAATTACTTTCCTAACACGTTTATCTAGCGAACCCAACCTTGATAAATACAACCAAACTACTTCTAAAACTTTCTTCTACTGTTAAGAAATAAAACATGCAACTGTATCAAATTCGGTAATGAATTGTGACTATAGGGTCTTTGCGCTTGACGTCAAGTTACCTACCCCATTTCCTCTCCCCTTGCCAACTGCCCGCTCTGGCCACGTTAGGACGCCATGTTGACATCCCCTGAAAACCGATTTAGCCCCCTATTTCTTCTCCCTTTTTACTCTCGCGCAAAGACCCTATACATGCGTCATATTCTAGGAAAAACATTTTAAGCCATGTTTGGAACCGTACTTTCTTTTGGGAGATTTAGGATGGGCAACCTATGAGTTTAGTCAAGAATCTGGATACGCTTTTCTCCAAATATACAAGACTAAATGTACATTGAAAACAAGTCACGTAAAATGTTTTTACGTATTAGCTAGGTGTGGTTGAGGCGGGAAGGGCGTGTTAGTTTCGTATGTGCGAATGTAGTACAGTATTCATGTTTTGTAACTCGCTAACTTAATATTCGAGATGGCCCAACGTTTGGTGTACATTAAGTTCTTACCACATCTAGATAAAAAGGTATTTTCGCCTATCCAGCCTCCACAGACAATCCACAAACATACACACTCACAGATCATAATCGTAAAGCCAGTATGTCTTTCACAACGTAGATAAAAACCTATAACAAAAACACATTGAAGGTTCAGGAGATATTTTCAACGACAACTATAAATAAATAGCAGCAACCCAGCCTTTACACATAGTGCCCTTTCCGTATGAAAATGAATCTCTCATTCTAGCTACCTTGCCCGTATTCTCCATCCTCCTTCGCTAACCCCAAAAACCGGAGTAAGGAGAAAATATTTTAATCCGTTTCGATACGGCCGTCCGTCAAATGAACCTAAACTTTATCCTCGCCGCAATCTAACCGGGTGAATACTTTGACGATGCCGATCTTATTTCTTTCCCAATACTTTGAAGAGCCTAAAGAGGATCTTTTCTTAACTATAGGTCCAGACAAACTTGTTTTACGTCCATCCGAAGTCGGAAAATTGCCTTTAACTCATGCCATAGAGCTAATGTATTTCCTCTCGCAATTCTTTCACATTACGAGCTCGAACGTGGTAGCGGATCTTGCCTTAATCGCTTTCTATCCACGCTTGTTTTTCGTGTACCCGGGGTTAACTCACAAACACACATACACACACACACGCAATCCATCAGCGCAATACCTAGGTGTGATTATATAACCACACCTAGCTAAAAATATTAAACAACCTTCGAAGAAAGTGCCAAAAACACAGATTATCAGGACTAAAAACAGCTATTCCAAAGACTAAATAAGTAAATAGAAAACCTTTAATTAAAACCTGAACCATTGTTTTTCCTCGAATTATCTAACTTAGCACAAAATACTATTTTGCATGATGTGAGACCATGTCGGGAGTGTGGCGAACTCCTGTAAACCCAGGCTCTGGGCGACTCGTGTTGGCGTGTCTGCCAGAGGTGACTTCACCCTGCCATCACCTTCAATGTAAACATTAATCGTACCCTGATTAATCACGTCATAAAGCCTGACTAATCGCATCCTTCCCGAGGACCCTTATGGTCATTGAAACCCTTGATTTAAAAAAAACTTAGTTTTAATTTTAATTTATTTACTTTTCATAAAATTTAAAACCACATTTCAAATATAACATTAAGCTAAGACGACAATCTTTATAATAATCATTTAATGAAACATTTCTGGATATACAAACCATCAAATCTTAATAAACATGTAATAAAATGTATGGACAACATATGTAAGATATCAACTAATTCGAACCATAAAAAACCCCATGATATTGCATATGGAAAAAAAAGGTTCTGAGAAAACCCATATGGGGGAAAAACCATTAATACAATTAAACTTTTAACAATGTTACATCTATTCTACCAGTTTAAACGATAAATGTTTCCCGGATAGTGTCCGATAGAGACGTGTGTTCTTGGAAATATAAATTAGCTTTTAACTCAAACTATTACATAATGAAATTAGGTCTGTAGTCCTAAAAATTACAAAGAATAACATTTCAGTCCCACTCCATGCAAAATATTTGAATCTTGGCGACAAGTTGTGCTCTGATCGTTAGCGGCTCATAAAAGTTGAACTTCCTCTTGCAAATGCGAACTGCCAGACTGTTCTGTAGTTCGCCTTCGTTTGGCCCTAGTTTCTGTTTCCGTAACATTGAACGTGCTTAGCATATTAATTCGTCCGTAAACCTGAAGCATTACTGACAGTCATTTTAATGATGTGCATTATACCCAGTTGACCCATTTTAAAATTGGTTTTACGTAATACCCTTTAACAGTTTAAACGTGTTTTTATGACGTGGTTTTGCACTTCACTATAGACTGCTCTGCAGTTCGCCTTCATATGACCCCATTTGCTGTTCTAATATCATTTAAAATGTCTGGCATCTTTATTTGTCGGGTTGTTTCTTTTGTCCATTCCTAAGATCATTTTAATGTGCGTTAGACAAAACTTTTTAATGGTTTGTTTGACTTTTAATTAGCGTAGAGATTAGGGTGTGAAAGTTTTATGTATATAAGTCTATAATTTATAAAATACTGCATTAAATCGCTTAAATGATTTTTTTACACTTAACTGTACCTCGTTTTGAATATTTCTAAGATAAACTTTCTTGAGAAATCTCCATTAGAGACTTAACGTGCTGGAAGAAAAACAAGAACAATTATACTTATGTTAGTTACACCAAAATTAAGAACCTTATCCAAAATGGTTACACTTTTATCAATCTTCATTTGGTCATGCCAAATTTAACAAACTCATCTACGCTGTTCACCATCCTAACCCTCTCTAGGGTATATTCCACGTCACGACCACAAATTTCAAATGCCTGGAACAAATATAATCTATTAGATAGTTAATTTTGGATTTGCAAATACACACATGACACCATTACGACGAAAATAAAGTTGTGAGAACCGTTAGGTTAGACTTGTCATTTCTATCTATCGCCCTTTGGGGGCAATTCTTTAAACTTTATAAACGAGTTATCACAAGTGATAACTATCGTCTAAAAGGTTGATGTCAAGCTCGTGCGTTCTATGAGAGCGCGATATCTAAATAGGCTATTTCTTCCATGTCTCTATCAACTCTAATGACTTGGTATAGGAAACACGGAGAAAGACTTACGTCATTTACACTTTTGTATAATAATTTTGAAATATGCTATAAATAAAATCCAATTAAATGTGTAAGGAAAAGTAATGTTTCAGATTTTTAGAAAATATACCGTTTTGGATTTGCCAATTATAAAGATAACGATGAGAAATACTATCAGCACGATTGAAGTTTTGTCTGTCTATTAGGTACATGTCACAAAAGGAAGTAGAATGTAATTCGAATCATGGCGGTCAGGAATTGCTTGATTTTACATTGACTAACGTACCTAATCCGGAGTAACGGTTATGACATGGTGATAGAAAAGTGAACTGAATTATTACATTTGATATAATGCAATTGAATATCTTTTAGAAATAAAACGCTTACCGTATTTCCACCATACTGAACAGTTCCGAATCAACTATCCGTCAAGTAGAGAGACAATTGCTCTTATCGTTTTTCCAAGCCACGCATATAGTTGGATACAGGCACACCCAAGTTAAAGGTGTTTTTTTTTGCAAGACATGTATATAGTTGAATACAAGCACACCCAAGTTAAAATTGATTTTTTACAAGCCATGTATATAGTTGAATACAGGCACACCCAAGTTTAAGATGTTTTTTTGCAAGCCATGTATATAGTTGGATACAGGCACACCCAAGTTTAAGAGGTTTTTTGCAAGCCAGGTATATAGTTGGACACAGGCACTCCAAAGTTTAAGATGTTTTTTTTTGCAAGCCATGTATATAGTTGGATACAGGCACACCCAAGTTAAAGGGGGTTTTGCAAACCATTTAGCAAATTGGCTAAAGGACAACCCAAGTTAAAGTTGTCTGGGTTTACCTAGAAAAGTACACAAATCCACCCTCTCCACCCACTTGTATACATTAAATTGTTCCATTGTTTAATTGATAGAAAAATATTTTTAAAAACACGTTTGATTGTTAAAGCTAGGCTTTTCTTACAAAACAGATTGCTTTGTGATAAGAATAATACGATTCCCTATAAGATGCTTCATATCGCTCTCGAAATGCTTTGTTTCCAAAGGCCAAATCTAGTTGGCAATGATAATCTGTTGAATATTTTTCCTCCAGACCAGGTAGTAAACACATATCAAATGATTCAAAAAAGCTTGTCAGTGCCGTCTTGCACTTTAAAAAATTTATATTAAAATCTCCAACCGCTACTGTGGGAACTTTACTGTCATATCTTTCATCAAACAAGGGGTTAAAATCTTCAAAAACAGAACGGAGACTTGCTCCGGGAGATTTGTATAACAGTACCAGTGATACAAGTTCATTTTCTATGTAAGCATTGAGCCAGCAACGTTCTATGTGTGAATTTCTAAAAGGAATATCGCTGCGTAAAACTCTGCATTGTATAAATTGAACCGAATTTTCAGGCGCATCTTTTAAATATATAGATGATCCAAACGCCACTCTACGAGCAGTTCTGGGTAGAAGAGTACCACCTATTTCCGTAAAGGACGGTACAGAAAAATTATCAGTTTCTTTTTTCCATGTTTCAACAAAGCATAATAATTGGCTATTTAAAATTACATTATCCGCAAGAACGTCTTGTAAGTGTGCGTTCAAGGACTGCACATTGTGAACATAAATGCATAAAGCGTTTTGTAAGAAAGGGAAACTAATAGATTTACATTCACGCAGCCTTTGGAGTTCTAAGTCAACAATATTATTCTTAGGCGCATTTGGAACTTGAAATTTACCATCAATATATAAACCAGAAGCGGTCTTTGCTCTACTACATGCCACATATAAATGCGCTCTTTCTAATTTCCTTGTAGCCTTACAATGCACGACTATCGATGAGTACGTATCACCCTGACTTTTATGTATCGTAATCGCCTCAGAAATAACCAAAGGAAATTGTTTCCTCGAAACTGAAACATTGTTTTGTTTCCATTTTCTATTAAATGCCTTAATGACCTTTTCAACAGGCGTCCAAGAAACATTAAAACTATTATTCACATATAAACCATGACACTTTTGTCTCAACCTTTTCCCAACTTTGGGATCGTCAAACTCAATCCAAACCCTGAACGGGATTTTCTCCCCGAGCCTATTAGTACCATACTCTATCTTTCTTAACCAACCGGTCGCACCGTTAGTTAATCCGTCAGAAGTGTCAACATTATTGGTCATCATATACCTTGCACCACACGCAAGAGTCAATTCTTTGGGTAGACCATACGTATCAGACGTTGCTAAGGTTCCAATTTGGGACAGAATGTTTTTTTTAACTTCACTAGTAAGGTCACCATTTACAACATCCACTGAAACTGAAACAGCCTTTTCCGTATTCATGTTTAAAAGCTTAACTTGATTGAATTGGTTTACTTCCGCATTAGTGGCGAAAAGGTGTATCGCCTCTTTCGGGGGTACACGCTCAGTGTTTACTTCCAAACTACTAAAAAAGTCAATATCGTTCTGAGTCATATTTCCCACAGCCATTCTATTCAAAGCTTCTGCAAATATTTTGTCATCTTTTTGTCTCATTATTTCCTCAAGTTCAGCAAATTCAAATTGCTCCCATATTGGGTTACCAATCAACGATGCGTACGGATTATCTGTCTCACTTTGAGGTTGAAACGCGAAATAATCGCGGACTGGCCTCAACTGGTTAAAGTCTCCAACTAATAGAACAGACACACCACCAAAATAATCAGGGCAACCCATAATCTCTTGTAATCTAGAGTTTACTCGATTAAAAACTTTCGATCCAACCATGGAAATTTCGTCAATTATTACTAATTTTACATGCCCATATAGTAGCCTACATTTATGAAGAGTTTCACTTTCCAATCTTGATATATTTCCAGCAAATTGGCTAACGGGTAAACTAAAAGTACTGTGCAAAGTTGCCCCACATATATTAAAAGCAGCCTTGCCCGTAGGTGCGCAACGGATAACTTTCGCTTCCGATGGATTACTTCCAGGTTGTTTGTTGTAAAACCTTGACACAGATTCAAATATAGCACTAATCAAAAGGCTTTTTCCAACACCAGCGCCCCCTGTAACAAAGAGGCGCAACGGGGTTTCTTTGCTTTTTACATGATATAGAACATGGTAATATATCTCTCTTTGTTTTGAATTCAGTTTTCTAAGAAGTGCATTGTACTCTGAATCATTAACTAACGTTATTGAAGGGGCAACAGTATTTCCAGCATTACCATCCACAATATCTCTATTGATATTTCCTACTGAATCTTGAACCGTATTAATTAAAAAATCCGAATCATCCATAGCTACAGACCTATCAATTTCATTTCTATGTTCTAATTCAGGCTGGATATTAGTAACATCCACTTGAATTTCTCCATTTTCAAAATCTGCTACAGCCTGTTCCACGGCTTCTTCGTCAATTTCATTGTGAAATTCTTTCCTAACTTCATTAATAGTTTCGCGACAAAGCTCATATTCTGATTTCATATCCTTTGTCAAAATATCATTACTTTCATCGCGCCAAGGCTTAAATAACATTAATTGTTCACGATAAAAGTTATCGGGATCTTTTTCTAAATTGAATCTTCTGTACCTAATAATTTTAGCATGGCCACGTTTCCTAATAAACCCTGATTCATCTTTAAGTTTCAGCCATTTACCACAAGCTTCAACTTCATTGCTCTCTCCCTCATCAACATGATCGTGGGCGGCTTTAGTCACTCTACGGGCTTTGGAATATTCGTACCAGGCACCAAATTGAGCTAATGTTATTGCCTCTAGTTCCTCTGGCCTTTGAACATAATGTTCTAGCATCCCAGAGGCAAAAATATCCGTACTGTCATCTGGTAATTCCTCAAGCTCAACTTTACTCTTAATAATGTGTACACGATTTTCAGGGGCATTAGTGTTTATAAAAATGCAGGCGCGACTACACCGGGAGACAGGAATTTGTAAACCACTGTAAGCCGCTTCCTGCGCGCTTACCTCGTGGGCATTCAAGAACTGATTAGCTATTAGTTTTAACTTCTGTTTCACTGTGCATTTGTCATTTTTCGCTTGTTTAGAAGCTTCACGCAGAAGCAATGACATTCCACGTTGAGACTTCCCTATATATGACACAATATACATAACTAGCGCGTAAGCATCGAGAACGAATTGGATGTCCATATTCGCTTGCCAAAGACGCAAAGCGCAGGAATTGTACGGATTAACTCTAGTATCTTTGGGGTGTCTTTTCAATAAAACTGTTTTCCTTTTTAGATCATAAGTAACGGCATTAATGTATTCCTCTTCCGTCATACGTAACTTAGCCAACAACTCCTCAAAACTATCTACCCATAATTCTTTTTCTTTCGATTGAAAAAGCTCACGCAATTTCTTGGAATTGTTCTTACACTTAAGTTCTTCGTCAAGACTACCCGGTTCTCTTAAACTCGGATCATAAATAATAATTCTTGGCATGGGAGGAAATGGAATTCCAAAACGAGAAACTGAACTATTATTAACCTTCTTTCTACAAGTCGTTGTGTGTTTGTGAACTTGTAAACGTGTTAATAAGTCTAAATGTTCGTCATTGTGCTCACCAGCACAAGAAATAACTTTATCAACAAACTCCTCAACTTCCTTGACATTTGAAAGATCATCCTTAAGTTTTGGAGCATCTTTTATCCAAATTAAGCCATGTTGATGGGGCGAGCCCCTTTGCTGTATTTCAACTCTAAAATAATAATCTTCTATAACGCCAAGAGGACCTAATTTCTGTAGAGCCTTAAGCAAAGCCCGAAAACGGTGGTCAAAATATCTAGCGCAAGTAACAGGATCATCCTGAATCAGTTTTGCCCTTTCAGAAAAACTTAAATTGTTAATATCATCGTTAGGTAAACTCTCCTGCCCAGAGGTTAGTCTCAAAATATTCAGTAGCTCAGGCCATTTACTTTCGGCAGCCGAAAACGTTATGAAAAAGGTAGCCGTACCAAGCTGTCTAATCATACCCATCAATTCCTTTTGTCTGTGTTGCCAATAAGAAGGCGAGCTCTGTAGTCTTTCTAAAACCCTAAAACCATCATCCTGCTTAATTAAAGCATCAAGAGAACCTGCAGAGGCTAAAAGTCCAGCAGTATAATTCGAGCCATCTGCTCTTCTAGTTTTTCTCATGCAAACTTGTATAGCTTGACTAACTTTCAAAGTTTCTAATTTGACAAAAGAATAAAACAATTTCGAGGGATTCTTGGCACAGCGCCTATCGGTATTACGAAGCTCCCATTTAAAAATATCACCAAAACTACCCTTAACCTTTAGGTTTCTTTTTTGACCTACGTAAATGCTAGGGAATGACAATTCTTCCGCATCCTCGTCAAACAGTAAAGACATTGGGGTTTGACCTTCACCAGGAGCAAACTTAATATGCATTGTATTAGTTGGTAAGAAATCTTTTAAGGAGACTAATAATGTGTCTTGATTCCCAACTGGTAACGAACTACTTTCGTTGGGTTCATTCCACATATCATCGCTGTCATTAACTGTGTTTAGTGGTACTAGTGGATTATCTCTTGAAATATTATCTTCATTAACCTGACGGTCATTTTCATCAACAATAAAATCAAGTTCTTCAGGAATTGGATCCAATATATCACTCTTAATTGTAATTCCATGTTTAACATACAAAGGGGTATTCACAAGAACATTAAGGGCTTCTAGAATTACTTTCGGTCTAACAGTTTCATACAAAAACGGTGTGTTATACTGCATTCTTCTCATGAACTCAATTTGAATTGTATCTGTGTCTCGAGGTAACCTAGGTAAAACCGACACAGTGGACTCTACATTAATAGGAACATTGACCACATTTCCTTTAATTCCCCTTTGGTGGTCACATCCTAGCCTTCTTATTTGCATGAAAGGTATTCGTGGTGATATCATTCTTTCTTCTAAATTACTAATGTTAGCTAATTCGGTAGGAATTTCAGGAAACTGAAATCCATTTTCTCTTGCAAATTTTGGAACTTGGTTTCTCTTAACAGCTTTATTACAAGAACTACACAAAAATATTTCATCATCCAACTCCCGTCGTTCAATACCAGGGACTGACAAAAAATCTATGGACTTAACTATAGTGCCAGATGACTTAAAAAAAAGATTTGAACATCCTTCACACGGCCACGTTGGACCTTCTTTTATGCTATCAAAATACGTCTGCTCTATAAACAAAGGATTTGCTCGCCTATCTGCCGCAGAAAATCTATTTCTAGAACGTTCAGAAGTTCTAAAACCTATATCTTCACGCCTGGCAGTCATACCTGTCTGGTTTCTATGACGTTCATTTTGTCTGTATTCTGGATTTTGGCGTTGAGCAGTCATACCTATCTGGTTTCTAGCTCGTTCATTATCTCTGTATACTGGATTTTGGCGTTTAGCAGCCATACCTGTCTGGTTTCTAGCTCGTTCATTATCTCTGTATTCTGGATTTTGGCGTTTATCAGTCATACCTATCTGGTTACTAGCTCGTTCACCTTCCCTATACTCTGGGTCTTGGCGCTTAGCTGACTTGTATAACTGGTTACTAGCTCGTTCACCTTCCCTATACTCTGGGTCTTGGCGCTTAGCTGACTTGTATAACTGGTTACTAGCTCGTTCACCTTCCCTATACTCTGGGTCTTGGCGCTTAGCTGACTTGTATAACTGGTTACTAGCTCGTTCACCTTCCCTATACTCTGGGTCTTGGCGCTTAGCTGACTTGTATAACTGGTTACTAGCTCGTTCACCTTCCCTATACTCTGAGTCTTGGCGCTTAGCTGACTTGTATAACTGGTTACTAGCTCGTTCACCTTCCCTATACTCTGGGTTTTGGCGTTTATGAGCCATACCTATCTGGTTTCTAGCTCGTTCACCTTCCCTATACACTGGGTCTTGGCGCTTAGCTGACTTATATAACTGATTACTAGCTCGTTCACCTTCCCTATACTCTGGGTTTTGGCGTTTATTAGCCATACCTATCTGGTTTCTAGCTCGTTCACCTTCCCTATACTCTGGGTCTTGGCGCTTAGCTGACTTATATAACTGGTTTCTGGTGCACGTTCTTCCTCCTTATACTTTGGATCTTGGCGTTCAATAGCCTTACTTAACTGGTTCCTAGCACGTTCGCTAGCTCTGTACCATTCATCAAGCCTTTTTGTCTTGTGGGAAAATATACCACCCTGATTTTCAATTTCACGATTTGAATGATTGCCACTGTTACTATATTCTTTATTTTGCCTCAAAATTCTTAACCTCTCTAACGGATACACATTACCATGGGACGTACTAGCTACTTGTTCATCGTTCTCGAAAATTTCAGTAATATCAGGATTATTATTATTACGCAAATTATTGGGTTGCTCATTAGTAGATATCCCTTCATTTAAAGAACTTACGCTAGCGCCTACATCTAATTTTTTACCTTTCGTAGGATCATGGCTAACTGGCGGTGCGCTAAGACCAACATTAGATGTACTTGAACCTGGTTCTAAAACTTTAGCCTTTTTCTCAGCTGCTAACACTTTCCTTCTTTCATTTTCTCGTTTCCTGAATTCAGGATCCGACCTCTTTGCCCTCATTCTTTCCCTTGCCTTACGCTTTCATATTTCCTCTTTAGTTAAATCATTGTCTTCCTCCATTTTAATAAATGCTACAATACTCACAAAATAAGCGGACTCACTTATTTTCCTCAATTCTTCAAACTTCGCAATATTATTTCGCCAGTAGTTAATTGATAGTCTACTGCCTTGAGAATTCTACATTAGAATAAACCCCGCAGTTAAAAATAGGGTCTTTTTTCAACTTGGTGGGCGTATCAACTCAACTATGTCTTCCTATCATTTTTAAAAAACATATATAGATTGCCAGCATATTTATTCGACTAGATGTATGCCGTTTTTCATTGGCATTTTATATGGAGTAATTTTCTTGGATTGAGAACGAAAGTCCCTTTAAAATTGAATTAAATGCATCTATATCTAATTTAATATTTCTCCATTGTGGCGGATTGCTACCAGCCAATTGAAATCGGCATTAATGATAAGCGATTTCTGTTGAATTTTAAATAAAGAATAAGTCTCGCACGTAAAAAATATCTCTTTACAACCAGGAGACTTACCAATACACCTAATCTTGTCGTCACATTTAAAAAATATTCATAGATGGCCCGCGTAATTATTACCTTTGATCTTACTACAGCTATGCCATACAAGCAAGGAGGATACACCAATGAGTGGAAGTTTACAAAAGAAATAGGAAATACTCTTGCTTATGTTAAACAGATTAGCTTGAGATAGTCAAACGAAAAACTCTTTGTTATTTAAAATTAATCGACTTCGCTGCTCTGTTTTCATTGATAACAAATTTCATTACATTGAATTGTAAGAAAGTCACTTAATTACTAGAGCTTCATAGCTATAAAACTACTGAAAGAATCGTATTGCCGAAACGTATTTAAAATATTTCCATTTAATATTCTGCAAAAAGAAAATGTTATCGTTTTGTAAGACATATTTTCATCCTACTCGCTTTATGTTAACTTTGATACGCGTATAGTGTTCGATTCAGATACAGTCTTCATTACTCGTTCGATATTAACTTTGATATGGTATAAAGTTTCGATTCAGATGCAGTCTTCATTACTCGTTCGATATTAACTTTGATATGGTATAAAGTTTCGATTCAGATGCAATCTTCATTACTCGCTCTATATACACTCTCACTTGTGTCACTCCAAAGAAAGATGTTTATTTTAAATAATTAAATAAATATAACTGATATTAATTATTTCAATCGACAATATTTTACATTAATTGTAATTAAGTCGATTTAAGAAACATTATTCCTAAAATCATTTTAAACATAGCTATTTTTAACGTTTGACTTCCACCTATTTCATACTTTTTGTAAATTTAGGGTATATAAGGCGATTGATTCACATAAAGGAATAAGAAAATGCGCAACTGCGTGAACCTTTGGTGGAAGCCCTGCCATTGGAAGGCTAGACGTTTCTCGTAACCCTAGCCGCTCGCCGCGTACATCTTAAGCCTAACGACGATGATGGAGTAGAAGCCAATGTTACAGATTGGTGTCTATGTGGTATAGACGAATGACCAGTAGATGGTGGTGTTATAGAAACAAATAAGGATAGCTTGGTGTGTTTGTGGTGTTGTTGTTAGAAGCTAATAAATACCGATTGGTATTGAGTGAAAGAATAGGCGGTTAGCCAGCAGATGAAGGTGTAACGAATAGTTAATGACTGGCGATAAAGAAGATAGATAAAGTAATGAAGTAAAGTTTTCGGAATTTCTGTGTACTGCGAACGCGGTCCGGAAATTGCGAACACGTTTGCTCCGATTTGCCAACTGCGAACGCGGTGACAGACAAACATCCACACAGACAGACAGACAGACAGACAGACAGTCACACACACACACACACACAGACACGTCCAGTGTAAAACCTCTCCGTGACGTCATCGTCACTCGGAGAGGTAAAAAGTGTATTTAACTTTCGGCTCACTCTGAACCGTTAATGTCTCTGCATTACAGAAACGAAAACCAAACCCAAGCGTTTACTTTTTGGTTCACTATGCCTATTGACAAATAAAAGTTCATTTGACCAACATAGTAGTGTTGTGCTTGTATTCACTTTAGAAAGGATTATGCTATAAACAGATGTAGTATAGCTTAAGTAATATATAAACATCGATTTTAAATAATAATATTAAAAAAAATCTTTGGAATATCAAAATGAAATAGAGCTTTAAAGCTACAAAAGTACTAAATGCATCATAATTACGAAAAATATTTCCACATATTCACTTTATATTAAGGATAAAGGGAATATTAGGGTTCTGTAGGATTTCTTTACACATCAAAACAAAACGAACTTTTAACGCAGCGCACTACTGTAACAACGGACGGACACACACAGACAAAAACATAGACTGCTTTTTAACTCTTTCCGTATTAATTTTGAATTGAGAAACAAGATTATCTTAAATATTAAAATAAATATAATTAATATTTAATATTTTCTTCGTTAGTTATTCGCCTTATTGAACGTTACATCGTTTTAAAAAAGAACAATTAAACAATCTTGAGAGACTTGACTAATATTGGCGTTTGAAATGAAGCATACACCGGTTGCTTCGCCTTTCTCAAATAGGTAGTATATAAGGGTGTCGAACTACAGCTAAAAGCAAGAACAACCGCAATTGCGAAAACCTTTGGTGGAGATCCCACCTTAGGGAGGCTAGACGTTTCTCGTAACCCTAGCTGATCGCCGCGAATGTCTTAAACCAAACGATGACGATGGAGTAGAAGCCAGTGTTTACAGACTGGTGTCCAAGTGGGATGGACAAAGACTAGAAGATGGTGGTGATTAGAAGCCAGTATGTACAGACTGGTGTCCAAGTGGAATGGACGAAGACCAGAAGATGGTGGTGTTAGAAGCCAGTGTGTACAGACTGGTGTCCATGTGGGATGGACGAAGACCAAAAGATGGTGGTGAATAGAAGCCAGTATGTACAGACTGGTGTCCAAGTGGAATGGACGAAGACCAGAAGATGGTGGTGATTAGAAGCCAGTATGTACAGACTGGTGTCCATGTGGGATGGACGAAGACCAAAAGATGGTGGTTATTAGAAGCCAGTAAGTACAGACTGGTGTCCGTGTGGGATGGACAAAGACCAGAAGATGCTGGTGTGAGAACTCAAGTAGAGGAGCCATTTCCGTGACTGTGAAAGCAGTTCGGAAATGGCGAACACGTTTGCTCCGATTTGGAAACTGCGAACGCGGTCACGTGGGGTCTGACAGACACACATCCACACAGACAGACAGACAGACAGACACACACACACACACACAGACACGTCCAGTGTAAAACCTCTCCGTGACGTCATCGTCACTCGGAGAGGTAAAAATCGACCAGAAAGTCCAAAACGACAAGTATCACGGAGTAAATAAGAAACCTACACCGATGAAAGGATGCACGCATTGCGGAGCTCAAGTTCAACATCCAAGAGTAAATTGCCCTGCCAAGAACGCAAAATGCTATGGATGTAGTAAAACTGGACATTACTTAAAATACTGTCTCAACAAAAACCTCCATGCAGTGGAAGACGTGTTTCTCGGGTCGATAGCGGAAATAGAAGAAACACCACAGTATCTACATACGATAGCAAGTAATCGAGAAACCAAGTGGCTCGTAACAATCAATGTTGGCAGCATTCCGGTAGAATTCAAAGTGGACACTGGAGCAGATGTCAGCGCAATACCGTTAAGTTTGTACGAGAGCACACTGAACAACTTGGAGCTACTTCCGTCCGATAAAAGATTATTTGGAGCCGGACAGATATTACTCAAGACAAAAGGCCGGATCGAAGCAAAGCTACAACATAAAAGTAATTCTGCGCAAGTAGATCTCTATGTAGTCCAAGACCTTCAAATACCTCTTTTGGGCCTGGCTGCGAGTGAAGATCTAAAGCTGATAAAGAAAATAATGGATATCGGAACAGAGGACAACTCAACCTTTAAGCTAATTGAAGAATTTCCAGCGTTATTTAACGGTCTCGGAAAGATGAAAAATTCGTATAAAATTCGTCTAGAACCAGATGCACAACCATATGCCTTATCAGTACCAAGAAGGGTTCCTATCGCCTTAATGGAAGAAACAAAACGCGAACTGGATCGTATGGTTCAAAAAGGTGTCATCACAAAAGTTGAAGAGCCAACCGACTTTTGTGCACCAATGGTTATTGTGCAGAAAAGAAACAATAATACAGACGTAGCTCAAGAACCGACAAAACTTCGAATATGTGTTGACTTCACCCAACTAAACAACTACATCCGTAGAGAGAGATTTCAAATGCCAGCAGTTGATCATATCCTTGGCCAACTAAGTGGAGCGAAGATATTTTCCAAGCTCGACGCGAATTCCGGGTATTGGCAGATACCATTGGATCAAGAATCAGCAATTCTAACTATGTTCATAACACCATTCGGTCGATTTTATTTCAACCGCCTACCGTTTGGATTGACTTCTGCCTCGGAACATTTTCAAAGACAAATAAATACAGCTTTGGAAGGCGTATCAGGAAACTTTAATCTTCAAGATGATGTACTAGTTTTTGACAAAGACCAAGACGATCATGACAACAATCTAAGAAGAGCATTGAACGCAATTGAGAAAGCAGGACTAACACTGAACGTGAAAAAATGCCAGTTTTCCGTACCAAGAGTCAAGTTCGTTGGACATACAGTCGACGGACAAGGAATCAGTCCCGATGACGAGAAAGTAGAGGCGATTAACCAAATACCTCAACCTCAAGATGTAGCCGAACTACGACGCTTTTTGGGCATGACGAATTACTTGGCAAAATTCATTCCAAAGTTGTCAGAAACGATTCAACCATTGACTGCACTTCTCAGCACAAAGAACCAATGGCAATGGTCCGAACCTCAACAGATAGCGTTCAAAAAAGTTAAAAGGATACTTACGACCAAACCAATACTAGCAATATTCGACCCGTCGAAAAGAACAATTGTATCAGCCGATGCATCCTCTTTCGGAATTGGAGCCGTAATTAGACAAGAACAAGAAAATCAAGAACTCAGAGTCGTCGCATATGCTTCCAAAACTCTCACCCCTGCCGAGCAAAAATATGCTCAAATAGAAAAAGAGGCATTGGCCATGGCATGGGCTTGTAAACGCTTTGAAGACTATATATTGGGATTAACAATTGACATCGAAACAGACCACAAGCCGCTAGTCTCTATCATGCAGAGTAAATCGTTGGACGACCTATCACCTCGCTTGCAGCGACTTCGTATACGCATGATGAGATATGATTATAAAGTCTTCTATACGCCAGGAAAGGACCTTACTATAGCAGATACTTTGTCCAGAGGTCCACTGCCAGAGACTGGAGACAGCGAACTGGAAGAAGAATTCGATGCACACATCCAATTAATTATGTCAAACTTACCAGCTTCTGACGTTAGACTTGCAGAAATATGGAAGGAGCAACAAAAAGATACAACTTGCCAAACCATAACCAGTCACGTAAACCAAGGCTGGCCAACACGGAAGAATGTTAACCAAGAACTGATGAAGTACTACCCATTTAGAAACGAGATCACCATACAGCATGGTCTACTCATGAAAGGAGCGAGAATCCTGACACCTCGATCAATACGAATGGATATCTAGAAAATTCATGAAGGCCATCAGGGTATTTCTAAGTGCAGAGCTCGTGCAAACACATCAGTTTGGTGGCCAGGAATTTCGAGAGAAATTGAAGACACAGTAAGAAATTGCCAATCTTGCACGAAGGAAGCCAGAAATCAACATGAACCATTGTGTCCCAGCGAATTTCCTGATAGACCCTGGAAGAACGTAGCAATGGATCTATTCTATTTGTCTGGAAAAACCTACTTGCTTGTCACCGACTTCTACTCAAGATACTTCGAAATTCGAGAACTACGAGATCAAAACTCTAAAACCATAATAAATCAAGCGAAGTCAATATTCGCCACACACGGAATTCCAGAGATAGTAAAAAGCGACAACGGACCGCAGTTCAGAAGCGAATTTAGCCGTTTTTCTAAGGAGTATATAACTTCAAGCCCAAGATTTGCACAAAGTAATGGCTTTGCCGAAGCAGCTGTCAAGATCGTCAAGCAAACGCTAAAGAAAAGCAACGATCCGTACCTTGCTCTGCTCTCGTATCGCACAACACCATGGGTATACGCCTGCTCAACTCTTAATGGGAAGAAAGCTACGGTCAACACTTCCGCTAAATATCAAAGAACTGCAACCGAGAATTCCACCGTACGATATAATACGAAAACGAGAAGAACATCGGCGCGAAAAGCAAAAGGAAAATTACGACAGAAGACATGGTGTACATCACCTGCCTACCTTAATAAAAGGGGAGAATGTGTGGATTACGGATTTGCGAATTCAAGCCACAGTTAAAAATCTAGCTAAAGAACCTCGATCGTACATTCTGGATACACCCAATGGTACCGTTCGTAGGAATAGGTATCATCTCATTCCTATGCCAAAATCCCCAGAGTCGAGACAACCAGTTTTGCCCGAGGTAGTCCCTGAGTATCCAGTCATATCAAATCAACTTAGCCATCCAGAGTTGCCCGAAAACCCAACCAACGACCCAGATACTCCAGACGAGCAAACCCCAGCGATTCCAGATGATCAAACTCCAGCGATTCCAGATGATCAAACTCCAGCGACTCCAGATGAGCAAACTCCAGCGATTCCAGATGATCAAAATCAATCACCACCTAGAGACATCAATCCTTCACAACAGCTGATGAATGCGGAACCTGTAATAGCTGACGAACAAGTGACGATTTACAACCAAAACGAAGCTTCATCTACGAGCGAACCGGAATCCAAACCAAGCAATAAACGTAAATCTCAAGAGATTGTATTAAGAACTAGAAGTGGTAGACATATTAAAAAGAGACAGAAATTAGATTTATAAACTGTATAACTAAAGGTATTAAGGTATTTTATGCTAAGTGTTTAGAAAATAATGTTTGATAAGAAATCAGAAAATTTTAATTGTAGACATAGCTAGTTAGCGTGCAAAGATTTTAAATTGAATTTGACGTAAACTTTGTTAAGCAGGGATATTTTAAAATCTAATTGTATAAATGTATTTTTTAACTTAAGAGAAAGGATGTGTTAGTATGCACTGAACACACCATGATTTGAACTGATTAGAACTCCCCTGCAGAACTCTATAAAGTAACCTCTTAGCCTAGTTAAGGGGCAGTAACGACAGTGCGTCTCGATGTAACCACTCTTTAATAACTTGTAAATAAACGTAACGTTGACTATGAATTATTGTGTTTAGTTAGAAACAACAAACACGACATGTTAGATTGAAGACTATTGCTACACAGGAATTTATATTGCCCGAGGGGCTAGTCATTCGCAAACATTTTGCACACCTGATTTCCTATTTCTGAATTTTTGCGGGCATTCCGTTAATTACTGAATGAATTCCTTGATTTCCGTGATTAAGATTTTCTTAGGTGATTTCGATAATCTTTACACTGATTTCTCGTTATTGCCGCAGATTACTTGTGATTTCTGTTTGAAGTCTAATGAATTCCGGTGATTTTTTTGGTGAATGCCGTGATCACCTCTGCATTCTTCGTGAATTTCGATGAATGCAGTGATTATTTCTATTTCAACTAATTACGATTTAAATTTTGGATTTTCGAATTCCTCGAATGATTAGGCGTGATTATTTCACGAAATGTGTGATTACCGTGGATATTACTAAAGATTACTAGTAAATAATGGGATTATTTCTGATTTTCTCAAGATTTCATGTGATTATTTCTGATTTTCTCAAGATTTCATGTGATTATTTCTGATTTTCTCAAGATTTCACGTGATTATTTCTGATTTTCTCAAGATTTCACGTGATTATTTCTGATTTTCTCAAGATTTCACGTGATTATTTCTGATTTTCTCAAGATTTCACGTGATTATTTCTGATTTTCTCAAGATTTCACGTGATTATTTCTGATTTTCTCAAGATTTCACCTGATTATTTCTGATTTTCTCAAGATTTCACCTGATTATTTCTGATTTTCTCAAGATTTCACCTGATTATTTCTGATTTTCTCAAGATTTCACGTGATTATTTCTGATTTTCTCAAGATTTCACGTGATTATTTCTGATTTTCTCAAGATTTCACGTGATTATTTTTGATTTTCTCAAGATTTCACGTGATTTCCAGTGATTATCGGAGATTTCTGATTAGCGTTGATTACCCACAAAAATTATTGTGATTACTTATGATTTTCTAAGAATTCAAGAAACCAAGGAATCGATTTCTACGGTTTTATACACCTGACTATTTTAAGTGACTAACACCTCGATATTGCCTTTGTTTCTCTGTAGTCAGTTTAATCCAAAGAATACACCCATTATTTTATGACTCACTTATAATAGTCTAAATTCAAGCTAAGATTATGAATATGTTGAACATTACGAAATAGATCTTCTATTATAATGATCAAACTCAAAAGGTACTCACTTGTAAGAGAAGTGCCGGAAGATGTTTTTGAAAATGCTTTCTTTAAGCTTGAATTTTTTATAAATTTTCACCAATGCTGATACGTTTTACAAGTGATAAAGCAACGTGGTATATGAATCACACAATCTAAGCGCGAGTTTACGTAGAGAAGAATATCCTTTACATATTAGTAATTACACTCGTGTAAAAACCTGTACATTATTCGGCGCTTTGAAAAAACTGAAAATTCATTTTCAGTAAAAAATCGTATGTACGAATTTCATATTTTAAACGAAAAAAATTCGAATTCTTTTTCGAAATTGAATTTTGAAAACTATTTTTTTTTTGATTAAATTTCGCTGAATTGCCTATAAAACGCTCATTAAAAGTGATTTCATCTCAATCGAGCGATAAGATTTTCGTGCGATTTTAAAAACCACTCAAAATCGACATATCTCGGCGCGATAAGCACATTTTGAGATTTGTTTTAATGTATTAATTAATTTCCTAGAGACCGTAGGTGCGTTAGAACTTTTATACAGTGGTCAACAATGTATCGCGCAATACATTGCATTTACCTATTAACACAAATTTATCCCTTAGCATGATAAACCCCTGATTTCATTTTAATAATGAGAAAACCACATTATCTAAAAACCATATCTTAATTCTTAAATACAAATAACAATAACAACAATTATAATCTAAGGTTTCTAAATCAGATACCCACAAAGATATTTTATCAGAAGTAAGATGAGACTAGAAGTACTGAGCTAACCAAATTCTTCACTAAGCGAAAGTGAATATTCTTGATAAGACACCAACGGTTGGCCCTCTGGTAGCGGTTTCTGAGTTTTCCCTCCAAAACGTGAGACGCTAGTGGCGGTAGACGGCCAAACTAGGTTCAAACACCCGCGTCCGTGTTCCGCGGCTTTAGGTTGAGGGGAAGGGAGTAGGAAATTTTTTGGAACTCGACCAATTTTTTCTCTCTAGTGTAGGCGCGATGGAAGCAGCATAAAATCCTCAAATTTGTTCACTAGTGCCAGGATCTACTACCAATGATAGAGCTCTTTACTTCTAGTCTCATCTTACTTGTGATTTTATTTAACTAAGAAATATGTGTATTTCACGGATAGATTCAATTGGGTTTTTTATTCAGTATATAAATGCGTCATGACACATTATAAAACACCCCTGACGTTATTGACCCACAATAATAATTGGCTCAGGTCTATACAACTTTCCCATTTTCATTCAATTCCTCATATTTCGGTTGTGTTTTGATTGATCCGTGAAGCTTGATTATTCTCGTCGTTGGCAATTCGACGAGTAATATCAGAAAGAAAGGTAAAAAATACGACAAAGCAAGATATCCGAAGAAATCTCTGAACTGAAAAATTAAGAACATATTAGCCGATTCCGAACATAATCATAATTATGCCTCTTCTGTTTCAACTCCAAAATTTTTTTTCCTAATTCTATTTTCACCGTTTATTGATGTTTGTGGATTAATGGAGAAAATAGGTAAGATGGAGTGGAAATCAAAGTCTCCCACTGTAAACTTTGCGTACGCCCCTATACCCTCCGGTAAATGATTTAAGTGCTGGCGTGAAGCACCATTGTATTTGTATGACAACTAGCTTATTTTTTAAAGACACAGGGAGCATTCAGAACGTTTCCATACCATACGACCCTACCGAAACGCTGAGCATACAGGGAGGATTTCGTTCCCGTAGATGATGGTACAACCTTCAACGTTGTAGGTATGGTGATAACCACTCCGTCCCTCTCTAGTTTAAGGGTGGACAACTAATCTAAGCTACTGAGGCTATAAGTCTCTTCCATGTAAATAAGAAGGAAAAACAAGGGGGTAAACCGTTGCCTTTCAACTTGCTTTTTCGACGCCTGGGCCCTAGGCTTTTTGGGTCCTGAGAGTGATCAACCCCTTGTATGTCCCTTCACAGAGTAAGTACAACAAGAAGAGTGGATGAGGGAAGGGCACATCTGTTTCTGTAATTCACGCACACCTATCTCGGCACAAAGCGGAGAAGCCAGACGTCACGTGATTCGTGAATAAGGAAATTCAAAGGGATAAATAATAAAACACTGTTAGGGCAGTGAGAACTTCTTCCGTGGTTGTGAACAAATTTCTCTCTGTTGCACTGATTGCGCATGTACGGAACTGTGGGACAGAACCAGTACCGGTTTTGAAAGGGGCTGACAGAGAATTTGGTGCTCGATGGTCTCGATACTGAGGGTTGACTATTCCCTTTTTATCTCTCCGAGTGACGTATGTCACGGAGAGGTTCTAATTTCGACGTGTCTGTCTGTGTGTCTGTGTGTGTGTCAGTCTGTTGTTATTGACTTACACCCCAGGGGACCGCGTTCGCGGTTTTCCGATTTGAAAGACCACCTTCATCTGATCTTTGTCCATCCCACAAGGACGCCAGTCTGTACACCTGGCTTCTACTCCATCATCATCCTTGAGGTTAAGACATACGCGGCGATCGGCCAGGGTTACGAGAAACGTCTGGCCTCCCTAAGGTGGGGCTTCCACCAAAGGTTCACGCAATTGCGCTGTTCTTATCCATAGCTGCGATTCGAAACCCTTATATACTACCTATTTGAGTAAGGCGAAAAAACAGTCGTATCCTTCAATTCAAACGTCAATATTAGTCAAGTCTCTCAAGAATGTTTAATTGTTCTTTTTTAAAACGATGTAACGTTCAATAAGGCGAATAACTAACGAAGAAAATATTTTATATGAATTATATTTATTTTATTATTTAAGATAATCTTGTTTCTCAAATCAAAATTAATACGGAAAGAGTTCAAAAGCAGTCTATGTTTTTGTCTGTGTGTGTCCGTCCGTTGTTAAACTAGTGCGCTTCGTTAGCAGTTATTTTCGTTTTGATGTGTAAAGAAATCCTACAGAACCTTAATATTCACTTTTTCCATTATATAAAGTGAATATGTGGAAATATTTTTCGTAATTACGATGCATTTAGTACTTTTGTAGCTTTAAAGCTCTGTTTCATTTTGATATTCCAAGGATATTTTTTAATATTATTACTTGAAATGGCTGTTTATATATTACTTAAGCTATACTATATCTGTATATAGAATAATCCTTGGTTTAGTGATTTCATAAAGAAAGCTAAGGCCTGCACTGTGTCGGGTAAATCTCTTAGTGATCCAAAGAGTAAATAATTGAGACCAGAGGTGAAGTTAACTTTGAGTTTTGATTTTCGTGTCTGAAATGAAGGGACATTAACGGTTCAGAGTGAGCCGAAAGTTAATTACACGCTTAAATAATCAGGTTTAGATTTTATAATAGAAGAAAGCATCATGGTTGCAATTAGGTCAGTAAAAGGTCTAATCGTTATCGGGTTATAGCTTCGAAGTTTTCATTGTTGTGATGGTGAGCATTGACTTTCAATGCGTCTTACCACAAGTAAGTATTGGTGATTTTTAACGTTAACACTCATGTTGGCAAACTAAGAATATCGTTGAGGTGAAACGAGACAGTAGTATTTATGCTGCAAGCCAGTTGTGAATGTAGCTATGAGAATATAGGGTAAACTGCTAAAGCGTAGACAATTCCACCTTTACATTATATACTTCATTTCCTGTTCTTTTCCCCATTGACTGATTTCCGTGTGTCCAAGATTTATATTTATTGGATGTAAAATGTCGTCTGCTTTACTGTATATTCGCAATGCTTGGAATACAGCTTCAATAATTCATAAATTTTAACTTCAAATAGAGAAATAATTTTATGTCTAGGTAAATAACTTTGTAGTAGTAGACCTCTTGACTCGGAGAGGTAATATTTTGGTTTCCCCAACTTGTTAACACTGAAGAGGCTTATTAGAGCAGGGATAAGGGAGGTGAGATGGATTGGAAATGTTGAAGGGCGACCTGCGGCACCTTATCTCTCCCAGTGTACCTCGCGCACGCCCCCACCCTTCGGAAGGCGATTGCCAAGTGCTGCCGCGTAGTGCCATTTTATATGTACGAGAACTAGCTTCTATTTTTAAGATAGAGGGAGATTCCTTTACAAGTTCGTCCGGAACGACCCTACCTAACCGCTGAGGATGCTAGGAGGACTACGGTGCCGTAGGTGGGGGTACAGAGGCAACGCTATAAGTATGGGGGTTTCCACTCCATTCCTCTCTCCTTCAAGATTGGAGCTTGCCGAAAATTTCTATCGTTTCTCTAGCTAAGAGATGTTGAAATAATTTGATCGAATGTTCTTACCAATATTCCACCGCTATAGTGATTAGGTGAGTCAGTCTCAACCTTGTACATCGTTAATACAATAGGGTGCATCAAATAGGAACAATACGACATCTTACTTAATGGAACCCAAACTTTCAAGGAAAGAAGCCTATTAACTGAGCCTAAAAAATTAAATAGTAATTAATATTTAATCTTGACCGTCACCGAAAGAGTGCTAAAGCCTGAATCCGGCAACTATGGAGGTAGTGTTTAACTATAACAAAACTACCTACCTCCGTGATTAGTCAAACAAGCATATATGACCCACGCCACTCCAGTGACCCATACACTCCTCGCGAATGTGTTAAATAGCGTGTTTATAATTGGTCCATGGTCAACGAAGTAAAGACCAAAGTAAAAGAGCGCAGCAAGAGAGTGTCCATCCTGACAGTATTTGTTTCTAATAATTTAAATGAGACGTTAACAGTTTAAAATCATTTTTCGCATCGAAGGATAACTTTGTGAACATAATTCTAGTATAGTAGAATACAATATTAAAGAAATTAATGTTTCAAGTAGAGAATATGTTAAATTGCACTTGTTCCAAGGTCGGATTCTACTTTCAGGATAATAGCATAAGGAGATCATCTCTCTAAGGGCCCAAGATTCTATGTTACGGTTGAAATGTATGTATGTCCGATTTGGTCAGCCATCCGTCTCATCTCAAGTGGTATAATAATTGTATAGCCTAAACAGAGGCCGAGCGCATTCGCTGCAGAGTAATCCGGCATTGAACATTTTTCCCTCCTTCAAAGATTTCTCACGACAGCTCTTCGTGATTTTTACTAAGCGCGAATTTACCTCTTGTAGCCCAGGACTTTTAGGGTTTGACCTAGAACATTTGAACATAAAGATGAAAATTTGTACATGTGTTGTTTTTGAACCAACAAAAAATATACTAAAAGTCCCCTGCTGTAGAGCGCGAGCTTTCGCCGCCATCTTGGAAAATGGCCGCCGGGAATGCCAGCTACAATGTATTCCACGTTCTTCTTCAAAAATTATGAAAATTGGTACACATAATGATTGGAACCACATGAACCTCATGACTAAATTTTACAGCTCTGTGTTCAATAGTTTGGTCGCCATATTGGAAAATGGCTGCCGTGAATGCTAGGTACAGTATATTTCACCAAGTTGTTGGAAAATTATGAAAATTGATAGGTATAATAATCAGAGCTGTATGAACCTCATAGTAAAATATTGAAGCTATTAATCAGATAGTTTGGCCGCCATGTTGGAAAATGGCCGCCATCAATGTCATATAGATACAGTATATGGTTCAAAAATTATGAAAATTGGTAATAATTATGTTGAAGACAGTTTAAACATCATACTTGAATATTGAAGACGTGCTACTGATAGTTTGGGCGCCATCTTCGAAAATGACTGCTGGAAATGCTAAATATATTTCAAATATATAAATCTTTTTGAAATTCCAATTTTGAATAGATGGTTTTTATAAACGAAATGAACAACAAAAAATGGATATCTCGAAGTCGGAATTATCCGCGCCATCTTTAAAATGGCCACACGAAAATCATTGCCCTAAATTCAGAAAGAAAGAAAAGTTATTCTAAGCTGTTATTCTCAACATGTTGATTGGAGAATATGATTTAATATGGGGTTTATACATTCTAGTGTTGTTTAAGATTAGAATTTAGACAAATCTCTAACATTTCATTCATATTCATCGTCATCCTGATGATTGTTCATAATAATTGCATGTCAGAACCCTTGATTAGGCGCTACACCTAGCTGAAGGCCTTATCAGCGCCCCTCTCCATCATATTCCAAATTGAACCTGCGGAACCGCCGTCATGGCACACGGGATCAGCCAGCGGGCCCGAAAAATGCCACTAGAGCAGGTGACAGAAGCAGGACACCGTCAGCGGCGAGCCCGGTCAGGAGGTGGGCGGAGACAGGGAATGATTAAGGCAGCAGAAGACTCGAGTGGACGGGGGAGCCCTTACAAAAATTATTGGCTGATTTTAAAACGCAGCTGAGCTGTTTTTAGGCTGCCTGGCTAGAAGTAAGCTGTTAGGGAACTGTATTGCGCTGCAAGCAATTTACAGCCAAAATTCAGCCTTTTTTGTTTTCTGTAATTTGACTACAAAGGCTGATCGGGCAAAAATTTGTCTGTAAATGTAGCTGAAACTAAGCTGGGTTACAGCCTGCAAATTATTTTTAAATTAAGCCGGCTGGTATTTGACTGTAATGTCTTTGCATTGCAGCCGACTGCAAAAGCTGCAACAGTAACCTTTTGCTGTAGGCTGATTCGTGGCTGGTGGGACGCTGTTTCTTAGCCCAAAAGCGTAGGCTACCAAAGCTGAAACTATAGCCTTTTGCTGTAGGCTAATTCGTGGCTGGTGGGACGCTGTTTTGTAGCCCAAAAGCGTAGGCTGCCAAAGCTGAAACTATAGCCTTTTGCTGTAGGCTAATTCGTGGCTGGTAGGTCGCTGTTTCGAAGCCCAAAAGCGTAGGCTGCCAAAGCTGAAACTATAGCCTTTTGCTGTAGGCTAATTCGTGGCTGGTAGGTCGCTGTTTCGAAGCCCAAAAGCGTAGGCTGCCAAAGCTGAAACTATAGCCTTTTGCTGTAGGCTAATTCGTGGCTGGTAGGTCGCTGTTTCGAAGCACAAAAGCGTAGGCTGCCAAAGCTGAAACTATAGCCTTTTGCTGTAGGCTAATTCGTGGCTGGAGGGACGTTGTTTCTTAGCCCAAAAGCGTAGGCTGCCAAAGCAGAAACTATAGCCTTTTGCTGTAGGCTAATTCGTGGCTGGTAGGTCGCTGTTTCGAAGCCCAAAAGCGTAGGCTGCCAAAGCTGAAACTATAGCCTTTTGCTGTAGGCTAATTCGTGGCTGGTAGGTCGCTGTTTCGAAGCCCAAAAGCGTAGGCTGCCAAAGCTGAAACTATAGCCTTTTGCTGTAGGCCAATTCGTGGCTGGTAGGTCGCTGTTTCGTAGCCCAAAGCCTAGGCTGCCAAAGCTGAAACTATAGCCTTTTGCTGTAGGCTAATTCGTGGCTGGTAGGTCTCTGTTTCGAAGCCCAAAGCCTAGGTTGCCAAAGCTGAAACTGCCAACGCTGAAATGGGGTGGCGTAGCGGTTAGCGCTTTCGCCTCGCAGCAAGAGGATCCCGGGTTCGATCTCGGACTGTGGCACCGGGTGAAAATCTGGGAACAATTCCTTCAGCGTAGAGTTTCCAAGTTCTCTCCCCGCTTGTTAAAAGGAGTTCTCCTCCGCGATCTAACCCGGTTTCTCCTTTCCATCAAAACTTGCAGAGGTTAACGGTAATAGTTAGTATAGGGCGCTGTAGGTTAGCTGTGGCATAGGGGCTAGCCATCACCCCTCTATGCAATATAAAGGGACCCACCTGTAAACAAGCCACAGGCTTAGTGTGGACTTCCCTTCGTAGAAGAAGCCTAGATTATTATTATTATTATTATAGCCTTTTGCTGTAGGCTAACTCGTGGCTGGTGGGACGCTGTTTCTTAGCCCAAAAGCGTAGGCTACCAAAGCTGAAACTATAGCCTTTTGCTGTAGGCTAATTCGTGGCTGGTGGGACGCTGTTTTGTAGCCCAAAAGCGTAGGCTGCCAAAGCTGAAACTATAGCCTTTTGCTGTAGGCTAATTCGTGGCTGGTGGGACGCTATTTTGTAGCCCAAAAGCGTAGGCTGCCAAAGCTGAAACTATAGCCCTTTGCTGTAGGCTTATTCGTGGCTTTTGGGACGCTGTTCCGTATCCCAAAAGCGTAGGCTGCCAAAGCTGAAACTATAGCCTTTTGCTGTAGGCTAATTCGTGGCTGGTAGGTCGCTGTTTCGAAGCCCAAAAGCGTAGGCTGCCAAAGCTGAAACTATAGCCTTTTGCTGTAGGCTAATTCGTGGCTGGTGGGACGCTGTTTCTTAGCCCAAAAGCGTAGGCTGCCAAAGCTGAAAACTATAGCCTTTTGCTGTAGGCTTATTCGTGGCTGTTGGGACGCTGTTTCGTAGCCCAAAGCCTAGGCTGCCAAAGCTGAAACTATAGCCTTTTGCTGTAGGCTAATTCGTGGCTGGTAGGTCTCTGTTTCGAAGCCCAAAGCCTAGGTTGCCAAAGCTGAAACTGCCAACGCTGAAATGGGGTGGCGTAGCGGTTAGCGCTTTCGCCTCGCAGCAAGAGGATCCCGGGTTCGATCTCGGACTGTGGCACCGGGTGAAAATCTGGGAACAAATCCTTCAGCGTAGAGTTTCCAAGTTCTCTCCCCGCTTGTTAAAAGGAGTTCTCCTCCGCGGTCTAACCCGTTTTCTCCTTTCCATCAAAACTTGCAGAGGTTAACGGTAATAGTTAGTATAGGGCGCTGTAGGTTTGCTGTGGCATAGGGGCTAGCCATCACCCCTCTATGCAATATAAAGGGACCCACCTGTAAACAAGCCACAGGCTTAGTGTGGACTTCCCTTCGTAGAAGAAGCCTAGATTATTATTATTATTATTATTATAGCCTTTTGCTGTAGGCTAACTCGTGGCTGGTGGGACGCTGTTTCTTAGCCCAAAAGCGTAGGCTACCAAAGCTGAAACTATAGCCTTTTGCTGTAGGCTAATTCGTGGCTGGTGGGACGCTGTTTTGTAGCCCAAAAGCGTAGGCTGCCAAAGCTGAAACTATAGCCTTTTGCTGTAGGCTAATTCGTGGCTGGTGGGACGCTATTTTGTAGCCCAAAAGCGTAGGCTGCCAAAGCTGAAACTATAGCCCTTTGCTGTAGGCTTATTCGTGGCTTTTGGGACGCTGTTCCGTATCCCAAAAGCGTAGGCTGCCAAAGCTGAAACTATAGCCTTTTGCTGTAGGCTAATTCGTGGCTGGTAGGTCGCTGTTTCGAAGCCCAAAAGCGTAGGCTGCCAAAGCTGAAACTATAGCCTTTTGCTGTAGGCTAATTCGTGGCTGGTGGGACGCTGTTTCTTAGCCCAAAAGCGTAGGCTGCCAAAGCTGAAAACTATAGCCTTTTGCTGTAGGCTTATTCGTGGCTGTTGGGACGCTGTTTCGTAGCCCAAAGCCTAGGCTGCCAAAGCTGAAACTATAGCCTTTTGCTGTAGGCTAATTCTTGGCTGGTAGGTCTCTGTTTCGAAGCCCAAAGCCTAGGTTGCCAAAGCTGAAACTGCCAACGCTGAAATGGGGTGGCGTAGCGGTTAGCGCTTTCGCCTCGCAGCAAGAGGATCCCGGGTTCGATCTCGGACTGTGGCACCGGGTGAAAATCTGGGAACAAATCCTTCAGCGTAGAGTTTCCAAGTTCTCTCCCCGCTTGTTAAAAGGAGTTCTCCTCCGCGGTCTAACCCGGTTTCTCCTTTCCATCAAAACTTGCAGAGGTTAACGGTAATAGTTAGTATAGGGCGCTGTAGGTTAGCTGTGGCATAGGGGCTAGCCATCACCCCTCTATGCAATATAAAGGGACCCACCTGTAAACAAGCCACAGGCTTAGTGTGCACTTCCCTTCGTAGAAGAAGCCTAGATTATTATTATTATTATAGCCTTTTGCTGTAGGCTAACTCGTTGCTGGTGGGACGCTGTTTCTTAGCCCAAAAGCGTAGGCTACCAAAGCTGAAACTATAGCCTTTTGCTGTAGGCTAATTCGTGGCTGGTGGGACGCTGTTTTGTAGCCCAAAAGCGTAGGCTGCCAAAGCTGAAACTATAGCCTTTTGCTGTAGGCTAATTCGTGGCTGGTGGGACGCTATTTTGTAGCCCAAAAGCGTAGGCTGCCAAAGCTGAAACTATAGCCCTTTGCTGTAGGCTTATTCGTGGCTTTTGTGACGCTGTTCCGTATCCCAAAAGCGTAGGCTGCCAAAGCTGAAACTATAGCCTTTTGCTGTAGGCTAATTCGTGGCTGGTAGGTCGCTGTTTCGAAGCCCAAAAGCGTAGGCTGCCAAAGCTGAAACTATAGCCTTTTGCTGTAGGCTAATTCGTGGCTGGTGGGACGCTGTTTCTTAGCCCAAAAGCGTAGGCTGCCAAAGCTGAAAACTATAGCCTTTTGCTGTAGGCTTATTCGTGGCTGTTGGGACGCTGTTTCGTAGCCCAAAGCCTAGGCTGCCAAAGCTGAAACTATAGCCTTTTGCTGTAGGCTAATTCGTGGCTGGTAGGTCTCTGTTTCGAAGCCCAAAGCCTAGGTTGCCAAAGCTGAAACGGCCAACGCTGAAATGGGGTGGCGTAGCGGTTAGCGCTTTCGCCTCGCAGCAAGAGGATCCCGGGTTCGATCTTGGACTGTGGCACCGGGTGAAAATCTGGGAACAAATCCTTCAGCGTAGAGTTTCCAAGTTCTCTCCCCGCTTGTTAAAAGGAGTTCTCCTCCGCGGTCTAACCCGGTTTCTCCTTTCCATCAAAACTTGCAGAGGTTAACGGTAATAGTTAGTATAGGGCGCTGTAGGTTAGCTGTGGCATAGGGGCTAGCCATCACCCCTCTATGCAATATAAAGGGACCCACCTGTAAACAAGCCACAGGCTTAGTGTGGACTTCCCTTCGTAGAAGAAGCCTAGATTATTATTATTATTATTATTATAGCCTTTTGCTGTAGGCTAACTCGTGGCTGGTGGGACGCTGTTTCTTAGCCCAAAAGCGTAGGCTACCAAAGCTGAAACTATAGCCTTTTGCTGTAGGCTAATTCGTGGCTGGTGGGACGCTGTTTTGTAGCCCAAAAGCGTAGGCTGCCAAAGCTGAAACTATAGCCTTTTGCTGTAGGCTAATTCGTGGCTGGTGGGACGCTATTTTGTAGCCCAAAAGCGTAGGCTGCCAAAGCTGAAACTATAGCTCTTTGCTGTAGGCTTATTCGTGGCTTTTGGGACGCTGTTCCGTATCCCAAAAGCGTAGGCTGCCAAAGCTGAAACTATAGCCTTTTGCTGTAGGCTAATTCGTGGCTGGTAGGTCGCTGTTTCGAAGCCCAAAAGCGTAGGCTGCCAAAGCTGAAACTATAGCCTTTTGCTGTAGGCTAATTCGTGGCTGGTGGGACGCTGTTTCTTAGCCCAAAAGCGTAGGCTGCCAAAGCTGAAAACTATAGCCTTTTGCTGTAGGCTTATTCGTGGCTGTTGGGACGCTGTTTCGTAGCCCAAAGCCTAGGCTGCCAAAGCTGAAACTATAGCCTTTTGCTGTAGGCTAATTCTTGGCTGGTAGGTCTCTGTTTCGAAGCCCAAAGCCTAGGTTGCCAAAGCTGAAACTGCCAACGCTGAAATGGGGTGGCGTAGCGGTTAGCGCTTTCGCCTCGCAGCAAGAGGATCCCGGGTTCGATCTCGGACTGTGGCACCGGGTGAAAATCTGGGAACAAATCCTTCAGCGTAGAGTTTCCAAGTTCTCTCCCCGCTTGTTAAAAGGAGTTCTCCTCCGCGGTCTAACCCGGTTTCTCCTTTCCATCAAAACTTGCAGAGGTTAACGGTAATAGTTAGTATAGGGCGCTGTAGGTTAGCTGTGGCATAGGGGCTAGCCATCACCCCTCTATGCAATATAAAGGGACCCACCTGTAAACAAGCCACAGGCTTAGTGTGCACTTCCCTTCGTAGAAGAAGCCTAGATTATTATTATTATTATAGCCTTTTGCTGTAGGCTAACTCGTGGCTGTTGGGACGCTGTTTCGTAGCCCAAAAGCGTAGGCTGGGATGGTCTGAAATAGCACTGGACGTAGGCTGTATTGGGCTAGACTGAAATAGTGCATCATTCGGACTGCATATGTGGGCTGTATTGGGCTGGACTGAAATAGCGCTGGAAGTGCGCTGTATTGGAATGGACTGGAACAGAGCTAGAAATGGACTGTAAAGCAATTAACTGAAATAGCGCTGGAAATAGTCTGTATTGGGCTGGACTGAACTAGTGCTGCAAATGGGCCGTAATGGGCTGGACTGACAGCCCTGAATAGGAGCTGGATGTAGGCTGGAAAAGCCAGGCTGAATTGGCTGAAAATGAAACATTTTCAGTCGAATTCCAACCCTAAAGCAGTCAATTTGTAGCATTATAATTTTGGCTGTATTGCAGCCAAAAAACAGACAAACAATTTTTGTAAGGGAGTTCTCTCCAAGCACAACAGTGCCATACGGCACAAACAAATAGTGTATCCGCGACCCCTAGAGGGTTTCCAATAGCGGGGGCGAGCCAAGGCAACACCTTGGCGGGGGCGAAGCGGCCCAGCAAAACCTTGACGGAATGGGGCAAGGAACGGTCTGATCCAAGGGAGAACCCAAGGAACTCCCGAACCGTCACACCGAACTCGGGCCCCAACCGCTACGACAAGTCCTTTGAGGTAAAAAGGTTAAGAGAACACTTCTTTCATTTACGTGTTGTAACTGGGTGTGGTTATGATAATGCGTGGATTAAAGTAATGACAGATAATCAACATCTTACAAATTTGTTGCGCTTTTTAATGACCATATTGCATCTAAGGAAGCCATAGCTGCTGCCGATGAGATATTTCTTTTCGCTTTTTTAGGGTGATAATTGACGCGTCTCGCTTCAACTATGTAGATATTACACGTATAATGGAACCGTTGCCACACATACTGTCAAGTCCTCATTTGATCTCGCTAAGCTTCATCCAAGAACCGACGCCGCAAAACTACATTTTTTCCGAGCGTATCTTCAAGTCCAACAATAGCTAGGAAACGATTTAATCCCGAACAGTGGGGATTGGTTCGCGATCGCGAAAGTCGAAGACCCATTCACACCATCCTCCTTGCGGCATCAGATGAACTTATAATACTCATTATTTGTACCTGCAGTCTGCAGAATATCTTGTATAAAGAACTGTGAATGTAGACGATCTAGATTAGCTTGCTGGGCATTGTGTGGTCATTGTCAAGGTATTAGCCGTAATAAAAAATCTTCAGGATGAAGAGAAATATGAACGAAATGTTAAAAATGTGTCTTAAATCTAATCCTTAACGACACTAGAATGCATATACCCCATATAAAATGGTTTATCCTAACCAAAATCCGAGTAATATGGCTTTCCTTTTCTTTTTTCCAGATTTTAGGATAGTAATATTTCAGCGAGCATTTTTGAAGATGGGTCGACAATTTAGGCTCAAAAATAGTTATTTTTTTGTGGCGTTTTATACGTTCATGAAAATTATCTATTCAAAATAGGAATTTCAAAAAGATTTTTATATTTGAAATATATTTAGCATTTCCAGCAGTCATTTTTGAAGATGGCGCCCAAACTATCAGTAGCACGTCTTCAATATTCAAGTATAATATTTAGACGTGCTTCAACATACTAATTACCAATTTTCATAATTTTTGAACCATATACTGTATCTAAATGGCATTGATGGTGGCCATTTTCCAACATGTCTGCCAAACTATCTGACTAATGGCTTCAATATTTTACTATGAGATTCACACAGCTCTGATTATAATACCTATCAATTTTCATAATTTTCCAACAACATGGTGAAATATACTGGACCTAGCATTCACGGCGGCCATTTTCCAATATGGCGACCATACTATTGAAGACAGAGCTGTAAAATTTTTCCATGATGTTCATGTGGTTCCAATAATTATGTGTACCAATTTTCATAATTTTTGAATAGGAATGTGGAATACATTGTAGCTGGCATTCACGGCGGCCATTTTCCAAGATGGCGGCGAAAGCTCGTGCTCTACAGCAGGGGACTTTTATTATATTTTTTGTTGGGTCAAAAACAACACTTGTACCAATTTTCATCTTTATGTTCAAATGTTCTAGGTCAAGCCCTTTTTTGGCCTATCTGTCCTGGCCTATTGTGTCTGAGAGAGCTGGGGGTTCTGGAAATTCTCTTACTTATTTTTTACCCTCAGTCCTTCCTCTCTCGCGTCTCGCCACTCGCCTCCCCGCCTCTTTTAGTTTGATTCCCAACCGCTTGGGAGCGTTATCTCAGAGCTCGCGTCTATACCACGACCGGCTTAGGATATCGGTCGTGGCTGATTTTGAAAATTATTTTTCTCTCCCGCGAATTTCACGAAAAATTCGGACGGAGCCCGTATATAAAATCTACGTCACATCTAGCAGAACTAGATGTTTTTGCTAATAGATGCGCTTGGGTCCTTAGAGAGATGATCTCCTTATGATAATAGTAAAGGCGTTTACTTACTCTGCTCAGTGTGCTACCAGATTGTTCAACAAATAACAAAACATATCCTAACAAAGATCCAATAATGTACGTTGAAATACGATATTGTGGTTGAGTGTAAACAGTCTGCAAGGAATATTGCCCTCTAAAAAGGAAATTAGAAAGTAGATCAAAATAGTGAGAATTATTGAAATAAATGTTCATGCGACTATTTTATTTCATTTTGGCTTTTTGGATTCCTTTCATGTAACTATTATTAGGCCTTGTGGGGATTCGAGTATTGAGGCAGACATAGAAGGGTATAGTGTCTGGAGGTTTGAACAACTTGTTTTCTTCAGACGGAACCCCAGGTATGGATGTAGATCCGAAATGTTATTTATGGCTTCATACAAAAGGACTTTGGTGGACTGGTAACTTTGAAGCCGTATCTAACGTCTTTGGGTCTACGTCCACGTGGTTCCGTCGTAACTCCAATACCAAGCAGACGATACTAAGCCCCGCTTTCTTTTGGAAAGGGTCTATAATTTTCGAACTATAAAAGTGTTGAACGTACTTTAGAATGTTTGATGATATGTCAACCATCAGTCCGGTAATATTTCGTCTATTATAAACGTAGCCTGCCGCTGTGAAACCGTTGTTCCAGGATACAAAAAATGTAGCGAACCATGATCCAAGTATTATCGTTAGAGCGATAACAAAACCAATTTTTCTTTCAAACGTCTTGCAGCTATGGTAAATACGCGCCACTTAAACCACTGAAGTATTGAACCATGTTCAAAAACAAGCGAACAAACCTTTTTAAGTATATTAAAAACAGTGGAGCAATTATAAAGAATTGCATGTCACAGCAAAGGTACCACCCCCAAGGTAAGCACTGAAAAGGAAAATCATTCATCGGGATATATGAAAGCAGTGTACTAAATATTAGTGAAATCTGTTGAAATTCATGGTCGCTATTCCATAAAGAAGGCTGTTTTACATTTCTGGTCGCCATTTTCAAGATGGCCGCGGATTGAAAAAATCTTTCTTAGTGCGTCCCTACTATCAGGGATAGATGTCATTTTAGAGCAGGAATGGAGAACAGAGTAATCTGAGCGCGAGTCAAAGTCCCGGACCACCTTCCCCGGGACTGTGGGGGGCATGAAAGAAGAGGCGGGTCATAGCGACAGAGGTAAAAAGGAATTACGTATTTTTCGCCGTCCCCGTTACGTCTTGGAATGAGGGGCTCTATACTGGGCTATGAGTCGGACTGAAGTAAATACTAACCGTTCTCCATTCCTACTTCTAAAATTTCATCTATCACTGCTACTATTTAAGAATAACGTAACTGCAAATTTGCAGCGTTCTATGGCAGGTTTCCATATATAATTTAGTTTATATAGTTTGGTTATTAATTACTTGCAGCTCCATTGGATTAATATTGGAGATGTAAAGCAAATTCTGCCACCATTTATTATAGCATGCTTCCCTTTGATATTCGAGATAATTCCAATTTGCCGTAGTTCCAAAAAGCGGTGGCAATGCGATGAAGCAAAATAGAACCATCATGAACGCTGGTGTCAACCTGTAAATGACAAGGTCAAAAATTATTTTGCAATACTCCGTGTGGTTTCCAATGTGCTAAGCTAGTACAACACTTAATAATGATCCAAGGCTATAGAGTGTCTCCCATACGTTATAAATGTGTGTGCAGTGCCATATAAACTAGAGAAAATATTTCATAATTTTACCTTAAATATCTAAGAACGTACTGTTTGCAAATATTCCATTTTGAATCTTTGACGGTTTGTTCTTTCAAGAAAAGGTACGAAGTAAGAAATCCACTGGCAAAGGGAAAACCATTATGGAACATTGAACGTTAAAATATGTGAAAATTAATATTAACTCTACCTCACTAAGAAGAAAGTGTCAACAGAGATGCTTCCGTGCGTAATCACACTAAAATGAAGCGTTAATGCCTCAATATACAGGTCGGGAAAGTTGTCTGAAAATTATTGAAAATTAATTTCAGTTATGTATTAAACAGGTTAAACGTACCCATTGATGTGAATCCAAAAACGAGCGTATGACAAGCTATAACCCAGGCCATGGTAATTGCGCGAATTCCGTGTAAACAACTGAGATCACGGTGATCACCAGGCCTACTTGATGTGTCGAAGATGATACTTGTATTCTTTATTACGGAGAAGCATCGTATGATTTCTTAAGTTGGGATAACAATTTTAAACGTTATAAATAAATTGAGGAACATAAGTCTTTCACGATATAAGAAATTGTTCAAATTTCCTGAATCAATATTGCAATTCTTTTCAAAATTAAACCAACTTACCTGTAAAAATTATTTTACAACTAAATTTTCTCACTACGATTTGTTGTTTCGACACGTGTTCCAGAACTTTCGAAGAACTAAATTTTACATCATCGGGAGTTGAATGAACGGAAATATTAGGGAGCGTCTTAAGTTCAGTTGACGTAGGGGATGACAGAGATAACGCGAGGAGGTAAATCCCCCCATGCGCAAAGGATGTGCGTCCTAAAACTAAACCCACCGAAAATTGTTTTTACCACCACCCTATTTTCCCATTTTTGGCGGATTTTATAAAGCGCGTTTCTATATCCCTCTCTAGGAAAACGATGGGGGGACCAGTCCGGAGACAAGTTTATTATTTTGAACACTAGCGGGTTCACTTGTCGCAGTGACTAGTTTATAAAATATTCTTAATTCCCAGACTGTATGAGGCAAACGTATAACATATCTCCATGATTTTGTCTTAAAAAATAAATTTTATACAAATTTCAAATTAAATCAAACGGTGCATAAGTAGCGATAATTCATAAAGCTAAAAGGTTTTTGGTCTAAAATAAGAAATTTCTAAAAACTTTATCATGATGTTGCTGATATCAACCATAAATTTCACCAAATTCTATAACGAATTGTGTTTGTTATTTAGAACAAACATACAAACCAAACAAACGACCAATTCCTTTGCTGTAAACGGTATTCTAACGGTTCTAACTAGAGATGTGAGTCGGTAATTTACCGTCCGTAAATTACCGGTAATTTACCAAATACCCGCGTAAATTACCGTTATCTTACCGTAATTTTACAATGGTAATTTACCGGTAAATTACCAAACATTTTTATTACGCCTTAAAACTTCATTTTACACTTAAAACGATAAATTATTTCTGTGTTTACTTCCAAACTCGCTAGCCAGTACTTACAAAGTTGCGCTAGAAATTAGTCTATTAATCGTTTTTTCAGATTTGAAGGCCAAGGCTGCCGTCTTGGTAGCAAAAGCCGCAAATACGCGTAAAGGTGCGTTTTCAAAGGCGCGTGTTGAGGGTAAAAATCGAGCGGGTGCGAGAAAAAATTAAAAATTCTCGCACCCGCTCCGCGAGCAACCGTTTTCATTAAAGCTATATTTTTTGCGGGTGCGAGTAAAAACCGCGAGCGGGGAAAAAATCGCTACCCGCTCCGATCAGATTCAATTAGATATTCTCGCTAAGCGTTTTTCCTTCTCGCTTAATGTTTGTGATTTCATTTTTTTGGTAGCCAATAGGAGCGTCGAAAACTTTGGCGCGTGTTTTAAGTGCAGCGCGAGACTTAAAAGTCTACGTTTTAAGCCTAATTATTCCGAGTTTTAAAAGTGAATATAAAAATGGGTAAGCAATTAATTATATGACTAATTCGAGCTGAGAATAAAGGAGTTTAAGATGAAAATTAAGAAAAATTGATAGATTTAGTTAGCAAAAAGAGACATTATATGGAGCTTATGGACACAAAGATTTAAAGAGAATAAATGGATGGATGTAGCGACGAAAATCGAGATGAATAGTGCGTTTTTTTTGTGATATAGGCCTAGGTGTTTTTCTTCAGCTAAAATATTTATTATTTAGAAAACGAATGTGAAACATTTACTGAAAAATTAGGCTTAACGATCTCTCTGTGCACGTTTATCGCGCACATGAAAACGGTTGGCAAAAAAGTATCGCTAGCGCAAGCGATAGCGAGAAAAAAAAATCGCTCGGTCCGCTTCTCGCTAAAAAATGCCCTCAACACGCGCCTTTGAAAACCCCCCCTTAAAGCCATATTGCCCACGTTGTTTAAAGTACGGGGAAATATAAATTACCGGCTCAACGGTAATTTTTGTTTTCCCTAAATTTCAATCGGTAAATTACCGTTTTTAAAAATTACGGTAATGTCACATCTCTAGTTCTAACCATGGTTAGACCGTAATGATTTTGTTTTGACTTACTTTGTAGCACCCACGCACTCTTTATATTCGTAGACATATATTTTAGAGATCTCACGCACTTCAAGACTTTCTGGGGTATCGGAGTATCAATTTCGTTCGCATTTATTATTTTACTTTCGATATCCGCAGCAGAAGATATCTTTGGTACGGTTGAACTTGTTCCTTAGGTTAGCATCTTGGAAAATTTCACTCATAACATCGTTGATGTTATTTATACCATCTTCCATTTCCTCGGACCATTGAATCGATGTACTCGCAATAATTAGGCAAATCAACACGGAGAAACGCATATTTATCTGGGTGCAAGAAAGCCTAGGCTTATTAAGACAACCGAGGTTAACGTTTGCTTTTACGCAAAGTTTGAAATTTCATACAGTAAGCTGTGATCTAGTTATAATTTAGAATTGTTCTTTATTAAAATTTTTGAACGAAATTTATTACATCAAGCTTGAAAGGGAACAAAGGGTCGTAAACCTAGAGTTTTAGGATTTCTTATCCAATGCAGATGCGTTCGACAAAATAAAAAATTAGTACCAAGGTATATTAAACACGATAACCTTTACGTGTTAGTTTTTGCAGGCTTTTAAATATTTACGATGGTTTTGTTAAACTCGACATTATTATTTATCTCTAATTTGAACTCTTATTTACGAAACTATTCTTTTTACCTCTCCGAGTGACGTATGTCACGGAGAGGTATTACACTGGACATGTGGGTGTGTCTGTGTGTCTGTCTGTCACACCCCACGTGACCGCGTTCGCAGTTTGCGTATCGGAGCAAACGTGTTCCCAATTTCCGGACTGCATTGACAGTTCACGGAAATTTGGAAAACTGGCTATTCTACTTGAGTTCCCACCCGACCAGTTTTGGTTTTCGTCCACTCCACATGGACACTAGTCTGTACTTGCTGGCTTCCAAGCACCACTATCTTCTGTTCTTCGTCAATTTCACCTTGACACCAGCTTCTATGCACCACCATCTTCTGTTCTTCGTCAATTCCACATTGACACCAGCTTCTATGCTCCACCATCTTCAGGTTTTTGTCCATTCCACATGGACGCCAGTCAGTAAATTCTGGCTTCTTTTCCTTCGTCATCGTTTAGTTTCAAGATATACGCGGCGATCGGCTAGGGTTACGAGAAACGTCTAGCCTCCCAATGGTAGGGCTTCCACCATCGGTTCACGCGAATGCGTTTTTATCTATTATTATAATGGAAACGAATCGTATATATACCCCAAAATTTGAAGAAAGCGGGCAAGAGGGGTACCCTTCACTTTAAACGTCAATATTAGCAAAGTTTCGAAAGATAATAGGAACAACTTTATTTTAAACGATTTAACTATTTTTAAAGTTATTTACTGGCGATTAAAATAATTAATATCATTTATATTTAATTAATTATTTAAGATAAACTTATTTCTTTGAAGTAACACAAGTGAGAGTTTATATAGAACGAGTTATGAAGATTGCATCTGAATCGAAACACTACACGCATATCAAAGTTAATATAAAGCGAGTAGGATGATAAGATCTCTTACAAAACGATAACATTTCCTTTTTGCAGATTATTAAATGGAAATATTTTAAATAATTTTCGGCATTACGATTCTTTTAGTAGTTCTGTAGCTATAAAGCTCTGTTTCATCTCAATATTCCAAGAACATCTTCTGATATTAACAATTCAAATTTGGTGTTTACTTTTTAATTCAGCTTTACTACATTTATATATAGCGTAAATGCAACTTTTATTGTCACTACACAATATGGATTTCAATACTTCGTCTCTCTGTAAGTGTTGTAGCGATTGAGTCAATGAAACAAGATACCCTAGATTTAAACTAGAATTGACCTTGTTTCGTGTCCTCTTACAAGAGGTGTTAACGGTTCAGAGTGAGCCGAAAGTTAAATACAAACTTAACTGATAGATATTAGGTCCTCATTAGACTTATGAAAATATACACAGGGAAATGTTAAACGATTAAAACTTTACAAATGGCCTTCGCGATATCCCGCCAATTTGAGCTACGTATTTCCGGTTTTCTCATTGGCTGGTGGACCCGTGGACGAAGTAATACTGAAGAACCAATGGCAGCCCATTACTGCCCCCATTACTAAGCGACGAAACAACCAATGTAAAGCTTACAGCTCCAAAATGGAGGGGGTTATGAAAATGCGGAGTCAAATCCCGGAAAACGCTAGCGCCATCTAGACAAAATAAGACGTTAGCTGCTTCCCTCGTTAGAACGTTGATTCCCCCACTATCAGGTTTGCTACTATCTGCCGCTAGAAGGCGAATCAACAAGTATTTTTCAACTTTCTCCATCTGCCATCCGTCCTTCAGTATTAGTTCGTCCATGGTGGACCTGTGTTTGGAAAGTAAATTCGTCTCGACTCGGAGAGGTTTATTTTGGTTTCCCAACTTGTTTACCTCTCCGAGTGACGATGACGTCACGGAGAGGTATTACACTGGACGTATCTGTCTGTCTGTGTGTCTGTCTGTCTGTCAGACCTCACGTGACCGTGTTCGCAGTTGACAAATCGGAGCAAACAAATACCCGATTTCCGGAACGCGTTCGCGGTTCACGGAAATTTGGCCATTCATCTGCCACCACCAGTCTTTACTAACTGGCTTCTAAGGACCACAATCTGCTAGGCTTTGTCCATCCCACATGGACACTAGCCTGTACTTGCTGGCTCGTAACCACCACCATCTTCTGTTCTTCGTCAATCCCACATTGACACCAGCTTCTATGCACCACCATCTTCTGTTCTTCGTCAATCCCACATTGACACCAGCTTCTATGCACCACCATCTTCTGTTCTTCGTCAATCCCACATTGACACCAGCTTCTATGAACCACCATCTTCTGTTCTTCGTCAATCCCACATTGACACCAGCTTCTATGCACCACCATCATCTGGTCTTTGTCCATTCCGGCTTCTTCTCCATCGTTATCGTTTGGTTTTAAGATATACGCGGCGATCGGTTAGGGTTACGAGAAACGTCTAGCCTCCCAATGGCAGGGCTTCCACCATCGATTCACGCGAATGCGTTTTTATCTATTATTATGATGGAAACGAATCGTATATATACCCCAAAATTTGAAAAAAGCGGGCAAGAGGGGTACCCTTCACTTTAAACGTCAATATTAGCAAAGTTTCGAAAGATAATAGGAACAACTTTATTTTAAACGATTTAACTATTTTTAAAGTTATTTACTGGCGATTAAAATAATTAATATCATTTATATTTAATTAATTATTTAAGATAAACTTATTTCTATGTAATGACACAAGTGAGAGTTTATATAGAACGAGTAATGAAGATTGCATCCGAATCGAAACACTACACGCACATCAAAGTTAATATAAAGCGAGTAGGATGATAAGATCTCTTACAAAACGATAACATTTCCTTTTTGCAGAATATTAAATGGAAATATTTTAAATATTTTTCGGCATTACGATTCTTTAAGTAGTTGTGTAGCTATAAAGCTCTGTTTCATCTTGATATTCCAAGAACATCTTTTGATATTAACATTTCAAATTTGGTGTTTACTTTTTAATTCAGCTTTACTACATTTATATATAGTGTAATCGCATTTTTTAAATTCATTGTATAATATCGGTGTTAATTCTTCATCTATCCACAAGTGTTGAAACGATTGGGTTTGTGAAATAAGATACCCTAGATTTAAACTAGAAATGACCTTGTTTCGCCTCCTCTTATAGGAGGTGTTAACGGTTCAGAGTGAGCCGAAAGTTAAATATACCGTTCATTGATACATTTTAGGTCCCCATTAGAATTATTGAGGATACAAAGGAAATTGTTAAACGCTTAAGCCTTTGTTAAAGACCTTGACAATATTTCGCTAATTTGAACTATGTATTTCCGGTTTTTCTCATTGGCTGGTGGACCTATGGTTAGAAAGTAAATTCGTCTCGGCTCGGAGAGTTTTATTTTGGTTTCCCAACTTGTTATTGACTCTCATTTAAAAAGAAAATTAGGATTACGTTGCAAAAGTCTCAAAACAATCTAAGGATTTTTGTAGTCAATATTATAGGTTGAAATGAATTTCAGACAACGTTAATTAAAATCCTCAAATTTTATTCATTTCATGACTGAAGAAAATCACGGTGAGATTCTCACTGAAAATTATAAAGACAAACATTACAAAACGTTGAAATTTTAATTGTACTGTTTACTTAGACGTAAAAGTTTTAAATGTAAATTATTTTGTAGGAATTATCAAATAGATACAGTATTATTAAAGCACCCGCGTTCGTGTTTCGCGGCCTTAGGTTGAGGGAAAGGGGGTAGGAAATTTTTTGGAACTCCACCAATTTTTTTCTCTCTAGTGTAGGCGCGATGGAAGCGGCACAAAATCCTCAAATTTGTTCACTAGTGCCAGGATCTACTACCAATGCTAGAGCTCTTTACTTCTAGTCTCATCTTCTGGTATTATTAATCTAAATGAGGGTTATAGTTGTGTTAAACAGCATTTAATATTAGGGAAACCTGAATTACGCAATGTAAGCAGTATGTGCCTGCATAAGTTCATAAGATATGTTCCATAAGTTTGTCACTGGTTACAAACTTGAGTTTGTCATGAAGTGACGTAGGTCATAGATTGTCATGAAGTGACGTAGGTCATAGATTGTCATGAAGTGACGTAGGTCATAGATTGTCATGAAGTGACGTAGGTCATAGATTGTCATGAAGTGACGTAGGTCATAGATTCTCATAAAGTGACGCCTGGTGAGACGCTGTCAAAGGCTTAGTAATGCAGACTAAATAGGAAGGACTGCAAAGCCGAGTGTTGTCTGCAATTCTCGCTTGTCGTTCTCGAACTAGCTCTCATTAAGTCTTTAGCATTAAGAAGTATAGGTAGTGTCATACTTATGGAACATATCATATAAACTTATGGTGCCTGACATAGAGAAATATAGAAATGACACGGGGAATCTTTCTCTTTCTTCTCTCAACTGTGTTTAGATGATACTTGGAGAAGTGGTTCGGTCTCTAGGAAGCTCAGCATGCTTGGGCCATGGTGACGACAATAAAGGGTTATGTTTTTAAGTGTAATAAATGTTTCAGTGTTGTTTTTATGTTTTCCTGGTACATAGGCTCCAAAAATGTGCTTCAGTGTTAAAAACAAACAATTGGCAACTATAACGTGTTATACGTTGTACCGCGAATTTCTAAAAAAAAATATTTCTACCAGCACCAACAGGTACTAATAATTTCAATGCTACTGTCTTAGCTAAGTTAAATTTGCGTCTTAATTTTTGTTCGATATCAACATACATCTCTAACGTTAAGCCAGTTTTTCGCTTCCACCGTGATCGGAAGTGGGATTTTGGAATCATTTTCGAGAATAACGTGTTTTTCTATCTTATCCGGAAAATCTAAAATTTTAAATAAATAAATATGAAAGCTAATTTAGAGAAAAAGCTTTTTCCTAGGCTTATGCTAAGGCGTATTCTATTGGCTGGCAGTTTGCACGTGACACTCCATTACAAAGTCAGAACGTTACAGTTCAATTACCTTTGGTTGATGTGACGGTTTGCGTTTCGCTTTCGCATTTTGGAGAGGGTCCATCCCAATGTCCATCATCTTGACACTTTAAAGATGGTCTACCCGCAAGCTTATATCCGATATCGCACGAGAAAAATATAATGTCCCCCTCCTTAGGAGTCTGTACTTTTCCAAACACTACTCCGAACTGAGGTGGACCGATTTCCGTACAGCTTGCTATTACTGTGTTTTAGAAATAGTTCGTGTTAGCCATTAAGAATGTTACTAGATTATTTTCAGCTTACGTCGGCATCTTGGTGCCTGACCACTCCAAAACCCAGTACTTTCACAACGTACTGAGGCTTTTCCTTCTAATTGTCGCCCTGGAAGGCAACTGAAGTAAATAATAGTTCCCACAGCGGTTAACTATTTTCCTAAGCCCGCTTGTGAATTTTTGTCCCACGTCAAGACAATCAAGGTTTTGTGGGTTAATTTCTGAGGATTTAGTACCAAACAGTTTTAGAATTCACCCTTCGGTTGCCTTCCTACCCATCTGAAGTTTGATGAGCGGGAGAGCAAGCAAAAAGGGTGGGAAGAATCATGTTGCATAACTAATGTATTAAGGCGATAAAGTGTCACTCTCCTACTATTATTCCCTAATTCTGTTAGTACAAGGTGATTTGAACCATTCGAGTTATTTTTAAAACCACAATGTGATAACACAACTATAGAAGAACAATTTGCTATGCTTCGGCTTAGGGTATTGTGTCAGATTCTTTCAGTTAAACACCTCAATTTGAGTATTCGTACACTGTAAAAAATAATGGTTTACTTCTATTCCATTAATGGATATATCACTTTTGTCAGAAAACCAAACCCTATCCGGTTTGTTTTTGAACCCTTATGGGCATATGTAATGGATCGGTACAGCACCAATATCATTCCCATCATGGATGTTATTTAAACCATTATGGGCATATGTAATGGATCGGTATAGCACCAATATCATTCTCATTATGGATGTTATTTAAACCATTATGGGCATATGTAATGGATCGGTACAGCACCAATATCATTCTCATTATGGATGTTATTTAAACCATCATTATTCCCATCATGGATGTTATTTAAACCATCATTATTCCAACCATGGATGTTTCTTAACCCGTTATTATTCCCACCATGGATGTTATTTAACCCGTTATTATTCCCATCATGGGTGCTCTTTTAACCGTTATTATGCCTATCATGGATGATATTTTAACCGTTATAATTCCCATCATGGATATTTTTATACCGTTATTATTCCTATAATCGATGATAATTTAACCATTATTATTCCCATCATGGATGTTATTTAAACTATCATTATTCCAACCATGGATGTTTCTTAACCCGTTATTATTCCCACCATGGATGTTATTTAACCCCTTATTATTCCCATCATGGGTGTTCTTTTAACCGTTACTATGCCTATCATGGATGATATTTTAACCGTTATTATTCCCATCATGGATGTTTTTTAAACCGTTATTATTCCCATAATCGATGATATTTTAACCGTTATTATTCCCACCATGGATGATATTTATACCCTTTATGATGAAAGCTACATTAACTTCTCGATTGCCGTGTAAACACCATCCTCTCGTTTCACCCCAACTGTATTCATAGTAGCTAGAAACCGATTACGACAGGACCTTTCAATAATCTGATGGCCACCATAATGCTTTATTTTAGTTTAAAATCTAAACCCCATTATTTAAATGTATATTTGACTTTCGGCTCACTCTGAACCGTTAATGTCGCTTCATTACAGAGACGAATAACAAAACCCATATTTTAATTCACCTCGGGCCTCAATTGTCTACTCTTTGATTCTCTAGGCCTATTATGGATAATGGTTGAGTTTTCCGACGAAGTATAAGCCTTCGCGTTCTTTTTGTATTATCTAAAGCAAGGATTATTCTATATACAGATGTAGTATAGCTTAAGTAATATATAAACAGCCATTTCAAATAATAATATTTAAGAATATCCTTGGAATCTCAAAATGAAACAGAGAGTTAAAACTACCTAACTACTAAAAGAATCGAAATTACGAAAATATTTCCATGAAATCACTTTATATTACGAAAAAAGGAAATATTAAAGTTTTGTAAGATTTCTTTACACAAGCGAACTGTTAACGCAGAGAATTTGTATAGCAACGGACAGACACACACAGACAAACACATATACTGCTATTTAACTCTGTCTGTATTAATTTTGAGTTGATAAACCAGATTATCTTAAATTCTAAAATAAATATAATTAATATTATATATTTTCTTCGTTAATTATTCACCTTGTTGAGCGTTACATCGTTTTAAAAAAAATAATTAGACATTCTTGAGAGACTTGACTAATATTGACGTTTGAAATGAAGGATACGCCTGCTGTTTCGCTGTACTCAAATCTCAGATATTGATAAGGGCAGCGCAACTGCGTGAACTTTTGATGGAAGCCCCACCATTGGGAGGCTAGACGTTTCTCGTAACCCTAGCTGATCACTGCGTCTGTCTTAACCTTAACGATGATGATAGAGAAAGAAGCCAGTAAGCACAGACTGGTGTCCATGTGCTAAGGACAAAAGACCGGATGATGGTGGTGTATTGAAGCCAGTAAGTACAGACTGGTGTCCATGTGGGATGGACAAAAACAAGAAGTTGGTAGTGTTAGACAGTGTAAGAGGAATACAATTTTAGAAATTTCCGGGTACTGTATATGCGGTTCGGAAATTGAGCACACTTTTGCTCTGATTTGCAAACTGAGAACGCGGTCCCCTGGGGTGTAGCAACAGACACACACCTCGAAACTCGGACCTCTCCGTGAAATAATTCACTCGGAGAGGTAATAAATAATAAATAGTAAATGGTTTCATTAAAAGTTGGGAAACCAAAATAAACGTCTCCGAGTTGAGACGAGGGCGTACTCTTTCAAACAAAAATTCACTTTCTAAACACAGGTCCATTAGTTAATGAGAAAAACCGGAAATACATAGTTCGCATTTGGCGAGTTATTGCCAAGGGCATTTGTAAAGGTTGAAGCGTATAATCATTTTCTAAGTATCCTCAATTCTAATGCGAACCTAATATCTATCACTTAAATGTGGATTTAACTTTCGGCTCACTCTGAACCGTAAAGACCTCCTTAAAGAGGGCACGAAACAAGGTCAATTTTCGTTTTTATCTAAGACATATTATTTCATAGAACCGATCGTTTAAATGAAGTATTAATATTCATATCATCTATTGAAGTTATAATTTACGTTTACACTATATATAAATGTAGTAAAGCTGAATTAAAAATTAAACACCAAATTTGAAATGTTAATATCAAAAGATGTTCTTAAATATTGACATGAAACAGAGTTTTACACCTACACAACTACTAAAAGAATCGTAATGCCGAAAAATATTTAAAATATTTCCTTTCAATATTCTGCAAAAAGAAAATGTTACCGTTTTGTAACAGATCTTTTCATCCTACTCGCTTTATATTAACATGATATTAACTTTGGTATGCGTGTAGTGTTTCGATTCAGATGCAATCTTCATTACTCGTTCTATATAAACTCTCTCTTGTGTCATTCCAAAGAAAGAGGTTTATCTTAAATAGTTAAATAAATGTAACTGATATTAAATATTTTAATCGTCAGTGTTTTACGTTAATTATAGTTAAGTCGGTTTATGAATCTTAATTCCTAAAATAATTTTAAACACAGATATCTTTAACGTTATACTTCTAGGGATCACCTATATCAGATCTTTTGTAAATTTAGGGTATATAAGGCGATTGATTCACACTATGGGATAAGAAAATGCGCAATTGCGTGAACCTTTGGTGGAAGCCCTGCCATTGGGTGGCTAGACGTTTATCTTAATCCTAGCCCCTCGCCGCGTACATTTTAAGCCTAACGACGATGATGGAGTAGAAGCCAATGTTGCAGATTGGTGTCTATGTGGTATAGACGAAAGACCAGTAGATGGTGGTGTTAGAAGACAATAAGAACAGATTATTGTGCTTGCGGTGTACACGAAAGGCGAGTGCACAGTGTTGTTTTTAGAAGCCATTAAATAGCGGTTGGCATTGGGTGAAACAATGGCGGTTAGACAGCAGATGAAGGTGTAATGGAGAGTTAATGATTAGCGTTAAATAAGATGGATAAAGCAAGGAAGTAAAATTTTCACAATTTCTGTATACTGCGAACTCGGTCCGGAAATTGCGAACACGTTAGCTACGATTTGCTAACTGCGAACGCGGTGACAGACAGACACACACAGACACGTCCAGTGTAATACCTCTCCGTGACGTCATTGTCACTCTGAGAAGAAAAAACTATGGCTGTGTCAACAGTTTAAATTTAAACTAATGGGCCAACGTTTAAATTTTATGCTTGTTATGGAATAGAGTAAAAATTGTTAACTATTTTTAAACCAAATTTTAACCATATACCCTAATTTTCCATTATCAAACCTAATATGGAATATAGAACAATGTATAACTATGTTTATACCATATTTTAACCAGATATCCTGACTTTCCATTACCAAACCATATATGGAATAGAGAAAAAATGGTTAATTATTTTTAAACCAAATTCGAACCATATAGCCAACTTTCCATTATCAAACCATATATGGAATGGTCAAAAGTTTTTAACATAAACCATTTCTTAACCATATTTTAACCACTTATCCTAACATGCCATTATCAAACCATATATGGAACAGTCAAACATTTAAGATAAACCATTCATACACCATCAATGGTTTGCCAATCAAAGCAAACCATAATCACACCATTGTCTAGCTAAATTTAAACCATTAATGGTGCAGCGGGAGAGGATATACCCTTTTTATACCATTTATGAACCATTATTTTTAACAGTGTAGCACCCGAAGCGAAATGTAAAACCGACTTTGACAATTCCCTTATGGAATTTTCCAAGTGAGAATAAAGAGAAAATGTACGTTACCAAGAACGAATTCAGGATACCATAAGAACGTTGAAACAAGGCAATGCTGGCGCCATGAAGTCATACTTTACATAATATGAGGGAGGGGCCTATTTTTGGGAATATGGAAAATGGAGTCTCCTAGGTCTAGGAGTGTTGATGTCGGTGTCAAGAAAAAAAATAGTTAAAATCGTTAATAATGAACTGATATATTTAAAAAGAGTGGTTATAAAGAATCTAGATTTTTCTATTAGAGAGCCTGATTTATCTGGGGCAAAGTCAGTACGACGGATTTCCCAAACTTTGCCGTGTAACGCCAAGGCTTAAGGCCAGAGAAGCTGAATGTGATTCTAGCCACTTTAACTGATTTATAATCCACCGATGGCGCTAAAAACGGATTTTAAGGCGTTACCTAGAACGAAGGCGTTAACGGTTTTCGAAAGAAGTATGACTTCATGGTACCAGGGGACAATGTTACAATTCCACGTTCTTATGGTATCCTGAATTTGTTCTTGACGTTACTAACCATCACTGTTAACATTGAGTTTGGTGCACGTTGGTGGTGGCTTATCCCACGTTTGACTGCTCAAGCATGTTAACATTGGATCCCCCCATAAGGGTGAAGCCAGAAAAACAGTTGTATGTGCAAAAATCTCCCGGAATAGCTTCTTTAAATCGACCCGAAATAACTCCATTCGTTGGTGGAAGCAAATCAGGGCAACAATCTGAGTAAATAATTATTTTACGACTATGTAATTACGCACCCGCTGTTTTTTAAACATCTGTTTAAATATAGAATTTGGATTTTTGAAATTAAAGTAACTCTATCGTATACGTATTAAATATAGTATAGAATCTAGTCTCATCTTACTTCTGATTTTATTTAACTAAGAAATATGTATATTTCACGGATAGATTCAATTGGGTTTTTATTCAGTATATAAATGCGTCATGACACATTATAAAACACCATTTTCATTCAATTCCTCATATTTCGGTTGTGTGTTGATTGATCTGTGAAGCTTGATTATTCTCGTCATTGGCAATTCGACGAGTAATTTCAGAAAGAAAGATAAAATATACGACAAGGCAAGATATCCGAAGAAATCTCTGAACTGAAAAATTAGGAATGTATTAGCCGAGTCCGATCATAATCATAATTATGCCTCTTCTGTTTCAACTCCAAAATTTTTTTTTTCCTAATTCTATTTTCACCGTTTATTGATGTTTGTGGATTAATGGAGAAAATAGGTAAGATGGAGTGGAAATCAAAGTCTCCCACTGTAAACTTTGCGTACGCCCCTATACCCCTTGGTGAATGATTTCAAGTGCTGGCGTGTTGCACCATTGTAATTGTATGACAACTAGCTTCTTTTTTAAAGACGCAGAGAGCATTCTCAACGTTTCCATACTATACGGGACTTACGAGGTTACCGCCCCCTTTTCGGAGAGTTGTTCTGCCAAGGCTACGAAGCGCGTTCGACGACAGGGAATGTCAGCCACTAACTAAAGGCCGCCGACAGGTTATGGCAGTGCCCACAGAAATACCTCTCGCAAATCCCGTATACGACCCTACCGAAACGCTGAGCATACTGGGAGGATTTCGTTGCCGTAGATGAGGGTACAGTCTTCTACGTTGTAGGTATGGTGATAACCACTCCGTCCCTCTCTTCTTTAAGGGTGGACAACTAAACTAAGCTACCGAGGTTATAAGCCTCTTCCATGTAAATAAGAAGGAAAAACAAGGGGTAAACCTTTGCCTTTCACCTTGCTTTTTGACGCCTGGGCCCTAGACTTTTTGGGTCCTGAGAGTGATCAACCCCTTGTATGTCCCTTCACGGAGTAAGTACAACAAGAAGAGTGGATGAGGGAAGGGAACATCTGTTTCTGTATCTCCACACCTATCTCGGCACAAAGCGGAGAAGCCAAACGTCACGTGATTCGTGAATAAGGAAATTCAAAGGGATCGTAAATAATAAAACACTGTTAGGGCAGTGAGAACTTCATCCGTGGTTGTGAACAAATTTCTCTCTATTGCACTGATTGCGCATGTACGGAACTGTAGGACAGAGCCAGCAGTGCTCGGTACCGGTTTTGAAAGGGGCTCGATGGTCTCGATACTGAGGGTTGATTATTCCCTTTTTAACACTGAAGAGGCTTATTGGAGCTTGCCGATATTTGCTATCGTTTTCTAGCTAAGAGATGTTGAAATAATTTGATCGAATGTTCTTACCAATATTCCATCGCTAAAGTGATTAGGCACGTCAGTTTCAATCTTGTACATCGATAATACAATAGGGTGTATCAAATAGGAACAATACGACAGCTGGCTTAATGGAACCCAAACTTTTAAGGAAAGAAGGGCATTAACTGAGCCTAGAAAAGAAAATAATAATCAATATTTAAGATTGATTTATCTTTATTTATAGTGTTAAAGCCTGAATCCGGCAATCATGGGACTATAACAAAACTACCAACCTCCGTGAATACAACATTAGAAAATTAATGCTTCAAGTAGAAAATTTGTTAAATTGCACTCGTTCCATGTTCGGATTCTACTTTCAGGATAAAGTCGTTTACTTACTCTGCTCAGTGTGGTACCAGATAGTTCAACAAATAACAAAACATATCCTAACAAAGATCCAATTATGTACGTTGAAATACGATATTGTGGTTTAATGTAAAAAGTCTGCAAGGAATTTTGTCCTCTAAAAAGGAAATTAGAAAGTAGATGAAATAGTGGGAAGTATTGAAATAAATGTTCATTCAACCATTTTATTTGATTTTGTCTTGTTAGATTCCTTTTCCAGTAACAATAATTAGGCCTTGTGGGGATTCGAGTATTGAGGTAGACATAGAAGGGTGTAGTGTCTGGGGGTTTGAACAACTTGTTTTCTTGAGACGGAACCCCAGGTATGGATGTAGATCCGAAATGTTATTTATGGCTTGATACAAAAGGACTTTCGTGGACTGGTAGCTTTCAAGCCCAATCTAACGTTTTTGGGTCTATTTCCACGATGTTCCGTCTTAACCCCAATATCAAGCAGACGATACTAAGCCCCGCCTTCTTTTGGAAAGGGTCTATAATCCTCGAACTATAAAAGTGTTGAACTTACTTGAGGAAGTTTGATGATATGTCAACCATCAGTCCAGTAATATTTCGTCTATTATAAATGTAGCCTGCCGCTGTGAAACCGTTGTTCCAGGATAAAAAAAATGTAGCGAACCATGAACCAATTATTATCGTAAGAGCGATAACAAAACCAATTTTTCTTTTGAACGTCTTGGAGCTATGGTAAATATACGCCACTAAAACCACCAGTATTGAAGCATCTTCAAAAACAAGCGAACAAACCTTTTTAAGAATACTAAAAACAAGGGAGCAATTATAAAGAATTGGACGTCACAGGAAAGGAACCACCCCCAACCTAAGCACTGAAATTATAAATCATTCATCAGGATATATGAAAGCAGTGTACTAAATATTAGTGAACTCGGTTGAAATTCTTGGTCGCTATTCCATAAAGAAGGTTGTTTTACATTTCTGGTCGCCATTTTCAAGATGGTCGCGGTTTGAAAAATATTTTTTAGTGAGTACCTACTATCAGGGATAGATGTAATTTTAGAGCAGGAATGGAGAACAGAGTAATCTGGGCGCGAGTCAAAGTCCCGGACCCTTCCCCGGGACGGTGGTGGGTATGAAAGAAGAGGCGGGTGATAGCGACAAAGGTAAACTTATTTTTCGCCGTCCTCGTTTAAGTGAGCCAATAAGATAATTTAAAATTATCGTTACGTGTTGGAGGGAGGGGCTCTATACTGGGTTACGAGTCGGACTGAAGTAAATACTAACCGTTCTCCATTCCTGCTTCTAAAATTACTTCTATCACTGCTACTCCTTAAGAATAACGTCACCTCAAATTTGCATTTTTCTATGGTAAGTTTTCATATATAATATAATTTATATAGTTTGGTTATTAATTACTTGCTGCTCCATTGGATTAATATTGGAGATGTAAAGCAAATTCTGCCACCATTTATTATAGCATACTCCCCTCTGATGTTCAAGATAATTCCAATTTGCCGTAGTTCCAAAAAGAGGTGGCAATGCGATGAAGCAAAATAGAACCATCATGTACGCCGGTGTCAACCTGAAAATGACAAGGTCAAAAATCATTTTGCAATACTCCGCGTGGTTTCCAATGTGCTAAGCTAGTACAACACTTAATAATGATCTAAGGCTATACAGTGTCTCCCATACCATACGTTATAAACGAGTGTGCAGTGCCACATAAACTAGAGAAAATATTTCTTAATTTTACCTTAAATATCTAAGAACGTACTGTTTGCAAATATTCCATTTTGAATCTTTGGCGGTTTGTTCTTTTAAGAAGAGGTACGAAGAAAGAAATCCACTGACAAAGGGGAAACCATTAATGAACATCGAAGGAAAGTTATGTGAAAATTAATATTAACTCTACCTCATTAAGAAGAAAGTGTCAACAGAGAGGCTTCCGTGCGTAATCACACTAAAATGAAGCGTTAATGCCTCAATATAAAAGTCGGGAAAGTTGTCTGATAATTATTGAAAATTATTTTCAGTTTTACAATATAGGAAGCAGTTTAAACATACCCATTGAAGTGAGACCGAAAATGAGCGTATGACCAACTATAACCCAGGCCATGGTAATTGCGCGAATTCCGTGTAAGCAACTGAGATCACCAGGCCTAATTGATGTGTCGAAGATGATGCTTGTATTCTTTATTACGGAGAAGCATCGTATGATTTCTTAAATTGGGTTAAAAATTGAAATATTATAAATAAATTGAGGAACATAAATCTTTCACGAGTTAAGAAATTGTTCAAATTTCCTGAATCAATATTGCGATTATTTTCAAAATTAAACCAGCTTACCTGTAAAGATTGTTTTACCACAAAATTTTCTGACTGCGCTTTGTTGTTTCGACACGTGTTCCAGAACTTTCGAAGAACTAAACTTTACATCATCGGGAGTTGAATGAACGGAAATATTAGGGAGCGTCTTAAGTTCAGTATTACAGGATTGGCTTAATTTGAAATCCACAAAAGTACCCACGATCAGTATAACGAACAATAAAATTAGAAATAACCTGCAAAGTGAGAGCTAGTTACGTTTCGTCGAATTATTGAAAGACATCTTTCGTAGAGTGTTATTAATAATTTATTTAGTTATTATTCAGCGAATGGACCATTTCGATGTGCCTAAGAGGGAAACACGCAAACTTTACCTACCACCTTGCTTTTTGGCGCCTGCACTGTAATGAGAGTGCGCAGAAACGACAATTTATCAACCCCTTGTATGACCCGACACTGAGGGTTGCCTTCCACTTTTTTTTACATCGAAAACCACGGTAAACCATTTCTGCGCCTTAGAGAGTCTTGTCGGATTCTAGAGTCTCCCGTGGCCAAGGTTGCCGTAGAAAAGTGCACTATCTGCAAATCCCTGGCTTTTTAAACCATCCAACAAATTGCGGGCAAGGATTCTCGTTTCCAATATGACAATGACGCAGGCGCTAAAAACCGAGATAGAAGGCAAAGTTTCACCCCGTCTCTTCCCATCTTACTTAAGGCCTGTCCAGACTGACGCATTTTGCGAGTTCGCATCTACGCTTTGCTTGTTTGCAAGATCGTGCTACTGTCCACATTGGGTTTTCGCTACTTTGCGTCCTTACCTCGCGAAGATACAAATTTTTTGCGACTAGGCAAGAAAAGCACCAATCACAGACGAGAGGAAGGCTGGTGCGATTAGTTTCGTTTTTCTATTTGGACAACGTCGATGGAGAAGGGCAGATGGCGCAATGATTGCTCAAACTTTATTGGCCCTTAGAAATTGGAAAAGCAAAATTTTTGCGTGTATCAGAACAGAAGTGCAAATGTTTTTCGTGATCTGTTGCGAAGATGCGAATAGACGAAGGCGCGAACACGCGAACGCGAGTTCAATGTGGACAAAGCTTTACATCGAAATGGACTATATTGTGTCTATTTACGGTTTACTTACACGCATATGATTGTCCGGAATGGTAAAGATTCATCAACTGGAGTGCATACAATATCATGCGTGGATAAAATATTACCCAGAAATGAAACTGGGAGAATGCTATTTAATGCTTCAACTGACATGCTAGGCCTACCTAAAAAAGGTTTTAAACATAAAATATGTTCCGTAATACCATGTTGTTGTTCCATGGAGCAAGCGAGTGATAGATGTAATTTTATACTTGGTAAAGGGAAATTGAATTGGGCATTGACTAATAGTTAAATTAGTTAAATAACAAAATATTTTTGAGTATTTGTAACCTTTAGCCTTATACAGCATTAGGCTTTATCAGAAATAAAAGGAGTATGCCGTCTTCTGAAAGATTACGTGGCATTGCTATTTCTTTAAAATATGTTAGCACAATATTTTTGGTAAATTTTCAAAGAATTTTTATGTTCTTTCATTATTGTAATCGATTTGTTGTCTGGCATTCTTTCTTTAAAGTAGGAGGATTCAAAATACAACAACGTAAATAATTTAAATGTAACATTTGATAAACAGGATCATGGTAATGGTATCCTCTCAGCAGAGAAGCATAAAATTAGATTAAATTGGCGGGAATTATGCGAGGAGATATTCACTCCTCTGTACAGTACTCCGGATTACTAGTAATCATTTCAAAATTGTCAAGGGCAGGGGTTTTAAAGATTACATGTAATATCTTTAGTCCAGTCAAAAGTACAGCATGTATGTACACTTATTACGCTGTGTGGTTGGCCCCTCGTAATTATGGGAAATTGGTTTGAATTGTGACACGGTAAATAGTAGAATAATATCTATACTCGCTTAGCCATTATGATTTCAAAATATTTCAATACTTTTTAGGATCCTGTTTAGGAAGAACAATGCTTCAATTCGTTTTCTAGAAAAACTATGCTCTAGTTCTTCAGCGCCACATGGGTTCGGTACACAGACACCTAATCTGAAACCACTTGATACCTGAAAAAACATATCATCTGAGCGGTACTCGGTGGTAATATAATAACTGATGCTATATATGAATTTTTTCCTGATCTACAGTTGAGATTAAGAATAAGAATCGTAGCCGTAGGTTCAAAAATGACAGAAGTTTTTCTCATAATATATACTTTTGATGAAACATTATCCGAATTTGTAGTACCTTGTTAACTTCCGTCCCAAGCTTGCAGTATCTCCCTTTCAGTCCTGATGGGAATTCTTTGGATTTTGGCGCCTTTACTCGTAAGCATTCATCGAAACTTCCAGGCCAGTAGAAGTTTCCCAATAAAATTCCACTAGGTGGTTTGCCCATAGAGTCCAACACTGGGGAAAAAGAAACATTCTTGTTAGTTGTCCTCTGGTACAAATTCAGTTTATTAATTGTCTTTGCTAAGAAGTGGGGACCAGGTTATCAATTGCAATTCTATAGGAAAAAGAAGATGGCGACCAGGTTATCAATTGCAATTCTATAGGAAAACGAAGGGGGGACCAGTCCGGAGACAAGTTTATTATTTTGAACACTAGCGGGTTCATTTTTCGCAGTGCAGTGACCAATTTAAAAAATATTCTTATTTCCCAGACTGTATGGGGCAAACGTATGAAATATCTGCATAATTTTGTCTTTTAAAAAACTAATTTTTATACAAATTTCAAATTAAATCAAGCGGTGCGTAATTAGGAATTATCCATGAAGCTAAAATATTTTTGGTCTAAAATAAGACGTTCTTAACAGGGTTAATGCATTTCTAAAAACTTTCCCATGATGTAGTTGATGTCAACCATAAACTTCATCAAATTCTATAACGAATTGTGTTTGTTATTTAGAACAAACATGCAAACCAAACAAACCACCAATTTCTTTGCTATAAACGGTATTCTAACGGTTCTAACCATGGTCAGAACATAAATGTTCTCTATTTTATAACGATGATTATGTTTTCACTTACTTTGTAGCACCCACGCACTCTTTATATTCGTAGACATATATTTTAGAGATATCACGCAGTTCAAGACTTTCTGGGGTATCGGAGTATGAATATCGTTCGCATTTATCATTTTACTTCCGAAATCTTCAGCAGAAGATATCTTTGGTACGGTTCTCATTAAAGAGAAAGTGAACTTGTTCCTTAGGTTAGCATCTTGGAAAATTTCACTCATAACATCGTTAACGTTATTTATACCGTCTTCCATTTCCTCGGACCATTGAATCGATGTACTTGTAATAATTAGGCAAATCAACACTGAGAAACGCATGTTCATCTGGATCATGGATGCAAGAAAGCCTAGTTTTATTAACACACGATACTCAACCGGGTTAACGTTTGCTTTTGCGCAAAGTTTGAAATTTCATACAGTAAGATGTGATCTAGTTATAATTTAGAATTGTTCTTTATTAAAATTTTTGAACGAAATTTATTACATCAAGCTTCAAAGGGTCGTAAACTTAGAGTTTTACGATTTTATATTCAATGCAGATGTGTTCGACAAAATAAAAAAGAGTAGCAAGGTATATTAAACACCTAAACCTTTACATGTTAGTTATTGCAGGCTTTAAAATATTTACGATAAACCGTGCTTTACGATGGTTTTGTTAAACTCGTAATCTTTATTTGAACTCTTATTTATGAAGCTCTTCTTTTTTATTGACTCTTGTTTAAAAAGAAAAATTGCAAAAGTCTCAAAAAATTCAATGGAAATTATAAAGACGAGCATTACAAAACGTTGAAAATTTAATTGGACTGTTTAATTAGACGTTAAAAGGGTTAAATGTAAATAATTTTGTAGGCATAATCAAATAGTGTTAAAACTGAACGCTTTACAGGTCCCGAGATCAAATCGGTGAAACCAATTAGTCCCGCGACCAAATCGGCGAGACCATATTTTCCTGTTCCGGAACAAGAGCGCAAATTGTTTTCGTGAAGCAAGTAAATAGGGAGCCTAATGTGGACAAAGCTTTAGTTACATTGAAATGGTCTATTGGGTTACGTTCATAAGGTGGCAACCACATACGAAGGTGGGACTCCGAAAGTTTTTCAATGTGATAGACCCTCACTATCTAGACATACAAAGAGGTTAATACATTGCCCTCTCTGCGCACTCTCATAATACAAAGACTACAGCGCAGGCGCCAAAAACCGAGATGGAAGGTGGAGTTTTACCCCCTCCCTCGTGTCTTTCCCTTTCAGTTACATCGAAATGGGCGACAGCTCGACTTGAAATGTCTCCTTAGTACAAATTTTGGCAAACACATACGAAGTTGGGACACCGAAACCTTTTGTTATAATATATGCTTTTGATGAAACATTATCTGAATTTGTAGTACCCCGTTAGCTTGCAGTATCTCCCTTTTAATCCCGAAGGGAATTCTGTGGATTTTGGTACTTTTACTCGTACACATTCATCAAAACTTCCAGGCCAATAGAAGTTTCCTAATAAAATCCCACTCGGTGGTTTACCAATAGAATCCATCACTGGGAAGAAAGAAAAATTCTGTTTCTATATCATACTGTCTAAGCTACCCGGCTTTATTTTAGCGTATTTATATACAAATTTCAAATTCAATTAAACGATGCATAATGAGTGATTATTCATAAAGCTAAAATAAGACGTTCCTAACAGGATTAAAGGCTAGGGGTTTGCAACCTTGCAACCAAAATATTTCTAAAAACGTTTCCATGGTGTTGCTGATTTTAATCATGAAATTTCACCAAATTCTTTAAAAAATTGTGTCTGTTATTAAGAATAAACATGCAAACCACTCTCTTTACTGTAAACGAAATCCTAACCATACACAATGTTCTTGATTTTTTAACGATGGGTACGTTTTGACTTACTTTGTAGCACCCACACACTCTTTATGTTCGCTGACATATATTCTAGAGATTTCATGCAGTTCAAGACTTTCTGTGGTATCGGAGAATCAATCTCTTCCGCATTTATTATTTTACTTCCGAAAGCTTTTGGAGGAGATATATTTGGTACGGATCTCATCATCAACGAGGAAATTATCTTGTTCCTTAGGTTAACATCTTCGAATATTTCACTCAAAAACGTCGTTGACGTTATTTATACCGTCTTCCATTTCCTCTGACCATTGAATCGATGTACTTGTAATAATTAGGCAAATCAGCACGGAGAAGCCCATATTTACTCTACTTAGAGGCATGATAAACTTATGATTGTGTTTATGTCAGTTTGGACGGAAGTTTGGGATGAAAGCAGAAGTTAATGACTTCTTATCCTGGGAAGTATTGAACAATAAGACTTTAGTGTCCATCCCTGCTAGTCAAAATTGCCTATGGCAATCGTAAAAGAGGGTCAAAAGTTTTCTCCCCACTAGGAGAACGATCTACTGAAAAAAATCCCACGCCGAGAGGCTGTGGCTCTCAAACTGTGGGGCGTGTTCAAAACTTCTTCAGCGCCAATCGTTGAATAGCCGTCTGTCTAGAATTCTCTGCAAATGCATTTCAATCTGTGGGCCTAGGACCCCACACTAGTTTGAACGGAATTTTAGCAAACAGCTGTTCTTGTCACCGTTTCTGATTCGTTACCTCAAACCACAGTGTAGAAACAAAGTTAAAGTTCGCGCCCAAACAAGCCGTTATAGATGGCGCCAGTTTATCCCATTTTTGTTATTGATTTTTACTCTTGCTATTTCAGTACATGTTGTAACCTTCGGAAATAAAACTTATTCTTTCTTCTTTTTGTACACTAAAATGTATTTTTGCTTTCTAGCATAGGAATTAAGTATTAGAAATAATTCCAATAGGTTATGGGCCTCGTACGCGGAAGAAAGTAAAAGGTTCTGAACGAATTAAACAGAAACTGAGTAATCAAAGGATTATCAGATTAGCTGTTCCCAGTACAATAGGGCGGGGTCGTTAGTAAGAAAAAAGAATGGCGTCGGAGATAATGAAAGTTCAGTTCGCAAAACTGAATAATAACAATTATCAGACGTGGAAATTTAAAATGGAAATGTGCCTGATTAAAGACGAGTTATGGCATGTCGTATCTGAAGCAGCACCGGAGCCCGTTACGGATGCTTGGACAAAGGCAGATGGATAGGCGAGAGCATCAATTAGTTTACTCGTCGAAGACAATCAACTGCAGCATATCAGAAACAAAACGACAGCAAAAACCGTTTGGACAGCTCTAAAGGACTACCACCAGAAAAGTACCTTATCATCCAAGGTATTTCTGTTAAAGAGGCTTTGTAGAAGTCAGCTTAGCGAATCTGGAAATATGGAGGCACATATCGATGCTCTACTGGATCTCGTAGACAGATTAAGGGGATTAGGTCAAAACCTCCAAGAAAATCTAGTGATGGCATTCCTGCTGTGTAGCTTACCTGAAAGCTACGACACGCTCGTGATGGCATTAGAGACCAGGCCAGCAAGCGATCTAACGTTAGAGCTAGTCAAAGGGAAATTGATTGAAGAATTTAAAAGACGGGAAGGCTCTATGGAGAAGCAGACTCATAATGGCGAACGGCAATCAGCGCTACAAGCTTACGCTGGTTCGGGCAAGAAAAAAGGCGGTGGAGCTAAAGGCTCTCAGCCGAGAAGAAAAACGGGTTGTTATGAGTGCGGGAAGGCAAACCACTTCCAACGGGATTGCACACTGTATAAAGCAAGACGCGTGAATGAAAATCAAAGAAACACGAAAGAACACGCGAGCTTAGCCACACAGGATCCACCCAAAAATAGTTATGCTATTTTTAAAATCACAAAGAGACCCTCAAGAAACGGTTGGTACATAGATTCGGGGGCCACATGCCATATGACGAATGATAGAAGATTTTTCACCGATCTGGACGAAACCTTTAAAGACGTAGTTTACACGGCTGATGATTTAACGTTAGAAGTAGCCGGAAAGGGTTTTGGTATTTTACAGTGCCGTAAAATTAACAACCAGAACATTGAGATAAAAGTTACAGATGTCCTGTATGTCCCAAATCTCAATGGAAGTCTAATATCAGTTTGAAAACTGACCGAGAATGGCTTACGTGTGAATTTTGAAAGCACACGTTGCACGATTTCTGAGAATAACCAGATTATAGCAATTGCGAATGGCATTGGAGATCTATATCAACTAGATCAAGCAGAAACGGCTTTGTTGGCGAACCATGGAGTAGCGAAAGACTGTATTCACGTCTGGCACCGCAGATTAGGACATAGAGACCCAAAAGCTCTTCAGACGCTAGTCAATAAAGAGTTAGGAACAGGAATCAAGATGTCAAACTGCAACTGCAAAGAGACGGTTTGTGAGACCTGTGCGAAGGGAAAAATGGCACGTTTACCATTTCCTACTTCAGAAACTAGATCAAGCAAAATGTTGGATCTAATTCATACCGATCTCTGTGGGCCTATGCAGACGGTGACGCCAGGAGGAAGAAAATATGTCCTCACGCTTATCGACGACTACAGTCGGTACACGACAGTTAAGCTGTTGAAAAACAAAAACGAAGTCGCTGAACAGATAAGAAATTTCGTTAAGCTATGTGAAACGAAATACCAAAGAAAGCCGAAATGTTTCCGATCGGACAGAGGTGGAGAGTACGTGAATCAAGAGATTACGGAGTTCCTAAAGGAAGAAGGAATCGAATGGGAGCTAACTGCACCATACACACCACAGCAAAATGGCATAGCAGAAAGGAAGAACCGATCCTTAATGGAAATGGCACGCTGTATGCTAATGGACGCTCAACTACACAATCGGTTTTGTTGAGAGGCCGTAATGAACGCCTGCTACCTGCAAAACCGACTACTAAGTAGAGTTTTGGATAAAACCCCTTTTCAACTATGGTTTGGAAACACCCGATTTGCGTCATATCCGAACATTCGGATATACTGCTTTTGTTCATGTTCCCGATGAAAAACGTAGGAAGCTGGATGGTAAAGCCACTAAGTTAATTTTCCTGGGATATGAAGATGGATCTAAAGCCTACAGGCTTGTCGATATTGCAACGGACAAAGTCACTGTCAGCAGAGACGTCCGATTTATGGAAGAACACTGTCAAGGTATACGCACAGCAGGAACACTGCACCCTGAAAATGAAAGTATTACCATTGAAGTGGAACTTCAACCAGCGTCTGTAGAAAATCCACCTATCGTAGAAACGTCTAATAATGATGACGAAAGCGAGGTAAACGGCAGTGAAGACGGAAGCGATGGAGGTGAAGTTGAACAAGAAGTAGTTGACGATCAAAGGCAAGTTGATCAAGAAATAATTGACGACAATCAAAGACAGGTTAGAAGATCGGTACGAGACAACAAAGGCCAGCCACCAGAGAGGCTAATTACCACTATGATGACGAAACAAGATAAACAAAGCGGAGATCCTCGTTCATTAGATGAAGCACTCTCGAGTCCTCATAAAAATGAATGGATGGAAGCCATGAATGAAGAGATCACGTCTTTAAACGAAATGGGAACCTGGAGCTTGGTAGATTTACCACCTGGCAAGAAAGCCGTAGGCTGGAAATGGGTTTATAAAACCAAAACAGATTCCAAGGGAAACGTCAAGGGTTTACGGAAAAATTCGGAACCGATTATGACGAAGATTTTGCTCCCGTAGGAAAACACTCAACGTTACGGACGTTGTTAGTCCTAGCGGGTCACCAAAAGATGACTTACAGTCATTTTGATATAAAGACGGCTTTCCTCAATGGAACATTAGATGAAGAAATCTACATGAAGCAACCTCCTGGATTTGTTGATAAAGGTTCACCGGAAAAAGTATGCAGACTTCAAAGAAGTCTTTATGGCTTGAAACAGTAAGCCCGCATTTGGAATGAACGGATAAATGCGGTGCTCGAGGAGGATGGTTTTCAGAGAGGGTTGTCTGACAAGTGTCTTTACACTAAGAAAATAGGAAACACGTTCATGTATGTTTTTGTCTACGTCGACGACATAATTGTAATTGCACCAAATGATGGCATCGTGGATAAAGTCTACGAATATTTGAAGAAAGAATTCGCCATTAAAGACCTAGGAGAATTGAAACTATACCTCGGCGTTGAAATCGAACGCGATGCGGACGGGATTTTCGAAATCCACCAATCTGGCTATATTTCTCGCATTCTAGAGACATTCGGTATGGAAAATGCTAACCCAGCGAAAACACCATTTGACATGGGCTATTTAAAGGATGCAGAAGCGCGTCTAGAAGACCAAGAAATGCCAAATAAAGAAATATATCGGCAAGCGATCGGTAGTTTGTTGTACGTAACCACGTGCACGCGCCCAGATATCGCGGCAAGCATTTCGATTCTAAGCCGAAAAATCACCAATCCAAGTTCAACAGATTGGACCGCTGTCAAGCGCGTGATGCGTTATTTGAAAGGAACCCAAGGTTTGAAACTGATGGTTGGATCAAAGAGCGCTAAATCAAAAAATCTAACGGGATACGCGGACGCCGACTGGGCTGGAAACAGCGTTGATAGAAAATCAAACACGGGCTATGTTTTCATGTGGCTCGGTGGTACTATAAGCTGGACTTGTAGAAAACAAACAAACGTAGCACTCTCTTCTACCGAAGCTGAGTATGTAGCTTTAACTGAAACCTGTCGAGAAGCACTCTGGTTGGAAAAGGTACTAAAAGACCCGAAGCAAGAATGCGGCAAAACTAAAATATTTGAGGACAACCAAAGTTGTTTGAAAATGGTTGAAAATGAAAGTGTTACTCAACGAACCAAACACATTGACACAAGGCACCATTTTGTTAAGGATTTGAAAACTGTTTTTAGTTTTGAGTATTGCCCAACATAATTAATGCTCGCAGATTTACTTACTAAACCATTAGAGCGAATTAAAACGAAAGACCTGTCAACGTCGCTTGGACTAACTGAGTAAAGGGAGACTAATATTCTATAACTTTGAGAGAGGGTGTAGAAACAAAGTTAAAGTTCGCGCCCAAACAAGTCGTTATAGATGGCGCCAGTTTATCCCATTTTTGTTATTGATTTTTACTCTTGCTATTTCAGTACATGTTGTAACCTTCGGAAATAAAACTTATTCTTTCTTCTTTTTGTACACTAACATGTTGTGCCAGTATTTTTGCTTTCTAGCATAGGAATTAAGTATTCGAAATAATTCCAATACACAGGACACACCTTAAAGTTTCGTTACTTGCCCGCTGCTGGCGCGCAAATCAGCCTGCCAGCTCAAAATGAGGGAAACACCGTAGGTGGCGCGGTGATCGGACCTAATAAGAAGTTGGCTAACAGTAACAGAGATGGTTCCGGATATGGTTTGAGTATACTTCCCAGGATAAGAAGTCCTAAACTTCTGTTAAAAGTGATTTCATCTCAATCGAGCGATAAATAAGATTTTGGTGCGGTTTTAAAAACCACACAAAATCGACGTATCTCGGCACGATAAGCACATTTTGAGAATTTTTTAATGTATTAATTAATTTCCTAGAGACCGTAGGTGCATTAGTACTTTTACACAGTGGTCAGCAATGTATCGCAAAATACATTGCATTTATCTGTTAACACAAATCTATCTTAATGTACCTTGGGACCGTCCACAAACTACGTCACGCGAAAAAAAGCATTTTCTGACCCCCCGTCCCCCCAGATCACGCTTCGTCACGCTTTTCTCAGACCCCTCCCCTAAAAACCACGTCACATTTCTTTAACCCCCCCCCACCGTACTATGATTTGTCTTAATTTTCAAATTTTATTTGATTAATTTCTTGAGTGATATGCCGCCCCTCTCAGAAATATTTTGCTCGGCTGAAAATTCAAGTTCTCTTCTGTTTTTAGCTTTTCCCTCTGATTGACCTTTTGAATTTTAATGTCTGGATGTGCTTTTTATAAGATTCAAAAAAATTCCATAAAGCTTAGTTAAAGGGGCACACTTTTTTGGTTTCGACACTGTCACCGAAAACAGACTAATCGAGCTTGAGATTTAGAAAATTTGCCAAAGAATCGAAACCATTTCAATCGGCAGGGGGATTTGATTCATCCTCACAAATAATAGGGCGAGTAAACAGAGACATAAGAGAGTTTACGCTATTTATTTTAAATGCGCTATTTAAATTGGCTATATAAAGGTGTAAATAGTAGATAATTGCTTAAATTTTCTACTATTTAAGCGATGATGGAATAACAATTTTGGTAAATTATTGTAACGGTGGACTATGGAATGTTATCTTTCTTCTTCTATAACATAAGACGGCCAATCGGCCTCTTACTGACTTCGTAACAAAATCAATGCTAAATGTGACGTCACGCATCGAAGAACCCCTCCCTCCCCCTTGTCACGGACCGTCCCCTTCCCCCCATAAGAGTGTGACGTAGTTTATGGACGGTCCCCTTAGCGTAATAAAAGCCTGATTTAAATGGTGACAAGCAGCAAAATAAAAAAACGGAGATTTTGTGCCTATAAGGTAGAGCAGAAGAAATTATCCAAGAAAATATATACTTTTAGTACATTCAGAATACATTTTATAGTCGCAAAATTGCAAAAACCAAAATTGGAAAAATTCAAAGTCTGACAAATTTCTGGGGGGCTCTATTAAAATAGAGCCCCCCCCCACGCGCCAGCGATTAGAGACATTGGAGATTCTCGTTCTGATTTCCCGCGCTTACTGCCTTGAGCGCGTGACTATAGAGGGCGACAGGGCGTTGACGGGTCACGGGTGCGAGGCGCGCTCTCGAGAGTGCGAAACATATGCTTTTCTACGCGCCAGAAATAGTTTTAAGCCACGCCCCTAAATTGAAAATTTGAATTTCGCCGGGAATGTTTTGTGTAAAAACGGTGTTTTGTAATTCTTATTTTGAAAAAACGACTGAATATTTTTAAGTGAAATTTTGTATGAGCACGTTTTACATCATTCCTCCCCAAAAAATAGGTTTCAATTAAATTTAATTTTCTGCACCTCCCCCTTTAACATTAATAATGAGAAAACCACAGCATCTCAAAACCATATCTTAAATCTTAAATACAAATAACAACAACAACAACCATTATAATCTAAGATTTTCTACAACAGATATCCACAATTAAAGAGCATGTGTTTTTATTCGATGTCTTTTACTTAATTAAAGAATATATAGGACTATTTCCCCTTTAGTTTTAATTGTTTATATTTATTCAGTGTATTATTGATTAAATACATTGGAACCCATTTTGAAAAATCCCTGGTATTATGGGCACACAATAATAACTGAAAGGATTGAAGTGATTTTTCAAATTGGCTCAGGTCTACACTACTTTCCCATTTTCATTCAATTCCTCATATTTCGGTTGTGTTTTGATTGATATGTGAAGCTTGAGTAGTCTCGTCGTTGGCAATTCCACGAGTAATATCAGAAAGAAAGATAAAATATACGTCAAAGCAAGATATCCGAAGGAATCTCTGAACTGAAAAATTAATATCATATCTTAACCGGGTCTGATCATAACCATAGTTATGCCTCTTCCTTTTGTTTTTGCTAAGACTATTTTCACCGTGATTCATGTACTTGATTCAGGGAGAAAACGGGTAAGATGGAGTGGAATGACGATGGGCGAAATCAAAGTCTTCCAGTGCAAATTGGGCACGCCTCTACCCTTTGGTAGGCGATTGTTATGTGCTGAGCATGCTCGGAGGACTTCGTTTCCGAAGGTGGGGTAAGTATGGTGATTACCACTCCAACCTTCTCTCCTTCAAGGGTAAACAAGCTACTGAGGTTATAAGCCTCTTCCATGTAATAATTTTTCCTTTTGACACCTGTGCACTAGGCGTTTTTGGTATTTGAGCGCTCAAAGACAGAAATAGATCAACCCCTTGTATATCCCGACACAGAGGAAGTATAATACAAAGTGTCCAAGAGGGAAGGGCACACCTATTTCTGTACCTCATGCACACCTATCTCGGCACAAAGCGAGAGCCAGACGGCACGAGATTTGTCAGAAAGGAAATTCAAAGGGGTAAATAGGAAAATACTGTTAGAGCCGGTTAGAGCAGTGAGAACTTCCTCCGTGGTTTTGTTCAAATTTTTCTCTGTTGCACTGATTGCGCATGTACTTGTACGGAACTGTAGGACAGAGCCAGTGCTCGGTACCGGTTTTGAAAGGGGCTGACAGAGAATTTGGTGCTCGATGGTCTCGATACTGAGGGTTGACTATTCCCTTTTTAACACTGAAGAGGCTTATTGGAGCTTGCCGATAATTGCTATGGTTTTCTAGCTAAGAGATGTTGAAATAATTTGATCAAATGTTCTTACCAATGTGCCATAACTAAAGTGATTAGGTGAGTCAGTCTCAACTTTGTACATCGATAATACAATAGGGTGCATCAAATAGGAACAATACGACAGCTTACTTAATGGAACCCAAACTTTCAAGGAAAGAAGCGTATTAACTGAGCCTAGAAAAGAAAATAATAATCAATATTTAAGCTTGATTTATCTTTATTTATAGTGCTAAAGCCTGAATCCGGAAATCATGGGACTATAACAAAACTACCTACCTCCGTGATTAGCAAAACAAGCATATATGACCCACGCCACTCCAGTGGCCCATACACTCCTCGAGAATGTGTTAAATAGCGTGTTTATAATCGGTCCATGGTCAACAAAATAAAGACCATAGACAGGTAGTAAAAGAGCGAAGCAAGAGAGTGTCCATCCTGACAGTATTTGCTTCTAGTAATTTAAATGAGACGTTGACAGTTTAAAATAATTTTTCGCATCGAAGGATGAGTTTTTGAACTACTGCTAAAGTAGAATACAACAAATGCTTCAAGTAGAAAATATGTTAAATTGCGCTCGTTCCATGGTCGGATTCTACTTTCAGGATAATAGTAAAGGCGTTTACTTACTCTGCTCAGTGTGGTACCAGATTGTTCAACAAATAACAAAACATATCCTAACAAAGATCCAATTATGTACGTTGAAATACGATATTGTGGTTGAACGTAAACAGTCTGCAAGTAATATTGCCCTCTAAAAAGGAAATTAGAAAGTAGATCATTTTGGCTTGTTGGATTCCTTTTCATGTAACTATTATTAGGCCTTGTGGTGATTCGAGTATTGAGGCAGACATAGAAGGGTATAGTGTCTGGGGGTTTGAACAACTTGTTTTCGTGAGACGGAACCCCAGGTATGGATGTAGATCCGAAATGTTATTTATGGCTTGATACAAAAGGACTTTGGTGGACTGGTAGCTTTCAAGCCCAATCTAACGTTTTTGGGTCTACATCCACGATGTTCCGTCTTAACCACAATATCAAACAGACGATACTAAGCCCCGCCTTCTTTTGGAAAGGGTCTATAATCCTCGAACTATAAAAGTGTTGAACCTACTTGAGGACGTTTGATGATATGTCAATCAACAGTCCGGTAATATTTCGTCTATTATAAATGTAGCCTGCCGCTGTGAAACCGTTGTTCCAGGATAAAAAAAATGTAGAGAACCATGAACCAATTATTATCGTAAGAGCGATAACAAAACCAATTTTTCTTTTGAACGTCTTGGAGCTATGGTCAATACACGCCACTTAAACCATCGAAGTATTGAAGCATCATCAAAAACAAGCGAACAAACCTTTTTAAGTATACTAAAAACAATGGAGCAATTATAAAGAATTGGAAGTCACAGCAAAGGTACCACCCCCAACCTATGCACTGAAAATATAAATCATTCATCAGGATATATGAAAGCAGTGTACTAAATATTAGTGAAATCGGTTTAAATTCATGGTCGCTATTCCATAAAGAAGGTGGTTTTACATTTCTGGTCGCCATTTTCAAGATGGCCGTCGATTGAAAAAATCTTTCTTAGTGCGTACCTAGTACCAGGGATAGATGTAATTTTAGAAGTAGGAATGGAGAACAGAGTAATCTGGGCGCGAGTCAAAGTCCCGGACCACCTTTCCCGGGACTGTGGGGGGCATGAAAGAAGAGGCGGGTCATAGCGACAGAGGTAAAAAGGAATAACTTATTTTTCGCCGTCCCCGTTTAAATGAGCCAATAAGATAATTTAAACTTTTCTTTACGTGTTGGAGGGAGGGACTCTATACTGGACTATGAGTCGGACTGAAGTAAATACTAACCGTTCTCCATTCTTGCTTCTAAAATTACATCTATCCCTGCTACTATTTAAGAATAACGTAACTGCTATTTTGCAGCTTTCTATAGCAGGTTTTCATATATAATTTAGTTTAAATAGTTTGGTTATTAATTACTTGCTGCTCCATTGGACTAATATTGGAGATGTAAAGCAAATTCTGCCACCATTTATTATAGCATATTTCCCTCTGATGTTCAACATAATTCCAATTTGCCATAGTTCCAAAAACAGGTGGCAATGCGATACAGCAAAATAGAACCATCATGAACGCTGGTGTCAACCTGCAAATGACAAGGTCAAAAATCATTTTGCAATACTCCGTGTGGTTTCCAATGTGCTAAGCTAGTACAACAATAATGATCTAAGGCTATACAGTGTCTCCCAAACGTTATAAACGTGTGTGCAGTGCCACATAAACTAGAGAAAATATTTCTTAATTTTACCTTAAATATCTAAGAACGTACTGTTTGCAAATATTCCATTTTGAATCTTTGGCGGTTTGTTCTTTTAAGAAGTGGTACGAAGAAAGAAATCCACTGAAAAAGGGAAAACCATTAATGAACATCGAACGTTAAATTATTACCTCTCCGTGTGACGTAGTCCAGGAGAGGTTCTGTAACGGCCGTGTCTGTGTGTGTGTCTGTCTGTGTGTCTGTGTGTGTCTGTGTGTCTGTCTGTCTGTTGTTACACCCACGTGACCGCGTTCGCAGTTTGCGTATCGGAGCAAACGTGTTCGCCATTTCCGAACTGCTTTCACAGTCACGGAAATGGCTCCTCTACTCGAGTTCTCACACCACCATCTTCTGGTCTTTGTCCATCCCACACGGACACCAGTCTGTTCTTACTGGCTTCTAATCACCACCATCTTCTGTTCTTTGTCAATCCCAACATTGACACCAGTCTGCACTAACACTGGCTTCTAACACCACCATCCACTGGTCTTCCGTCTATTCCACATAGACACCAATCTGTATCATTGGCTTCTACTCTATTATCATCGTTTGGTTTTAGGATATACGCGGCGATCAGCTAGGGTTACGAGAAACGTCTAGCCTCCCTAAGGTGGGATCGCCACCAAAGGTTTTCGCAATTGCGCTTTTTCCTTACTATTATAATGGAAACGAATCGTATATATACCCCAAATTTGAAAAAAGCGGGCAAGAGGGGTACCCTTCACTTTAAACGTCAATATTAGCAAAGTTTGAGAAGATAATAGGTATAACTTTATTTTAAACGATTTCACTATTATTAATGTTAATTATTGAAGATTAAAATAATTAAAAATAATTATATTTATTTAAATATTAAAGATAAACCTCTCGTGCAAAGAATGAGATTATCATTGCCTCCTATATCTACCAAGGCCCGTGCATGCGATATATTTCCTTCATTGCCTCCTATATCTATCAAGGCCCGTGCATTGTGATATATTTCATTCATTGCCTCCTATATCTATCAAGGCCCGTGCATTGTGATATATTTCATTCATTGCCTCCTATATCTATCAAGGCCCGTGCATTGCGATATATTTTTCAAAACAACAAAAAAAATGGGAAACCCCAACTCAGAAACATAATAACGTTTTTATTGGATACTTAAGTTTATATAATCTTCTTGACACGGAGAGGTAATATTTTGGTTTTCCCAACTTGTGTGAAACTTAATATTAACTCTACCTCATTAAGAAGAAACTGTCAACAGAGAGACTTCCGTGCGTTAAAAAACTAAAATGTAGCGTTAATGCCTCAATATTAAAGTCGGGAAAGTTGTCTGAAAATTATTGAAAATTATTTTCAGTTTTACAATATAGGAAACAGTTTAAACGTACCCATTGATGTGAAACCAAAAATGAGCGAATGACAAACTATAATCCAGGCCATGGTAATTGCGCGAATTCCGTGTAAGCAACTGAGATCACCAGGCCTACTTGATGTGTCGAAGATGATTCTTGTATTCTTTATTACGGAGAAGCATCGTATGATTTCTTAAATTGGGTTAAAAATTGAAATATTATAAATAAATTGAGGAACATAAATCTTTCACGAGAGAAATTGTTGAAATTTCCGCAAACAAAGTTGCTATTCCATGCAAAATTATACCAGCTTACCTGTTAAGATTATCTTACCACTAAATTTTCTGACTGCGCTTTGTTGTTTCGACACGTGCTCCAGAACTTTCGAAGAACTAAACTTTACATCATCCGGAGTTGAATGAACGGAACTATTAGGGAGCGTCTTAAGTTCAATATTACGGGATTGGTTTGATTTGAAATCCACGAATGTACCCACGATCACAATAACAATCAATAAAATTAGAAATAACCTGCAAAGTGAGAGCTAGTTACGTTACGTCGAACTGTTGAAAGACATCTTTCGTAGGGTGTTATTATTAAATTTAGTTATTGTTCAGCGAATGGGCCATTTCGATGTGCCTAAGAGGGAAAGACGCAAACTTTGCCCACCACCTCGCTTTTTGGCGCCTGCACTGTCATGAGAGTGCGCAGAAACGGCAATTTATCAACCGTTTGTATGTCCCGACACTGAGGGTTGCCTACCCCCTTTTTTTACATCGAAAACCACGGTAAACCATTTCTGCACCTTAGAGAGTCTTATCGGATTCTAGAGTCCCCCAGGGCCAAGGTTGTTGTAGAAAGGTACACTATCTGCAAATCCCTGTCTTTTCCAACCTTCCAACGAATTGCGGGCAAGGATTCTCGTTTCCAATTTGACAACGACGCAGGCGCTAAAAACCGAGATGGAAGGCAAAGTTTCACCCCGTATCTTCCCATCTTACTTAAGGCCTGTCCAGAGTGACGCTTTTTGCGAGTTCGCATCTACGCTTTGCTTGTTTGCAAGATCGTGCTACTGTCCACATTTCGTTTTCGCTACTTTGCGTCCTTATCTCGCGAAGATACAAATTTCTTGCGACTAGTCAAGAAAAGCACCAATCACAGACGAGAGGAAGGCTGGTGCGATTAGTTTCGTTTTTCTATTTGGACAACGTCGATGGAGAAGGGCAGATGGCGCAATGATTGCTCAAACTTTATTGGCTCTCCGAATTGGAAAAGCAAAATTTTTGCGTGTATCAGAACAGAAGTGCAAATGTTTTTCGTGATCTGTTGCGAAGATGCGAATAGACGAAGGCGCGAACACGCGAACGCGAGTTCAATGTGGACAAAGCTTTACATCGAAATGGTCTATATTGTGTCTATTTACGGTTTACTTACACGCATATGATTGTACGGAATGGTAAAGATTCATCAACTGGAGTGCATACAATATCATGCGTAGATAAAATATTACCCAGAAATGAAACTGGGAGAATGCTATTTAATGCTTCAACTGACATGCTAGGCCTACCTAAAAAAGGTTTTAAACATAAAATATGTTCCGTAATACCATGTAGTTGTTCCATGGAGCAAGCGAGTGATAGATGTAATTTTATATTTGGTAAAGGGAAATTCAATTGTCCACTGACAAATAGTTAAACTAGTTAAATAACAAAATATGTTTGAATATTAGTAACGCATATAGACTAATACAGCACTAGGCTTTATCAGAAATGAAAGGAGTGCGCTGTCATCTGAAAGATTACGTGGCAACGCGATCGCTAATTAGTGAAAGGTCCAAATGGCGATTTCTTTAAAATATGTTAGCACAATATTTTTGGTAAATTTTCAAAGAATTTTTATGTTCATTCATTAGTGTAATCTCCTGGTGTAATCGATTTGTTGTCTGGCATTCTTTCTTTAAAGTAGGAGGATTCAAAGTACAACAACGTAAATAATTTAAATGTAACATTTGATAAACAGGATCATGGTATCCTCTCAGCAGAGAAGCTTAAAATTAGATATAAATTGGCGGGAATTATGCGAGGAGATAATCACTCCTCTGTACAGTACTCCGGGTTACGAGTAATCATTTTAAAATTGTCAAGGGCAGGGGTTTTAAAGATTACATGTAATATCTTTAGTCCAGTCAAAAGTACAGCATGTATGTACACTTATTACGCTGTGTGGTTGGCCCCTCGTAATTATGGGAAATTGGTTTGAATTGTGACACGGTAAATAGTAGAATAATATCTATACTCGCTTAGCCATTATGATTTCAAAATATTTCAATACTTTTTAGGATCCTGTTTAGGAAGAACAATGCTTCAATTCGTTTTCTAGTAAAACTATGCTGTAGTTCTTCAGCGCCACATGGGTTCGGTACGCAGACACCTAATCTGAAACCACTTGATACCTGAAAAAGCGTATCATCTGAGCGGTACTCGGTGGTAATATAATAACTGATGCTATATATGAATTTTTTGCTGATCTACAGTTGAGATTAAGGATAAGAATCGTAGCCGTAGGTTCAAAAATGACAGAAGTTTTTCTCATAATATATACTTTTGATGAAACATTATCTGAATTTGTAGTACCTTGTTAACTTCCGTCCCAAGCTTGCAGTATCTCCCTTTCAGTCCTGATGGGAATTCTTTGGATTTTGGCGCCTTTACTCGTAAGCATTCATCGAAACTTCCAGGCCAGTAGAAGTTTCCCAATAAAATTCCACTAGGTGGTTTGCCCATAGAGTCCAACACTGGGAAAAAAGAAACATTCTTGTTAGTTGTCCTCTGGTACAAATTCAGTTTATTAATTGTCTTTGCTAAGAAGTGGGGACCAGGTTATCAATTGCAATTCTATAGGAAAAAGAAGATGGCGACCAGGTTATCAATTGCAATTCTATAGGAAAACGAAGGGGGGACCAGTCCGGAGACAAGTTTATTATTTTGAACACTAGCGGGTTCATTTTTCGCAGTGCAGTGACCAATTTAAAAAATATTCTTATTTCCCAGACTGTATGGGGCAAACGTATGAAATATCTGCATAATTTTGTCTTTTAAAAAACTAATTTTTATACAAATTTCAAATTAAATCAAGCGGTGCGTAATTAGGAATTATCCATGAAGCTAAAATATTTTTGGTCTAAAATAAGACGTTCTTAACAGGGTTAATGCATTTCTAAAAACTTTCCCATGATGTAGTTGATGTCAACCATAAACTTCATCAAATTCTATAACGAATTGTGTTTGTTATTTAGAACAAACATGCAAACCAAACAAACCACCAATTTCTTTGCTGTAAACGGTATTCTAACGGTTCTAACCATGGTCAGAACATAAATGTTCTCTATTTTATAACGATGATTATGTTTTCACTTACTTTGTAGCACCCACGCACTCTTTATATTCGTTGACATATATTTTAGAGATTTCATGCAGTTCAAGACTTTCTGGGGTATCGGAGTATGAATCTCGTTCGCATTTATCATTTTACTTCCGAAATGTTCAGCAGAAGATATCTTTGGTACGGTTCTCATTAAAGAGAAAATGAACTTGTTCCTTAGGTTAGCATCTTGGAAAATTTCACTCATAACATCGTTAACGTTATTTATACCATCTTCCATTTCCTCGGACCATTGAATCGATGTACTTGTAATAATTAGGCAAATAAACACGAAGAAACGCATATTTATCTGGGTGCAAGAAAGCCTAGGCTTATTGAAACAACCGAAGTTAACATTTCCTTTTGCGAAAAGGAAATGAAGGACTGTATGAAAAGAAATTTAGAATAAAATAATTTAGAATTTATGTTTATTATTAAAAATTTTTAACGAAATTTATCACATTAGGCTTGAAAGGGAACAAAGAGTCGTAAACCTGGATTTCTAAGATTGTATATTCAATGCAGATGTGTTCGACAGAATAAAAAGAGTAGCGAGGTATATTAAACACGATAACCTTTAAATGCTAGTTATTGCAGGCTTTTAAATATTTACGATAAACCGTGCTTTACGATGGTTTTGTTAAACTCGTAATCTTTATTTGAACTCTTATTTATGAAGCTCTTCTTTTTATTGACTCTTGTTTAAAAAGAAAAATTGCAAAAGTCTCAAAAAATTCTATGGAATTTTGTAATCAATATTATAGGTTTGAATGAATTTCAGACAACGTTAATTAAAGTCCTCAAATTTTATTCATTTCATGACTGAAGAAAATCATGGTGAGATTCTCACTGAAAATTATAAAGACAAACATTACAAAACGTTGAAAATTTAATTGGACTGTTTAATTAGACGTTAAAAGGGTTAAATGTAAATAATTTTGTAGGCATAATCAAATAGTGTTAAAACTAAACGCTTTACAGGTCCCGAGACCAAATCGGTGAGACCAATTAGTCCCGCGACCAAATCGGCGAGACCATATTTTCCTGTTCCGGAACAGGACCGCAAATGGTTTTCGTGAAGCAAGTAAATAGGGAGCCTAATGTGGACAAAGCTTTAGTTACATTGAAATGGTCTATTGGGTTACGTTCATAAGGTGGCAACCACATACGAAGGTGGGACTCCGAAAGTTTTTCAATGTGATATACCCTCACTATCTAGACATACAAATAGGTTAATACATTGCCCTCTCTTCGCACTCTCATAATACAAAGACTACAGCGCAGGCGCCAAAAACCGAGATGGAAGGTGGAGTTTTACCCCCTCCCTCGTGTCTTTCCCTTTCAGTTACATCGAAATGGGCGACAGCTCGACTTGAAATGTCTCCTTAGTACAAATTTTGGCAAACACATACGAAGTTGGGACACCGAAACCTTTTGTTATAATATATGCTTTTGATGAAACATTATCTGAATTTGTAGTACCCCGTTAGCTTCCGTCCCAAACTTGCAGTATCTCCCTTTTAATCCCGAAGGGAATTCTGTGGATTTTGGCACTTTTACTCGTACACATTCATCAAAACTTCCAGGCCAATAGAAGTTTCCTAATAAAATCCAACTCGGTGGTTTACCAATAGAATCCATCACTGGGAAGGAAGAAACATTCTTGTTAGCTGTCAATTCTGCTTCTATATCATACTGTCTAAGCTACCCGGCTTTAATTTAGCGTATTTATATACCAAATTCAAATTCAATTAAACGACGCATAATGAGTGATTATTCATAAAGCTAAAATAAGACGTTCCTAACAGGATTAAAGGCTAGGGGTTTGAAACCTTGCAACCAAAAGATTTCTAAAAACGTTTCCATGGTGTTGCTGATTTCAATCATGCAATTTCACCAAATTCTTTAAAAAATTGTGTCTGTTATTAAGAATAAACATGCAAACCGCTCTCTTTACTGTAAACGAAATCCTAACCACACTTCAATCACAATGTTCTTGATTTTTTAACGATGGTTATGTTTTGACTTACTTTGTAGCACCCACACACTCTTTATATTCGCTGACATATATTCTAGAGATTTCATGCAGTTCAAGACTTTCTGTGGTATCGGAGAATCAATCTCTTCCGCATTTATTATTTTACTTCCGAAAGCTTTTGGAGGAGATATATTTGGTACGGATCTCATCATCAACGAGGAAATTATCTTGTTCCTTATGGACGTATCTCGGCACGATAAGCACATTTTGAGAATTTTTTAATGTTTTAATTAATTTCATAGAGACCGTAGGTGCATTAGTACTTTTACACAGTGGTCAGCAATGTATCGCACAATACATTGCATTGACCTGTTAACACAAATTTATCTTAATGTACCTTGGGACCGTCCACAAACTACGTCACGCGAAAAAAAGCATTTTCTGACCCCCCGTCCCCCCAGATCACGCTTCGTCACGCTTTTCTCAGACCCCTCCCCTAAAAACCACGACACATTTCTTTAACCCCCCCCCCCACCGTACTATGATTTGTCTTAATTTACAAATTTTATTTGATTAATTTCTTGAGTGATATGCCGCCCCTCTCAGAAATATTTTGCTCGGCTGAAAATTCAAGTTCTCTTCTGTTTTTAGCTTTTCCCTCTGATTGACCTTTTGAATTTTAATGTCTGGATGTGCTTTTTATAAGATTCAAAAAAATTCCATAAATCTTAGTTAAAGGGGCACACTTTTTTGGTTTCGACACTGTCACCGAAAACAGACTAATCGAGCTTGAGATTTAGAAAATTTGCCAAAGAATCGAAACCATTTCAATCGGCAGGGGGATTTGATTCATCCTCACAAATAATAGGGCGAGTAAACAGAGACATAAGAGAGTTTACGCTATTTATTTTAAATGCGCTATTTAAATTGGCTATATAAAGGTGTAAATAGTAGATAATTGCTTAAATTTTCTACTATTTAAGCGATGATGGAATAACAATTTTGGTAAATTATTGTAACGGTGGACTATGGAATGTTATCTTTCTTCTTCTATAACATAAGACAGCCAATCGGCCTCTTACTGACTTCGTAACAAAATCAATGCTAAATGTGACGTCACGCATCGAAGAACCCCTCCCTCCCCCTTGTCACGGACCGTCCCCTTCCCCCCATAAGAGTGTGACGTAGTTTATGGACGGTCCCCTTAGCGTAATAAAAGCCTGATTTAAATGGTGACAAGCAGCAAAATAAAAAAAACGGAGATTTTGTGCCTATAAGGTAGAGCAGAAGAAATTATCCAAGAAAATATATACTTTTAGTACATTCAGAATATATTTTATAGTCGCAAAATTGCAAAAACCAAAATTGGAAAAATTCAAAGTCTGACAAATTTCTGGGGGGCTCTATTAAAATAGAGCCCCCCCCCACGCGCCAGCGATTAGAGACATTGGAGATTCTTGTTCTGATTTCCCGCGCTTACTGCCTTGAGCGCGTGACTATAGAGGGCGACAGGGCGTTGACGGGTCACGGGTGCGAGGCGCGCTCTCGAGAGTGCGAAACATATGCTTTTCTACGCCCCAGAAATAGTTTTAAGCCACGCCCCTAAATTGAAAATTTGAATTTCGCCGGGAATGTTTTGTGTAAAAACGGTGTTTTGTAATTCTTATTTTGAAAAAACGACTGAATATTTTTAAGTGAAATTTTGTATGAGCACGTTTTACATCATTCCTCCCCAAAAAATAGGTTTCAATTAAATTTAATTTTCTGCACCTCCCCCTTTAACATTAATAATGAGAAAACCACAGCATCTCAAAACCATATCTTAAATCTTAAATACAAATAACAACAACAACAACCATTATAATCTAAGATTTTCTACAACAGATATCCACAATTAAAGAGCATGTGTTTTTATTCGATGTCTTTTACTTAATTAAAGAATATATAGGACTATTTCCCCTTTAGTTTTAATGGTTTATATTTATTCAGTGTATTATTGATTAAATACATTGGAACCCATTTTAAAACATCCCTGGTGTTATGGGCACACAACAATAACTAAAAGGATTGCAGTAATTTTTCTAATTGGCTCAGGTCTACACTACTTTCCCATTTTCATTCAATTCCTCATATTTCGGTTGTGTTTTGATTGATATGTGAAGCTTGAGTAGTCTCGTCGTTGGCAATTCCACGAGTAATATCAGAAAGAAAGATAAAATATACGTCAAAGCAAGATATCCGAAGGAATCTCTGAACTGAAAAATTAATATCATATCTTAGCCGGGTCTGATCATAACCATAGCTATGCCTCTTCCTTTTGTTTTTGCTAAGGCTATTTTCAACGTGATTTATGTACTTGATTCAGCGTAAGATGGAATGGAATAACGATGGGCGAAATCAAAGTCTTCCAGTGCAAATTGGGCACGCCTCTACCCTTTGGTAGGCGATTGTTATGTGCTGAGCATGCTGGGAGGACTTCGTTGCCGAAGGTGGGGTAGGTATGGTGATTACCACTCCAACCTACTCTCCTTCAAGGGTAAACAAACTACTGATGTTATAAGCCTCTTCCATGTAAATAAGAATGAAAGACACGGGGGTAAAACTTTGCTGTCCATTTTTCATTTTGACGCCTGGGCACTAAAGCGTTTTTGGTATTTGAGCGCTCAAAGTCAGAAATAGATCAACCCCTTGTATATCCCGACACAGAGGAAGTATAATACAAAGTGTCCAAGAGGGAAGGGCACACCTATTTCTGTACCTCATGCACACCTATCTCGGCACAAAGCGAGAGCCAGACGGCACGAGATTTGTCAGAAAGGAAATTCAAAGGGGTAAATAGGAAAATACTGTTAGAGCCGGTTAGAGCAGTGAGAACTTCCTCCGTGGTTTTGTACAAATTTCTCTCTGTTGCACTGATTGCGCATGTACTTGTACGGAACTGTAGGACAGAGCCAGTGCTTGGTACCGGTTTTGAAAGGGGCTGACAGAGAATTTGGTGCTCGATGGTCTCGATACTGAGGGTTGACTATTCCCTTTTTAACACTGAAGAGGCTTATTGGAGCTTGCCGATAATTGCTATCGTTTTTCTAGCTAAGAGATGTTGAAATAATTTGATCAAATGTTCTTACCAATGTGCCATAACTAAAGTGATTAGGTGAGTCAGTCTCAACTTTGTACATCGATAATACAATAGGGTGCATCAAATAGGAACAATACGACAGCTTACTTAATGGAACCCAAACTTTCAAGGAAAGAGGCGTATTAACATAGCCAAGAAAAGAAAATAATAATCAATATTTAAGCTTGATTTATCTTTATTTATAGTGTTAAAGCCTGAATCCCGAAATCATGGGACTATAACAAAACTACCTACCTCCGTGATTAGCAAAACAAGCATATATGACCCACGCCACTCTAGTGGCCCATACACTCCTCGAGAATGTGTTAAATAGCGTGTTTATAATCGATCCATGGTCAACAAAATAAAGACCACAGACAGGTAGTAAAAGAGCGAAGCAAGAGAGTGTCCATCCTGACAGTATTTGCTTCTAGTAATTTAAATGAGACGTTAACAGTTCAAAATAATTTTTCGCATCGAAGGATGATTTTTTGAACTACTGAAAGTAGAATACAACATTAGAAAAATAATGCTTCAGGTAGAAAATATGTTAAATTGCGCTCGTTCCATGGTCGGATTCTACTTTCAGGATAATAGTAAAGGCGTTTACTTACTCTGCTCAGTGTGGTACCAGATTGTTCAACAAATAACAAAACATATCCTAACAAAGATCCAATTATGTACGGTGAAATACGATATTGTGGTTGAATGTAAACAGTTTGAAAGTAATATTGCCCTCTTAAAAGGAAATTTTTAAGTACGATCATTTTGGCTTGTTGGATTCCTTTTCATGTGACTATTATTAGGCCTTGTGGTGATTCGAGTATTGAGGCAGACATAGAAGGGTGTAGTGTCTGGGGGTTTGAACAACTTGTTTTCTTGAGACGGAACCCCAGGTGTGGATGTAGATCCGAAATGTTATTGATGGCTTCGTTCAAAAGGACTTTCGTGGACTGGTAACTTTGAAGCCATATCTAACGTCTTTGGGTCTACATCCACGATGTTCCCTCTTAACCCCAATATCAAGCAGACGATACTAAGCCCCGCCTTCTTTAGGAAACGGTCTATAACAGTCTGGGAAATAAGGATATTTTTTAGACTAGTCCTGGGGACCAGTGACCCCCCATAGTCCCCGAAATAATTAACTGGTCTCCGGACTGGTCCCAGCCTTTGTTCTCCTATGGATTTGCAATTAATAAACTGGTCCTGAGGACCAGTAACCCCCTTTTCTTGAATTAAAAAACTAGTCCAAGCAATTAATAAACTGCATGGTTTTGGACCAGAGGAAGTGTGCTATTTCCCAGACTGGCTCTATAATCCTCGAACTATAAAAGTGTTGAACCTACTTGAGGAAGTTTGATGATGTGTCAATCACCAGTCTGGTAATATTTCGTCTATTATAAATGTAGCCTGCCGCTGTGAAACCGTTGTTCCAGGATACAAAAAATGTAGCGAACCATGAACCAAGTATTATCGTTAGAGCGATAACAAACCCAATTTTTCTTTCGAACGTCTTGGGGCTATAGTAAAAACGCGCCACTTAAACCACCGAAGTATTGAAGCATCTTCAAAAACAAGCGAACAAACCTTTTTAAGTATATTAAAAACAATGGAGCAATTATAAAGAATTGGAAATCACAGCAAAGGTACCACCCCCAAAGTAAGCACTGATAATATAAATCATTCATGAGGATATATGAAAGCAGTGTACTAAATATTAGTGAAATCGGTTGAAATTCATGGTCGCTATTCCATACAGAAGGTTGTTTTACATTTCTGGTCGCCATCTTCAAGATGGCCGCGGATTGAAAAAATCTTTCTTAGTGCGTACCTACTATTAGGGATTGATGTAATTTTAGAGCAGAAATGGAGAACAGAGTAATCTGGGCGCGAGTCAAAGTCCCGGACCCCCTTCCCCGGGACGGTTGGGGGTATGAAAGAAGAGGCGGGTCATAACGACAGAGGTAAAAAGGAATAACTTATTTTTGGCCGTCCTCGTTTAAGCTAAGACCATTAAACACAGATGGACTGGAATGGAGATAGGGCGGGTGGTTCCTAGTGGGAAGCGTCTCTCTAGCGCCACGCCGCGACCAATATTGAAACTATTTCCAATCAAACAAACAGCGCGTGAAATAAAAGAGGACATTAGGCCCGTTAAAGCTCGAAACTCTATGTTAGGTGCACTTTTAGAAAGTTGATATTTGGGGTTTGGTATTTTGTAGAAGTTAATGCTTTTCATATGGGATTTATCAGAATAACATTCATCATTTTTACAAACTCCGAAAACGCACCTTTGGCTCCGCATCTTAAATACCCAAACTAATCCTTTAAATTACTAAAAATGAAAACGAACATAAATGCCGAAAAAGCGGAGAGGAAAAACCTAACCGTACCTAGACCGTATAATCATAAAAATTCAACAGAGCAGACGACGTAATAAAGGTCACATGATCTATGCTTTGAAAAGTTTCGGGACTCCCGCTAGGGGCGACGATACGCGCTGAAGTTTAAAGATAGGGGTTTTAGCTTATCATTCCAGTCCATCTGTGTTTAATGGTCTTAGGTTTAAGTGAGCCAATAAGATAATTTAAAATTATCGTTACGTGTTAGAGGGAGGGACTCTATACTGGACTATGAGTCGGACCAAATGTCTATAAAAAAACCCAGAAGTAAATACTAACCGTTCTCCATTGTTGCTTCTAAAATTACATATATCACTGCTACTATTTAAGAATAACGTCACTGCAAATTTGCATTTTTCTATGGCATGTTTTCATATATAATAAAGTTTATATAGTTTGGTTATTAATTACTTGCTGCTCCATTGGATTAATATTGGAGATGTAAAGCAAATTCTGCCACCAGCTATTATAGCATATTTCCCTCTGATGTTCAAGATAATTCCAATTTGCCATAGTTCCAAAAAGAGGTGACAATGCGATAAAGCAAAATAGAACCATCATGAACGCTGGTGTCAACCTTCAAATGACAAGGTCAAAAATTATTTTGCAATGCTCCGTGTGGTTTCCAATGTGCTAAGCTAGTACAACACTTAATAATGATCCAAGGGTATGGAGTGTCTCCCATACGTTATAAACGTGTGTGCAGTGCCACATAAACCAGAGAAAATATTTCTTAATTTTACCTTAAATATCTAAGAACGTACTGTTTGCAAATATTCCATTTTGAATCTTTGGCGGTTTGTTCTTTTAAGAAGAAGTACGCAGAAAGAAATCCACTGACAAAGGGGAAACCATTAATGAACATCGAAGGATAATTATGTGAAATTTAATATTAACTCTACCTCATTAAGAAGAAACTGTCAACAGAGAGACTTCCGTGCGATAAAAAACTAAAATGTAGCGTTAATGCCTCAATATAAAAGTCGGGAAATTTGTCTGAAAATTATTGAAACTTATTTTCAGTTTTACAATATAGGAAAACGTTTAAACGTACCCATTGATGTGAAACCAAAAACGAGCGAATGACAAACTATAACCCAGGCCATGGTAATTGCGCGAATTCCGTGTAAGCAACTGAGATCACCAGGCCTACTTGATGTGTCGAAAATGATACTTGTATTCTTTATTACGGAGAAGCATCGCATGATTTCTTAAATTGGGTTAAAAATTGAAATATTGAAAATAAATTGAGGAACATAAATCTTTCACGAGAGAAATTGTTGAAATTTTCGCAAACAAAGTTGCTATTCCATGCAAAATTATACCAGCTTACCTGTTAAGATTATTTTACCACTAAATTTTCTGACTGCGCTTTGTTGTTTCCAGGGAGTAAGGAACGTGAGAGGGAGTTTTGATCTAATGCTAAAAAAACCGTCACACAGTGGCAAATGGTAAAGAAAGTGGGGGGTAGGAATTTTTATCTCCGTTCCTCAATTTTTGCTAACGCGCAGGCGCGAGTGACGTCGTTTACTACCGCCAGCAGAGAGAATTTAAAAATTATCTCTGCAGCCAGCGCCAGCTTCCGCTTCCATCGACTGCTGCCCCACTCACTCTGTTCGACTCGCCGTCGAGATAACCGGGAAGCCCGGAAGGCGAATTTGCGGTATCGTTCGGTAGGCGTTATAAAATATTCAACGTTTTAAAGCTCAAGTTTCGAAATTTTTTGAGACATTTACTTCAACTAAATATTATAACATTTTCTTTAAATTTCAACATAAATATAGCTCTGAGAATAAAATTAGACACGAAAACTACACTAAGCCTTGGTTAGATATCATCGGCTGAGGCCGAGCGGCGCATCTCGAGCCGCCGGCGGCCGGGCTTGCCGTAACGGCGAGAACAGAAAAATACCTCGTTAAAAAACAGATGCACGACGGTTTTTAAATTTGACGCATGCGCGCGGACACCGCGTTGAGTCCCCGAGTCAGCGCCAGAGAGAGACGATTTTAGCCACGAATCTAACGAACGCGCCTATTCACCTTAATACTCCCTCTAACGTTCCTTACTCCCTGTTGTTTCGACACGTGCTCCATAACTTTCGAAGAACTAAACTTTACATCATCGGGAGTTGGATGAACGGAAATATTAGGGAGCGTCTTAAGTTCGATATTACGGGATTGGTTTGATTTGAAATCCACGAATGTACCCACGATCACAATAACAATCAACAAAATTAGAAATAACCTGCAAAGTGAGAGCTAGTTACGTTACGTCGAACTGTTGAAAGACATCTTTCGTAGAGTGTTATTATTAATTTATTTTGTTATTGTTCAGCGAATAGATCATTTCGAATTTTCGATGTACCTAAGAGGAAAAGACACGGGGGTAAAACTTTGCTTTCCACCTCGTTTTTTGGCGTCTGCGCTGAAGTCTTTTTGCATCATAATAGTGCACAGAGACGGTAATGTATCGGGTGTACCTCGTATGAGCAGTTCCCGGTAGAGCAGTTCTCGAAATAGCAGCCGCGATTCCAAAAAGACAGCGGCGTTCTTCAAAACTGCTATTTTAGAAATAGCGGCTGCTGTTTTAGAAATAGCGGCCGCTGTTTTAGAAATAGCGGCTGCTATTTTGGGAAATAGCAGTGTTTGTCTTCAGTTTCGAGTATTTCTTAACAATACAGTTATATTCGTTGTTTTCGAAAACTACCTTTTTCTGTGATCATTTAGTCAGTAATGTGACTTACTAACGGATCGTGTTTTTAAAGTACACTTAAATATTACACTATTCTTCAGGCGCTATCAGTTTACAATTCTAATACCAGAATAGAAAATATTTCAAGAAAGCTTATTTTATTTCGGAAGTAGATAATTGCATAGATGGGCACTATCATATCATTTGATAGTTTTACCACTTGATACGATAGAAAACTAAATCTGCCCCTATCAAAGTATCAATTTTGATAGTTATTTTCGAGAAAAATTTGAATTATAATGATCGATTGAGTTTGATAGCTTAGAAAGTGCACTCGAAGTTGATATGATTCATTGATTCGTTGAAATCTTCTAGAGAAAAATATCGATTCTCAACGTGATCTGGCTACTAACCCCATCTTTTAGAAATCATAAAAAATGATAGGCATTATTCCTTGAGAAATAAATTGATTCTTTGAGTGATTTTATTTGGCGACATCTGTTTTCTGATTTCATTTTAAAAAAATTATGTGCTAATCTTTGATAGGCAATTTTGATAGTTATGAAAATTTCTGGAAAGATAAGTCGTTTTTTGAATGATATCGAAGTTTTTAATATATTTGAACGTTAGCAAGTGTAGGTTTAATCTATAAGAAGATTCTGTACTTGGTGGTCGTTATAACCCTCTCAAACAAATAAATAAAAATAAAATAAACGATGGTTCAACAGTTCAAACTGTGAAGACGGAGCTTCTTGTATATAGAAGCTCCGTGCTGTCACTGATGTGAACGACTACTCGAGGAGGGAGAACGATTCCACGAAATCATCCAAACGTAGAAGTAGATAAATTAAAGTGTAGATTTTCTGATTTTTATTACCCACAGTTTTAATTGCAATGTTTGCCTTTAATTATTATTAGTTAACCGTTTATAGTAGATGGTTTAGATTAAATCAAGGGCGAATAATTTGAAAAAGTTTGGATAGTAGCTTTTGAACTATAGACAGTTAAAAGTCAAACTTGAGAAATGAGATTATGGAAATTATATGAATATATGAAAATATTAGAAATTCTACAAAATCAGGAAATATCAGGAATCGATTAAACAGAGTAAAATTAGGTAGAGCCCAAATCAGTTTGATCGAAAACAATCAAATTTAAAGTCCGGAAATTAAATAATCGATTAATTTAGTCGTTCCTAAAGATTTCAATTTGATTTGATAGGCAAAAAATCTATCTAACAATGAGAGCCAATCTAACATATTGAAGGAAGATTTGATAGTTTCACCATCTATGATTTGTTGAGAGGGAAAAAATCTATCTAACAAATAATGCCCGTCTAAAATATAGCTAGAAGAATTGATAGCTTCGCCAAATATGATAGTTTGAGAGGAAAAATATCTATCTAACCAGCAGTGTCAGTCTAAAATATAGTCAGAAGAGTTGATAGTTTCGCTATCTATGATAGTTTGAGAGGAAAGATATCTATCTAACCAGCAATGTCAGTCTAAAATATAGTCAGAAGAGTTGATAGTTCCGCCATCTATGATAGTTTGAGAGGAAAAAAATCTATCTAAGAAGGAGTTCCACTCTAAAATATAGCCAGAAGAATTGATAGTTTCGCCATCTATGATAGTTTGATAGGAAAAAAATCTATCTAAAGAGGAGTGCCCAACTCTGATTATAGGTTTAAATGAATTTCAGACAACGTTAAATAAAATTCTCAAATTTTATTAATTTCATGACTGAAGACATTCACGGTGAGATTCTCACTGAAAATTATAAAGAGAAACATTACAAACGGTTGAAATTTTAATTGGACTGTTTATTTTGACGTGAAAGTTAAATTATGTTGCAGGAATAATCAAATACATGCAGTATTTTTAAAGGGTTATAGTTATGTGAAGGCGCACTTAATATTAGGGAAACCTGAGTTACGCAATGTAAGCAGTACGTGCCTGCATAAGCTCATACGATATGTTCCATAAGTTAGTCACTGATTACTGTGAGCCTGTCATGAAAGTTACGTAGGTGAAACGTTATAATATACATTCCCGTAAAGAGAGTGGTGCCTGGTGAGAAGCTGTCAAAGGTTTAGTACAGACTAGATAGGAAGACGGACTGCAAAACCGAGTGTTGTCTGCAATTCTCGTTTGTAGTTCTCGAACTAGCTCTCATTAAGCCTTTAGCGTTAAGAAGTATAGGTAATGTCATACTTATGGAACATATCTTATAAACTTATGGTGCCTGACATAGAAAAATATAAAAGCGACACGGGGGATCTTTCTATTTCTTCTCTCAACTGTGTTTAGATGATACTTTGAGAAGTGGTTCGGTACTCTAGGAAGCTCAGCATGCTTGGACCATATGGTGACGACAATAATGATATGATACGAGCTTTCCCACAGTTTTAAGTATAAAATTAAAGTTTTAGTGTTATTTCGATGTTTTCCTGTTACATAAGCTCCAAAAATGTGTTTCTGTAATAAAATAAACAACTAGCAGCCATAATGTGAAATATGTCGTACCGCGAATTTCTAAAAAATAGGTTTCTACCAGCACCATGCAACTGGTACTAATAATTTCAATGCTATACTGTCTTAGCTAAGTTAAATTTGCGTCTTAATTTCTGTTCAATATCAACATACATCTCTAACGTTAAGCCAGTTTTTCGCTTCCACCGTGACTGGAAGTGGGATTTTGGAATCATTTTCGAGAATAACGTGTTTTTCTACCTTATCCGGAAACTCTAAAATTTTAAATAAATAAATATGGAAGCTAATTTAGAGAAAAAGCTTCTTCCTAGGCTTAAGCTAAGGCGTATTCTATTGGCTGGCAGTTTGCACGTGACACTCCATTACAGAGTCAAAACATTACATTTCAATTACCTTTGGTTGATGTGACAGTTTGCGTTTCGCTTTCGCATTTTGGAGAGGGTCCATCCCAATGTCCATCATCTTGACACTTTAAAGATGGTCTTCCTGCAAGCTTATATCCGATATCACACGAGAAAAATATAATGTCCCCCTCCTTAGGAGTCTGTACTTTTCCAAACACTACTCCGAACTGAGGTGAACCGAGTTCCGTACAGCTTGCTATTACTATGTGTTTTAGAAATAGTTCGTGTTAGCCATTAAGAATGTTACTAGATTATTTTCAGCTTACGTCGACATCTTGGTGCCTGACCACTCCAAAACCCAGTACTTTCACAACGTACTGAGGCTTTTCCTTCTAATTGTCGCCCTGGAAGGCAACTGAAGTAAATAATAGTTCCCATTGTGTTCTGATCGCCTGTTTTCAAAATTTCCACTCCATCTGGCATTTGTATTTCAGGACATCGCAAAGCGTTTTCAGGCGCTTGAAATCGGTGAAATTTTCATCTATTAGTATATCTTTACTAGTGTTTTGTTCAAATATGTAATTTAACTAATAGGCTGAGTGGGACCAATCTATTTCAATATACAATTACTATCTCCATAAGTTCATAAGATTTGTTCCATAAGTTTGTCACAGGTTACTGAGAGCTTGTCACGAAGTGACGTAGCTGAAACGTCATTGATTCTTGTAAAGCGATGACTGGTGAGGCGCTGTCAATGTCTTAGTACAGTAGTATGGACTGCAAAACCAATTAAGTGTAGTCAATTCTCGCTTGTCGTTCTCGTACTAGCTCTCAGTAAGTCTCTAGCATTACGAAGTAAAGGAAGTTTCATACTTATGGAACATATCTTATAAACTTTTGCTATCTCCAAATTATTTAATCATAATAATAAGCAAAACTAGCTTAGTGTAATTTTTATCTACTGTAAATATTCATTTGTTAATGAATTTGATGTTTTTAAGCCAGCTGAGTCATTTAAAAATCATTGTGTTAATTAGTTTAAAGAAATAATAAACTAAGAAAGAAAGTAAGTTCAATCAAGTTTCTCAAATAACCCATAATGCCATTGACAAAACACTTAATACGTTTTCTATTCATTTACAATGAATAGATTTTATTACCTGGTGACTCTTGGTTGTAATCGCTTCTCTGGTTAAATATACTGCATCCTGGTGCATCAGAGTTCCATCTGCCATGGGATTCACAGACTAACTGTTTCATTCCAATAAGATAATATCCGCTGTTGCAGTAAAACGTGCATAAGTCGCCAATTTTCGAGTTAGGACCTCCGCATCTGCCAGTTATGAATCCATTTGTTGGCGATTTCAAATTAGGGCCGAACAGCGTTGCTGAAAAACCATCAAATATAATTAAGACTGGAGCTGGTTTAATTAGAGGTAAATTATGTAGACTTAATGGCTTGGTGTGTTCCAAGTTGCTGGAGACAAATTATCGGTAGAATATAAAACTCTAGAAAATGAATTTTCCCATTATATGCCAGTACGTTAAGACTTGAGGTTTAAGTGTTACAGGAACACTGTCTCAAATGATCTAATTAGTATATTATACTTATCTTAGAGAGAAGTGTACCATAAAGCGGGATAATTGTAACATGATTCTTGCCAACATCAGAACATTTGGAGCAAGGTTACTAAACTGAATCACATACGCGATAAACAGTTCCCTCATCATTACTCTATTAGTGCTGCTTAACTATTTGCCAAGGCGCATGCACTTGTGGATTTTTGTCCCACGTCAAGACAATCAAGGTTTGTGGGTTGATTGCTAGGGATTTAGTACCAAACAATTATAGTATTCACCCCCACTGTGTAATTCCCATCTGAAGTTTGATGAGCGGGAGAGCAACATGAAGGAATGTGAGCCTGGGAAGAATCATGTGAATTTTTGTCCCACGTCAAGACAATCAAGGTTTTGTGGGTTAATTTCTGAGGATTTAGTACCAAACAGTTATAGAATTCACCCTTCGGTTGCCCTCCTACCCATCCGAAGTTTGATGAGCGGGAGAGCAAGCAAAAAAGGGTGGGAAGAATCATGTTGCATAACTAATGTATTAAGGCGATAAAGTGTCACTCTCCTACTATTATTCGCTAATTCTGTTAGTACAAAGTGATTTGAACCATTCGAGTTATGATTAAAACCACAATGTGACAACACAACTATAGAAGAACAATTTGCTATGCTTCGGCTTAGGATATTGTGTGTCGGATTCTTTCAGTTAAACACCTCGTTTCGAGTATTTGTAGAGCCCAAAGCGAGACGAAATGTAAAACCGACTTTGACAATTCCCTTATGGAATTTTCCAAGTGAGAATAGAGAGAAAATGTACGTTACTAACCATCACTGTTAACATTTAGTTTGGTGCACGTTGGCGGTGGCTTATACCACGTTTGACTGCTCAAGCATATTAACATTGGATCCCCCATAAGGGTGAAGCCAGAAGCACAGTTGTATGTGCAATAATCTCCCGGAATAGCTTCTTTACATCGACCCGATATAATTCCATTCGTTGGTGGAAACAAATCAGGGCAACAACCTGAGTAAATAATTATTTTACGACTATGTAATTACGCACCCGCTGTTTTTTTTAAACATCTGTTTAAATATAGAATTTGGGTTTTTGAAATTAAAGTAACTCTATCGTATACGTATTAAATATAGTATAGAATCTAGTCTCATCTTACTTCTGATTTTATATAACTAAGAAATATGTATATTTCACGGATAGATTCAATTGGGTTTTTTATTCAGTATATAAATGCGTCATGACACATTATAAAAAACCCCTGACGTTATGGACCCACAATAATAATTGGCTCAGGTCTATACAACTTTCCCATTTTCATTCAATTCCTCATATTTTGGTTGTGTTTTGATTGATCTGCAAAGCTTGATTATTCTCGTCGTTGGCAATTCGACGAGCAATTTCAGAAAGAAAGATAAAATATACGCCAAAGCAAGATATCCGAAGAAATCTCTGAACTGAAAAATTAAGAACGTATTAGCCGAGTCCGATCATAATCATAATTATGCCTCTCCTGTTCCAATTTTTTTTTCCTAATTCTATTTTCACCGTTTATTGATGTTTGTGGATTAATGGAGAAAATGGGTAAGATGGAGTGAAAATCAAAGTCTCCCACCGTAAACTTTGTGTACGCCCCTATACCTTCCGGTAAATGATTGTCAAGTGCCGGCGTGTAGCACCATTGTATTTGTGTGACAACTAGCTTCTTTTTAAAAGACGCAGGGAGCATTCTCAACGTTTCCATACCCTACCGAAACGCTGAGCATACTGGGAGGATTTCTTTGCCGTAGATGAGGGTACAGTCTTCTACGTTGTAGGTATGGTGATAACCACTCCGTCCCTCTCTTCTTTAAGGGTGGACGACTAAACTAAGCTACTGAGGTTATAAGCCTCTTCCATGTAAATAAGAAGGAAAAACAAGGGGTAAACCTTTGCCTTTCACCTTGCTTATTGACGCCTGGGCCCTAGGCTTTTTCGGTCCTGAGAGTGATCAACCCCTTGTATGTCCCTTCACGGAGTAAGTACAACAAGAAGAGTGGATGAGGGAAGGGCACATCCGTTTCTGTAATTCACGCACACCTATCTCGGCACAAAGCGGAGAAGCCAAACGTCACGTGATTCGTGAATAAGGAAATTCAAAGGGATAAATAATAAAACACTGTTAGGGCAGTGAGAACTTCTTCCGTGGTTGTGAACAAATTTCTCTTTGTTGTACTGATAGCGCATGTACGGAACTGTAGGACAGAGCCAGTGCTCGGTACCGGTTTTGAAAGGGGCTGACTGAGAATTTGGTGCTCGTTTGTCTCGATACGGAGGGTTGACTATTCCCTTATTAACACTGAAGAGGCTTACTGGAGCTTGCCGATAATTGGGTATCGATTCACTAGCTAAAAGATGTTGAAATAATTTGGTCGAGTATTCTTACCAATATTCCATCGCTAAAGTGATTAGGCGCGTCAGTCTCAATCTTGTACATCGATATGACAATAGGGTGTATCAAATAGGAACAATACGACAGCTGGCTTAATGGAACCCAAACTTTTAAGGAAAGAAGGGCATTAACTGAATCTAGAAAAGAAAATAACAATTAATATTTAACCTTGACCGTCACCGTATTTATCTTTATTAAGAGTGCTAAAGCCTGAATCCGGCAATTATGGAGGTAGTGTTAACTATAACAGAACTACCTACCTCCGTGATTAGTCAAACAAGCATATATGACCCACGCCACTCCAGAGGCCCATACACTCCTCGAGAATGTGTTGAATAGTGCATTTATAATTGGTCCATGGTCAACAAAGTAAAGACCATAGACAGGTAGTAAAAGAGCGCAGCAAGAGAGTGTCCATCCTGACAGTATTTGTTTCTTATAATTTAAATGAGACGTTAACAGTTTAAAATCATTTTTCGCATCGAAGGATGATTTTGTGAACTACTGGTAAAGTAGAATACAACATTAGAAAAATAATGCTTAAAGTAGAAAATATGTTAAATTGCACTCGTTCCATGGTCGGATTCTACTTTCAGGATAATAGTAAAGGCGTTTACTTACTCTGCTCAGTGTGGTACCAGATTGTTCAACAAATAACAAAACATATCCTAACAAAGATCCAATTATGTACGTTGAAATACGATATTGTGGTTTAATGTAAAAAGTCTGCAAGGAAATTTGTCCTCTAAAAAGGAAATTAGAAAGTTGATCAAAATAGTGAGAAGTATTGAAATAAATGTTCATTCAACCATTTTATTTGATTTTGGCTTGTTAGATTCCTTTTCCAGTAACAATAATAAGGCCTTGTGGGGATTCGAGTATTGAGGCAGACATAGAAGGGTGTAGTGTCTGGGGGTTTGAACAACTTGTTTTCTTGAGACGGAACCCCAGGTATGGATGTAGATCCGAAATGTTATTTATGGCTTGATACAAAAGGGCTTTGGTGGACTGGTAGCTTTCAAGCCCAATCTAAGGTTTTTGGGTCTACATCCACGATGTTCCGTCTTAACCCCAATATCAAGCAGACGATACTAAGCCCCGCCTTCTTTTGGAAAAAGTCTATAATCCTCGAACTAAAAAAGTGTTGAACCTACTTGAGGAAGTTTGATGATATGTCAATCATCAGTCCAGTAATATTTCGTCTATTATAAATGTAGCCTGCCGCTGTGAAACCGTTGTTCCAGGATACAAAAAATGTAGCGAACCATGAACCAAGTATTATCGTTAGAGCGATAACAAAACCAATGTTTCTTTCAAACGTCTTGGGGCTGTAGTAAATACGTGCCACTTAAACCACCGAAGTATTGAAGCATCTTCAAAAACAAGCGAACAAACCTTTTTAAGTATACTAAAAACAATGGAGCAATTATAAAGAATTGGAAGTCACAGCAAAGGTACCACCCCCAACCTATGCACTGAAAATATAAATCATTCATCAGGATATATGAAAGCAGTGTACTAAATATTAGTGAAATCGGTTGAAATTCATGGTCGCTATTCCATAAAGAAGGTTGTTTTACATTTCTGGTCGCCATTTTCAAGATGGCCGTGCATTGAAAAAATCTTTCTTAGTGCGTACCAACTACCAGGGATAGATGTAATTTTAGAAGTAGGAATGGAGAACAGAGTAATCTGGGCGCGAGTCAAAGTCCCGGACCACCTTCCCCGGGACTGTGGGGGGCATGAAAGAAGAGGCGGGTCATAGCGACAGAGGTAAAAAGGAATTACGTATTTTTCGCCGTCCCCGTTACGTCTTGGAATGAGGGGCTCTATACTGGGCTATGAGTCGGACTGAAGTAAATACTAACCGTTCTCCATTCCTACTTCTAAAATTTCATCTATCACTGCTACTATTTAAGAATAACGTAACTGCAAATTTGCAGCGTTCTATGGCAGGTTTCCATATATAATTTAGTTTATATAGTTTGGTTATTAATTACTTGCTGCTCCTTTGGATTAATATTGGAGATGTAAAGCAAATTCTGCCACCAATTATTATAGCACGCTTCCCTTTGATGTTCGAGAGAGTTCCAATTTGGCGTAGTTCCAAAAAGCGGTGGCAATGCGATGAAGCAAAACAGAACCATCATGAACGCTGGTGTCAACCTGTAAATGACAAGGTCAAAAATTATTTTGCAATACTCCGTGTGGTTTCCAATGTGCTAAGCTAGTACAACACTTTATAACGATCCAAGGCTATAGAGTGTCTCCCATACGTTATAAATGTGTGTGCAGTGCCATATAAACTAGAGAAAATATTTCTTAATTTTACCTTAAATATCTAAGAACGTACTGTTTGCAAATATTCCATTTTGAATCTTTGACGGTTTGTTCTTTCAAGAAAAGGTACGAAGTAAGAAATCCACTGGCAAAGGGAAAACCATTAACGAACATTGAACGTTAAATTATGTGAAAATTAATATTAACTCTACCTCATTAAGAAGAAAGTGTCAACAGAGAGGCTTCCGTGCGTAATCACACAAAAATGAAGCGTTAAAGCCTCAATATACAGGTCGGGAAAGTTGTCTGAAAATTATTGAAAATTATTTTCAGTTATGTATTAAACAGTTCAAACGTACCCATTGAAGTGAGACCGAAAGTGATAGTATGACCAAGTATCACCCAGGCCATGGTAATTGCGCGAATTCCGTGTAAGCAACTGAGATCACCAGGCCTACTTGATGTGTCGAAGATGATGCTTGTATTCTTTATTACGGAGAAGCATCGTATGATTTCTTAAGTTGGGTTAACAATTTTAAACGTTATAAAAAAATTGAGGAACATAAATCTTTCACGATATAAGAAATTGTTCAAATTTCCTGAATCAATATTGCAATTCTTTTCAAAATTAAAGCAACTTACCTGTAAAAACTATTTTACCACTAAATTTTCTGACTACGATTTGTTGTTTCGACACGTGTTCCAGAACTTTCGAAGAACTAAACTTTACATCCTCAGGAGTTGATTGAACGGAAATATTAGGGAGCGTCTTAAGTTCAATATCACGGGATTGGCTTAATTTGAAATCCACAAATGTACCCACGATCAGTATAACAATCAATAAAAGTAGTAATAACCTGCAAAGTGAGAGCTAGTTACGTTTCGTCGAATTATTGAAAGACATCTTTCGTAGAGTGTTATAAATAATTTCTTTAGTTATTGTTCATCGAATGGACCATTTCGATGTGCCTAAGAGGGAAAGACGCAAACTTTGCCTACCACCTCGCTTTTTGGCGCCTGCACTGTCATGAGAGTGCGCAGAAACGGCAATTTATCAACCCCTTGTATGTCCCGACACTGAGGGTTGCCTACCACTTTTTATACATCGAAAACCACGGTAAACCATTTCTGCGCCTTAGAGAGTCTTGTCGGATTCTAGAGTCCCCCGTGGCCAAGGTTGCCGTAGAAAAGTACACTATCTGCAAATCCCTGGCTTTTTAAACCTTCCATCGAATTGCGGGCAAGGATTCTCGTTTCCAATTTGACAATGACGCAGGCGCTAAAAACCGAGATGGAGGCAAAGTTTCACCCCGTCTCTTCCCATCTTTATTAAGGCCTGTCCAGACTGACGCATTTTGCGAGTTCGCATCTACGCTTTGCTCGTTTGCAAGATCGCGCTACTGTCCACATTGGGTTTTCGCTACTTTGCGTCCTTAACTCGCGAAGATACAAATTTCTTGCGACTAGGCAAGAAAAGCACCAATCACAGACGAGAGGAAGGCTGGTGCGATTAGTTTCGTTTTTCAATTTGGACAACGTCGATGGAGAAGGGCAGATGGCGCAATGATTGCTCAAACTTTATTGGCTCTCCGAATTGGAAAAGCAAAATTTTTGCGTGTATCAGAACAGAAGTGCAAATGTTTTTCGTGATCTGTTGCGAAGATGCAAATAGACAAAGGCGCGAACACGCGAACGCGAGTTCAATGTGGACAAAGCTTTACATCGAAATGGTCTATATTGTGTCTATTTACGGTTTACTTACACGCATATGATTGTACGGAATGGTAAAGATTCATCAACTGGAGTGCATACAATATCATGCGTAGATAAAATGTTATCCAGAAACGAAACTGGGAGAAGGCTATTTATTGCTTCAACTGACATGCTAGGCCTACCTAAAAAAGGTTTTAAACATAAAATATGTTCCGAAATAACATGTTGTTGTTCCATGGAGCAAGCGAGTGATAGACGTAATTTTATTTTTGGTAAAGGGAAATTGAATTGGCCATTGACTAATAGTTAAATTAGTTAAATAACAAAATATTTTTGAGTATTTGCTACACATGGTTCATACAAACATGGAAAACCGGGAAAACCTGGAAAAATCAAGAAAATATATAGGGAAAGTTTCCAATTTTTAGTAAAATTCAGGGATATCAGGGAAATTTGCGTCAAACAGGGGCCGAGTAATTAAGCAAAATGTTTGCAAACATCCACTCCATAGGATTAACATTACACTATATTTGGAGGCTCATAACTCTGGTTATATTAGAGATACGGGGATGTCCTTTGATTATGTAATAGCAGGAATACATAGATTTACTACTTGGAATCCTTAAGAGGTCATTTTATGGGCCTGGGTGTCTGACTGAAAGGGGAGGCGGTGTAGAAACCGTCACCGTTGACGTCATGCATAATTTATTTGACGTATTTTGCGACCTGCGCCGCGACTCCCGCGACCTATGCGCGGTGAACCCGAATGTAAACATGATGCGTCGTCTGAACAAGTAGACCAAGGATTACGTTTCTAAAAAAAAAGGCGAGACTTGCTTTCCGTTAAAAACTCGATATTTCTATTTTCACAGGGTGGAGTAAAAATTCCATTCCTTCCACTCTTCACCAAAGTTATACAAAAACAAAACATCAGTATCCCTATGCAAAGGCTTAGGGTTTAAGAGGAGGTAACGTCATCTTTTCTAGAAATTGTTATAGCATTCGTTTTCAATACTGAATTTCGAGCTACACTAACTTCTAAATCGTCGACTTTAGTTACAGTAAGAGAAATTTACGCCTCAAAAACGTTGTTAACGTCAAACTATTCCAAGTTCTCGCACTTTCCGACCATTTCGGAGCCGAAACTGGTGCAGACGACAGCTTAAAAGGTCATGATCTCGATCTGTCCCACACATTCGCATAACCAATGAGACGCGAGGAAGGAGGAGCAAGTGGTTTAAAAGTTTTTGGCGCTTCCCCTCACGGTCAATCAGATATTTGTATGGGGTCTATGGCCTCTTATAGATTCCAAGTACTAAATCTATGTATTCCTGGTAATAGTCATCCTATGAAAAACATTAACATGTACAAAAATGGGCCAAGCCCCGCCTTAAAACGTTCTGAGATCCCATGTAGAGCCAAGTCTGCCTTTTGTTCTCATTCAATCGCCAATTGAACAGTTATGTTATAAATTAAGTCCTTTTTCTAATTAATAACCAATATTCTTTGACTCTATCATTATTTTACATCTTTGTTCGTATCAAAAATATCGTGACTTGGCAAGCGCAGGTCATCCCCTTCGATTATTTTAAAATCAGCAACGATTTAGTGAATATCCCCTCGACTTCCTTTTAATATTACTTACCTGCGATTGCCAAGTCACGATATTTTTGATACGAACAAAGATGTAAAATAATGATAGAGTCAAAGAATATTGGTTATTAATTAGAAAAAGGACTTAATTTATAACATAATTGTTCAATTGGCGATTGAATGAGAACAAAAGGCAGACTTGGCTCTACATGGGATCTCAGAACGTTTTACGGCGAGGCTTGGCCCATTTTTGTACATGTTAATGTTTTTCATAGGATCTCACTTCTTTTTGTATACCCTCGGTAGTTATATTAAAACAAGACCCTCTCGTGGTACTTCGTTTGCCAATATAATCGCTAACGTTTGTCCTTATTTACGCTGAATTACCAGGCCCGTCGTCAGGGGGAGGGCCAGGTGGGCCCGGCCCTACCTGCAATGTGTTTGGCCCTACCTGAAATATTTCCAAAATTCTTGGAAACTGCTCGTGGCCCTACCAGTAGTTTCATTGGCCAAACGCCCCTAACCCTAACCCCACCAGACTACGTTCATGTCATCCTGTAAATCCCATATAATTAAAAAGAAATTTAGAAAATTATTGTCATGGCATAAAAAAAACGTTTTCGCCTAGCTTTGGCAAATTGGCACACTCTTCGTAGACGGTAGAGCAGATGATTCCAGTGTTGCCAAGATTTGAAAGTGGATTTTCCCACTTCCATTTGAAAAATTTCCCACATTTCTCACACCCCTTTTTAGCCCCACCCCCAGCTAAAATATGGAAGAAAAGTTACAGTCATATTTATCTGCACTGTGTTTTCCTACTAGGTTTTATATGGAATATCACTCCGCATGGCTTTGACAATATGTACAGTACAAATGAGCCAAAACGCTAAAAAGCTTTAAAATTCTCAAAATATGCTACTCTTTTTAATTTAAAATCACTGAATTTATTTCAAAATGTCACTTGCAATTATTAAACCGAGCAAAATTTTCGAAAATGCACTAGTTTTAACTGCATAGTCTGCACTACTAACACTAAAACAGGGAAATTCCCACATTTGACCGATTTTGGAAAAAATTACCTTTTTCCCACAGAGCCTAAAACCTTACCAAAATTTCCCACACATTGGCAACACTGGATGATTCTAAACTCTCGGGAGGTCTAGAGCTTGGTGAAATCAGGCAGGCTTACAAAAACGGTCTTTCCTATACTCCGGAACAGGAACCCCTGCCTGGTGTGGTTGTTGCGTTCGTGGCAACTAATTATTAGGGCCAATATTTTGGAAAAGGTGAAAACTGGTTATATAATTTGGAAAACGTTTCAATTATCTATTCATATATTTTGGAAAAGGTAAAAACAAATCATACTATGTATCACGGCCCTTTTTTGCAAGATGGGATCTTATTTGTAATAGATCTACGCGAATTCGAGTTGATATATTTATTTTTAGTTCGCTTCTGCCAATGTTAAATAAATCATTTTTAATATACATACTAAATTGAAGAACGTAAAATAATAATATTGTATTTAAATTACACTTGGAAGTAAACATTTCGTCGTTTGGCATATTTATTGTCGTTTACAAACCTAACCGCACCTGTCTTAATGTTAGTTGAGTCTTTATTGTTACTGATACACATTTCAGCTTATTTTTTTGCCAATTTTCAAAAGTTCACATTTCATACTCTTTTTACCAAAAAATAAAATTAAAACGGAAATTAGCTATGATTAAAGGATTTAGCCATGAGTCGGAGGAAATATGTTTCTTTTACGCTTTCAATGGTTCGAGTCTTCTGAAATATTAGTGAGAAGTACATTGGACGGCTTTAAATTATCGTGCGAAAGTTCAGAATTTTAAAATTTTTCAAAATTCATTTAAACTTTGTACTTTTCACAGTAACATAGACATTTTTTAGCAAAAGAACCATTATTTATATACAGAGTGACTAGTCTTTTAGTGTTAATCGGTTAGTCGCACTAGTGCTTAATTTTTAAACCGCGTATTAGAGATATATGTTTAATTAGATCAAACGTGTTCTTCACATTAGGAACTTTCAAGTTATTTTCTAATATGCATCATCTTGAACCAGACTTTTCAGCTAAAAATCTTGCGTTAAGACTTGGCACACGCATCGATAATAAGATGCATTCGTCAGAAAATGTGCCCTGCCGCGGCCCTACCTAAAATTTGACCCTGGCGACGGCCCTGTGAATTACCCCTTTCGACCCGCAGAGAATATGTAATAAAGATTGTACGCGATATCCTAATATAAGAATGTAGCATCAGTTACGAAACATTTCTTTTAAACTACTACTCTTATTAGCTTTAATATATATTTAACTTTCGGTTAACTTTGGACCATTACGTAGTTTCATCAAGAACACACACTATTTCTGTTGAAAAGACGGCAGCGCCATCTAGTTTTAAAATAAAGAACTAAAGAACAATTTTATAAAAATTTCAGGATGTTTTAATTTTTCTGTGCTTTATAAAATAAATGAAAACTAAATCCTGAATTTTAAGTTTCTATCTACCCTAGAAGTACCTTAGAATTTTGATGATCGGTGAGTGAGTGAGTGAGTGACAAAATAAGGTAAATTTCACCTTCGATATTTCGAAAAGTATATTGGGTAGGAACTTGAAATTTGGAAACTATAGCTAGGATTGACAGTCCTCGCTGCAAGCAAAATTTCAGACTTTTACCTGTACCCGTCACAAAGTTACAGTGGGCTTAAAAGTGCCACGAGTTGCTTCGAGAAAATGATGTCAGTGCTCGACTTGGCTGGGAGCACTGCCGTGCTCCCAGATATTTGCCCCCCCCTCCTTCGTTAACATTTTCTCCATAGGATACTCCATATACGGGAAAAACCTGGAAAATTCAGGGAAGTATATGGGGGAAAACCTGGAAATCTCAGGGAAATTTGTTTCACAAAAGTTGTATGAACCTTGTAATGTAACCTATAGCCTAATACAGCACTAGGCTTTATCAGAAATAAAGGGAGTGCGCTGTCTGCTGAAAGATTACGTGGCAACGCGATCGCAAATTAGTTAATGGTCTTCATGGCGATTTCTTTAAAAAATGTTAGCACAATATTTTTGTTAAATTTTTGAACAATTTTTTTTGTTGTTTCATTAGTCTAATCGATTGGTTGTCTGGCAATTGAATTCTTTCTTTAAAGTAGGAGGATTCAAATTACATCCTAAATAATTTAAAAGTGACATTTGATAAACATGATCTTGGTATCCTCTCAGCAGAGAAGCTTAAAATTAGATATAAATTGGCGGTAATTATGCGAGGAGATAATCACTCCTTTGTACAGTACTCCGGATTACTAGTAATCATTTTAAAATTGTCAAGAACACGAGTTTTAAAGATTTCACGTAATATTGCAGGCAAAAGTACAGCGTGTACACTGATTAGGCTGTGGTTGGCCCCTCGTAATTATGGGTAATTAGGGTTTGAAAGGTAATTATGACACGATAACTGCCGAAATTAGTACAATAATATCCATACTCGCTTAGCCATGATGACTATATAAATATTTCAATACTTTTAAGGATCCTCTTTAGGTGAAACATTGCTTGAATTCGTTTTCTAGTATAACTATGCTGTAGTTCTTCAGCGCCACATGGGTTCGGTACGCAGAGACCTAATCTGAAACCACTTGATACCTGAAAAAACATATCATCTGAGCGGTACTCGGTGGTAAGATATTCTAAATATAATAACTGATGCTATATATGAATTTTTTCCTGATCTACAGTTGAGATTAAGAATAAGAATGGTAGCGGTAGGTTCAAAAATGACATAAGTTTTTCTCATAATCTATACTTTTGATGAAACATTATCTGAATTTGTAGTACCCCGTTAACTTCCGTCCCAAGCTTGCAGTATCTCCCTTTTAATCCCGATGGGAATTCTGTGGATTTTGGCGCCTTTACTCGTAAGCATTCATCGAAACTTCCAGGCCAGTAGAAGTTTCCCAATAAAATTCCACTCGGTGGTTTGCCCATAGAGTCCATCACTGGGGAAAAAGAAACATTCTCGTTAGCTGTCCTCTGGTACAAATTCAGTTTATTAATTGTCTTTGCTAAGAAGTGGGGACCAGGTTATCAATTGCAATTCTATAGGAAAACGAAGGGGGGATCAGCCCGGAGACAAGTTTATTATTTTGAACACTAGGGGGTTCACTTGTCGCAGTGACTGGTTTAAAAAATATTCTTAATTCCCAGACTGTATGGGGCAAACGTATGAAATATCTGCATAATTTTGTCTTTAAAAAACAAATTTTTATACAAATTTCAAATTAAATCAAATGGTGCGTAATTAGGAATTATCCATAAAGCTAAAATATTATTGGTCTAAATAAGACGTTCTTAACAGGGTTAATGCATTTCTAAAAACTTTCCCATGATGTTGTTGATGTCAACCATAAACTTCATCAAATTCTATAACGAATTGTGTTTGTTATTTAGAACAAACATGCAAACAAAACAAACCACCAATTTCTTTGCTGTAAACGGTATTCTAACGGTTCTAACCATGGTCAGAACATAAATGTTCTCTATTTTGTAACGATGATTATGTTCAGACTTACTTTGTAGCACCCACGCACTCTTTATATTCGTAGACATATATTTTAGAGATTTCACGCAGTTCAAGACTTTCTGGGGTATCGGAGTATCAATTTCGTTCGCATTTATTATTTTACTTTCGATATTTGCAGCAGAAGATAACTTTGGTACGGTTCTCATTAAAGAGAAAATGAACTTGTTCCTTAGGTTAGCATCTTGAAAAATTTCATTCATAACATCGTTGATGTTATTTATACCATCTTCCATTTCCTCGGACCATTGAATCGATGTACTTGTAATAATTAGGCAAATCAAGACGGAGAAACGCATATTCATCTGGATGCAAGAAAGCCTAGGCTTATTAACACACGATATTCAACCGAGGTTAACGTTTGCTTTTGCGCAAAGTTTGAAATTTCATACAGTAAGCTGTGATCTACTTATAATTTAGAATTGTTCTTTATTAAAATTTTTGAACGAAATTTATTACATCAAGCTTGAAAGGGAACAAAGGGTCGTAAACCTAGAGTTTTACGATTTCTTATCCAATGCAGATGTGTTCGACCAGAAGTAAGATGAGACTAGAAGTACTGAGCTAACCAAATTCTTCACATGGCGGAAGTGAATATTCTTGATAACACACCAACGGTTGACCCTCTGGTAGCGGTTTCTGAATTTTCCCTCCAAAACGTGAGACGCTCGCGGCGGTAGACGGCCGAACTAGATTGAAGCACCCGCGTCCGTGTTCCGCGGCTTTAGGTTGAGGGGAAGGGGGTAGGAAATTTTTGGGAACTCGACCAATTTTTCTCTCTCTGGTGTAGGCGCGATGAAAGCGGCATAAAATCCTCAAATTTGTTCACTAGTGCCAGGATCTACTATTAATGCAAGAGCTCTTTACTTCTAGTCTCATCTTACTTCTGGTTCGACAAAATAAAAAAGAGTACCAAGGTATATTAAACACGATAACCTTTACATGTTAGTTAAATATTTACGATATACAGTGTTTTACGATGGTTTTGTTCAACTCGATATCTTTTTTTCGAACTCTTATTTATGAAACTCTTCTTTTTTATTGACTCCTGTTTATGAAGAAAAATTAGGTTTACGTTGCAAAAGTCTCAAGAAACTCTATGGCTTTTTGTAATCAATATTATAGGTTTAAATGAATTTCAGACAACGTTAATTAAAATCCTCAAATTTTATTCATTTCATGACTGAAAAAAATCACGGTGAGATTCTCACTGAAAATTATAAAAATAAACATTACAAACGGTTGAAATTTTAATTGGAGTTTTTACTTAGAGGTAAAAACATGAAGGAATTTACTATTACCTTCTTGGTAAAAAGGGTTATCTAAATTTTTTAGCAGGAATAAACACGTTTACTATGAAACTTTTGTTTTAAAGGGTTATAGCATAAGTTCATAAGATATGTTCCATAAGTTTGTCACTGGTTACTGAGAGCTTGTCGTGAAATGATGTAGATGAAACGTAAAGCGACGCCTGGTGAGGCGCTCTCAAAGGCTTAGTACAGACTAGATAGGAAGATGGACTGCAAAATCGATTTTTGTCTGCAATTCTCGCTTGTCGTTTTCGAACTAACTCGAGCTGTAAGTCTCAATCATTACGAAGTATAGGTAGTGTCATTCTTTTGGAACATATCTTATAAACTTATGGTTATAGTTGCGTGAAGGCGCACTTGATAATGGGTTAACCTAAGTTACGCAGTGTAAGCAGTATGTGCCTGAATATCTTCTCTCAACTATGTATAGATGATGCTTCGAGATTTAGGTCAGTATGCTTGGGCTATGGTGACGACAATAAAGGGATATGATTCTAGCTTTCCCACAGTTAATTGCATACCATAAAGTGTTGTTTCTATGTTTTCGTGGTACTTAAACTCCAAAAATGTGCTTCAGTCTTAAAAACAAACAACTGACAACTATAATGTAATATACGTTGTACAGTTAGGCGAATTTAAAAAAAAAGAGATTTCTACCAGCACCAACAGGTACTAATAATTTCAATGCTACTGTCTTAGCTAAGTTAAATTTGCGTCTTAATTTTTGTTCGATATCAACATACATCTCTAAAGTTAAGCCAGTTTTTCGCTTCCACCGTGACTGGAAGTGGGATTTTGGAATCTTTTTCGAGAATAACGTGCTTTTCTATCTTATCCGGAAACTCTAAAATTTTAAATAAATAAATATAGAAGCTAATTTGGAGAAAAAGCTTTTTCCTAGGCTTAAGCTAAGGCGTATTCTATTGGCTGACAGTTTGCACGTGACACTCCATTACATTTCAATTACCTTTGGTTGATGTGACGGTTGGCGTTTCGCTTTCGCATTTTGGAGAGGGTCCATCCCAATGTCCATCATCTTGACCCTTTAAAGATGGTCATCCCGCAAGCTTATATCCGATATCGCAAGAGAAAAATATAATATCCCCCTCCTTAGGAGTCTGCACTTTTCCAAACACTACTCCGAACTGAGGTGGACCGAGTTCCGTACAGCTTGCTATTACTGTGTTTTAGAAGTAGTTCGTGTTAGCCATTAAGAATGTTACTAGATTATTTTCAGCTTACATCGGCATCTTGGTGCCTGACCACTCCAAAACCCAGTACTTTCACAACGTACTGAGGCTTTTCCTTCTAATTGTCGCCCTGGAAGGCAACTGAAGTAAATAATGGTTCCCACTGCGTTCTGATCACCTGTTTTCAAAAATTCCACTCCATCTGGCATTTGTATTTCAGGCCATCGCAAAGCGTTTTCAGGTGCTTCAAATCGGTGAAATTTTCATTTATTAGTACATATCTTCACTAGGGTTTTGTTCAATATGCAATTTAACTAATAGTCTAAGTGAGGCTAATCTATTTCAATATACTATTATATCTCCAAATTATTTAATCATTATTATTGGAACTTCCTGCCATATAAATGCAGTTTCAAAGCAAAAGTAGCTTATAATTTTATCGATTGTAAATATCATGAATACGTAGATTTCATCAGCTTGGAGTCTTTAAGAGGCCAATTTCTGGGACTTTCTGCTTGAATTAAACGGGAAGACAGGTAGAAAGCGTCACGCCTGACGTCATGCATAATGCATTTTATCTTAGAAACCCACGTGATATTGACCTATGAGTATCGAACCCGAATGTAAACAAGTTCACTTTGCGTCATGTGAAAGAGTAGACTCGGGGTCGACGATTGTCCTAATGTGTTGAGATTTGTTTATTTAAATGTATCGCGACGACTTGTTTAGTTTGAAGGTATCGCGACGACTTGTTTTTTGTTATTGAACTGATAAACCGACCACCCAGTATGGAGCCATTCCCCCTTTTTTAGATCACTATCTAACCCTAAAAGTTCGCTCTTGTTAACCTTTTAAGTATACTTTTACCTAAAAATAGGAGTGCCTCCCCCTTTTTGAAAGAAGAGAGGAAATTTTACTTTGACCCTCTCTAAAAATATCACTCTTGTACTAGCCACCGAGCTGTAAACATGTAACCAATTTTAGCTCAATAAATTTAACTCATTTTCTAGTTTTTACAATTAAACTAACGTCTAAATAATTTCCCTGACGACTCGAATTACAACATGGTGCCGAAACCTGGGAACCCCTTTAGATAATAGTTAGATTTAATTAAAATGAGTGAAATTTCCCGATGAAATCTTTATTGTTCCCGAAACGACCCGAAACGAAGAAAGACGAAAAGACTGAAATTACAAGGAACAATTAAGGTGATTGTGAAATTACGCTAGAAGAATCGACGACATGGCAGACGAAATAGACGACGATACTGGATTACGAATGATGAAACAAAAGAGAACGACTTTAAGACGAATGACCACAACGCTAATTAACAAGATAGAAAGAAGTAAATTCACCATCGACCACAGTTTCCAACATGAAGGTTCACTATGAACAGTTAAGTGCTAAAGAAAAACTGTTATTCGGATTAGACGAAGAAATTATAAACTTATCCGAAGACGAAGAAACCTTGAACCAGGAAATGGAAAATGCTGAAAGTTACAGAGAAGGAATAGTAAGAGCAAAATGTTTATTGACTGAATTTATAGAAAGTAGAAGACTTCCTACACTTGATTATGCATCGATCAACCCTTCCGCAAATGGAAACGGTTCCGTTCATGTCAAGAAAGAAGAACCCCATCCATTAAGCTACCTAAATTGGTTATTGAAAAATTTATGGGAGATCCAAGTCAGTGGAATGGATTTTGGTCCCAATTTGAAATGGCCATCCACAACACTGCAGAAGATGACGTCACTAAGTTTGGATACTTAAGGTCATACGTTGGAGGAGAAGCCGCAGGCTCAATAGCTGGTTTCTCCTTAACCTCTGCTAATTATAAGAAAGCAGTAGATAAACTCAAGAATAGATTTGGGAGAACAAGGATTATCAAGAGTGCTCACATGAAAAATCTCTTGAGTGAAAACCCTGTCAAGGATATGAATGATATTAAGGGACTCAGGAAATTGTACGATCGGATAGAAGTTCAAATTCGTAGTCTAGAAACTATGGGGGTTCCACTAAACTCGTATGACGTCATGTTCATGCCGCTGTTAAGAACCCTTATACCCGACGAAATGTCTTACGAATTTGATAGAAAACATCCAGATGATGATGATTATGGAGGAGAGGAAATTCTGGAATTTGTTAGACAAGAAATAGAAGGAAAAGAAAGGCACGCTATTCTGACAGGATCATGGAAAAGTTTGCAACCCAAGAAACCCCAGTTTCCACAAAACAGTCACCAGGATCGTTTTAAAGCCAGAAATTTCAAACAAGAAAACGCGCCAAGGATGAAAATACCTACCGCAGCGGTGCTACACGTTAACGCCTCCAAGGATGTAGAGGCAAATCCAGAACTAGAATGCATTTTTTGTGGAAAAACTACCCACAAGACCAAGGATTGTACGTCATACAGCGCTATCGAACGAAAGGATATTTTGAGAAGAAAAGCACGTTGCTTTATATGCATGCAGTACAGACATAGAGCGAGAGATTGTAAGGCCGAATTGAGCTGTCCACTATGCCAAAAGAGACACGAAGTCTCGGTTTGTGAAATGAAGTTTCCGGACAAAGGCAAGGAGAGGGAAGCAGAACAAACAATAAGCCAAAACTGCGCCCCTCTCGCTCGAGAAGGAAGGGAAGAAGTGGTTTACCTGAAAACTGCAGGTGTTCTTGCTATTCATGAAGATTCATCCATGAATATTCGACTTTTTCTTGATGACGGTAGCCAGCGTACGTTTATACGCGAAGACGTTTCAAGAAAATTGAACCTGCCAACTATGGGAATAGAAAACGTGAAAATATTCGCCTTTGAATCGACCATTCCTACTATAGTTAAACGAAGACGAGTCAGGTTAACCTTAAAGGACCTCGAAACAGAAATGGAATTAACAATAGAAGCCCTAGAATCTCCTAAGCTATGCTCTGGCACGCTGCAAATTCCTAGCTTAATACTACAAGAAGAAATGAACAATCGAGGATTAAAATTGGCGGACGAAAATTTAGAATCGAAAGAAATAGATCTTCTTATAGGAAGCGAATATTATTGGAAGGTAGTCACCGGAAGAATGGAATTTTTAACACAAAGACTAGCAGTGGTAGAAACAATTTTTGGATGGACTGTCCACGGATTTTCTGAAGGCTCAGATAAAGAGATTGCCGTTAATTCCGTAACAGTTCTTTCTGTTACCTCTCTAGAGACCGAAGAAGAACTAGCTTCACAACAGTTGAAAAAATTATGGGAACTGGACGCGATTGGAATATCTGACCAGACAGATTCGCTGGAATCCACTGAAGAAGGGAAAGCAATCGAATTATTTAAATCTACAATCAAGTTTGAAAATAATCGGTACGAGGTAAACCTCCCGTGGAGAGAAGAAAAGGAACTTTCCTCAACAAATTATGGCAATGCCAGAAAGCGTTTCGAAAGTTTGAAGAAAAGATTCATTAAGAATCCAGAGCTATACTTAGAATATTCGAAGGTCATAAACGATTATCTAAGACAAGGAATCGCCGAGAAAGTATTGATGCCAGATTCCACAAACAAAGTATTCTACTTGCCGCATCATCCAATCATTGACAAGCAAAGAACGAGTACGAAATTAAGAGTAGTATTTGACGGTTCTGCGAAAGAAGGAGGACACCCCTCTCTTAATGAATGTCTCTATACCGGTCCAACCATGAACACGGATCTATTGAAGCAGTTGATCACATTCAGGATGAAAAGGGTTGCTTTCACTGCCGACATCGAAAAGGCATTTTTGCAAGTTAGCCTGGCGGAATCGGATAGAGACGTGGTCAGATTTCTTTGGACAGAAAACCCCCAAGAAGCAACTGAGCCATTGGTTTTGAGAATGACGAGAGTCTTATTTGGCGTTTCTCCAAGTCCCTTTCTCCTCGCTGCAACAATTAGACATCATATTGAAAAGTACAAGAACACGCACCCTGAGGTCTACGAGCTCTTGTTACATTTTCTGTATGTAGACGATTTGACTGGGGGTGAAGATGATGTGAGAAAGGCCCTTGAAATTACGCGGGACTCTAAAGAAATTATGATGGAAGCCAACATGAATCTCCGCAAATGGAAGACTAATTCTAGCGAATTAAGAGAAAATTGGGATGAAACCATGAAAGAAAAGGAAGAATTAACAGAACATCAAGATGGATTTTCTCTATTGAAGGTTTTGGGAATAAAATGGAACCCTGAACAAGATGTCATCCAGTTTGACGCTACGGATCTTCTTAATTTCCTTGAAGAAAGAAAGGACACGAAAAGATTTGTATTAAAGGCTTCTTCAAGAATATTCGACCCTGTTGGATATTTGGCCCCTTTTATCATTCGCGTAAAATGCCTTTTCCAAGAAATCTGGGAAAGAGGTACAGACTGGGATGAGAGTCTACCTTCAGATATCCAAGAGAAATGGAACAAGTGGTGTGAAGAACTACCTGCCTTAAATGAGGTATACATTCTAAGATATTACTTTGAAGAAGCTGAAGACGGAATCATAAGGAACGTAGAACTACATTGTTTCTCTGACAGCAGTGAGAAGGCTTACGGAGCTGCTCTCTACCTTAGATTTAAAACGAAGAACGAAAAGATCCGAACGATACTCGTAACAAGCAAAACACGAGTAGCACCCCTGAAGAAGATAACGCTACCACGCCTTGAATTAATGGGAGCGGTGATTGCTGTTCGCTTAATGAACCACACTAAAGAATACTTTTCCAAACTTAACCCAAGAATGTTTTATTGGACTGATTCAACCATCACCCTGAATTGGATTCAAGGGAGCGCCAATAGATGGAAACCTTTTGTAGCGAACCGAGTTCGTGAAATTCAGCAAGGCTCTGAACCAAGCACTTGGAAACATTGCCCCGGAAGGTACAATCCGGCAGATTTCCTAACTAGAGGAATGAAGTTACAGGACCTACTCCAAAATACGAGTTGGTGGACTGGTCCAGAATTCTTAAGAACAGAAGTTGAATTACCCAAGCCATCAGAAGTAACAGAAAACTTTGAAATCGTCAACGAAGAACTCCGACCGAAATTTGATGAAATAATTCAAAGTCCATGCGTCATGGAAATCAACGAGCCTCTTTTCAACCTTGAAGACAAGAGCAAACTTTCGCGGGTAATTCGCATTACTGCTTGGATTATGAGATTTATAGAAAACTGCAAGAAAGGAAATCAAAAGAAGAAAGAAATATCACTCGATAGCGAAGAACTTAGAAAGGCCGAGTTGTATTGGATCAAGCGATCACAAGCCGAAGCTTTCGGTCCTGAATTGAAGATTGTTGAAGCTAAGAAAATTGTACCGAAAGAATCCAAACTCTACGACCTCTCCCCATTCCTTGACGAAGAGGGAGCACTAAGAGTTGGTGGAAGATTAAAATTAGCAGAATTCTCTTATGCCGAAAGACATCCCTATATAATTCCAGAAAAACATTATTTCGCAAAACTACAGATCTTGTATCACCACGAGAAATCAATGCATGGAGGTCTATCTGCAACTTTAACTCATCTTAGAGAAAAATTTTGGGTGATCAGAGGTCGTCAAGTGGCCAAATCTATTCTAAAGAAATGCATGACATGCAAAAGGTATAACGCCAAGCCTCCTATTGTAGCTACAGCACCTTTGCCTAAAGAAAGAATGCTAGAATCAAGACCATTTGACGTCACAGGGATTGACTTCGCGGGCCCAGTTTACGTCGAAATTGAAAAAGAATCAAAGAAGGCTTACATAGCTCTATTCACCTGTAGTACAACAAGGGCTATTCACCTAGAACTCGTTACAGACCTGACGACAGACAAGTTTCTCCTAGCTCTAAGAAGATTTTTTGCGAGAAGAGGAATCTGCTCTGAAATTCAATCAGATAACGCAAAGACCTTTAAAAGGGCCGAGAAGGATTTGGAAGAATTGTTTAAGCTAACTAAAGAACCACCCGTACAAAATTATGTTGGTCAAGAAGGAATAAAGTGGACCTACATAATTGAAAGAGCCAGTTGGTGGGGTGGATACTGGGAAAGGCTTGTTAGAACAGTGAAGACGGCATTGCGTAAAAATTTGGGAAAAACTTCTTTAAGCTTCGAAGAGTTCCAAACTACTCTAAGTGAGACAGAAGCCGTTTTGAACTCCCGCCCCCTCTCTTACGTCATGAATGACAAGGACGAACCAGTTCCGTTAGCTCCCTCGGACTTTCTTACCGGAAGAAAGGTCACGTTACTACCACCGAGAACCTTTACGAAAGTTCAACTCAAGAAAAACGACTTGAAGAAAAGACTGCTCTATAGACAGACTCTATTAGACTCCTTTTGGAGAAGATGGAGGAAGGAGTATCTACTTGAGTTGCGTTCAGCCCATCGCAGTCAGTTCGTTAAGGGAACCAAAGAATTCGAAGTGAATGACGTGGTTTTAATCACAGAAGATGTTAGGCCAAGATCCATGTGGAAGATGGGAAAAATAACTGAAGTATTTCGAGGACGTGATGGTCTCATTAGATCATGCTCGTTAAAAACCACGAACGGAAACATCATAAAAAGGCCTGTTCAGTTGCTTTGCAACTTAGAAGTTAATGACTAGAAACATGAATGACAATGTCATTGCGCGGGGATGATGTTGAGATTTGTTTATTTAAATGTATCGCGACGACTTGTTTAGTTTGAAGGTATCGCGACGACTTGTTTTTTGTTATTGAACTGATAAACCGACCACCCAGTATGGAGCCATTCCCCCTTTTTTAGATCACTATCTAACCCTAAAAGTTCGCTCTTGTTAACCTTTTAAGTATACTTTTACCTAAAAATAGGAGTGCCTCCCCCTTTTTGAAAGAAGAGAGGAAATTTTACTTTGACCCTCTCTAAAAATATCACTCTTGTACTAGCCACCGAGCTGTAAACATGTAACCAATTTTAGCTCAATAAATTTAACTCATTTTCTAGTTTTTACAATTAAACTAACGTCTAAATAATTTCCCTGACGACTCGAATTACAACATAATGAAACGCAAGGACGGAGGACCAGGCTTTTTAACCAAGTTTTAACCCCTTCCCCTTACCTGCAATCACATATTAGCATGGGGTCTATGGCCTCCTAAAGATTACAAGTAGAAGAAATCTATGTTTTTCTGTAAATATTAATTGCTCAATGATCTTGATGTCATTTTAGCCTCCATTATCGTTTAAAATTTGTTGTGATAACATTTAGTTTAATTCGTTTAAAGGGACAATAAACTTAGGGAGAAACTTAAGTTTGAGGTTCTCAAATAACGCATAATGATATTAACAAAACACTCCACACTTTTCCTATTCATTTACGATGAACAACTTGGCTTGCACCAACACGAGGGGGAAGTAAACTTGAATTTAATAGTTAACCTCACTCGCTCGGTCCGTTATTTTGTTGGTTATTACCTGGTGACTCTTGGTTGTAATCGCTTCTCTGGTTAAATATACTGCATCCTGGTGCGTCAGAGTTCCATCTGCCATGGGATTCACAGGTTAACTGTTTATTTCCAATAAGATAATATCCGCTGTTGCAGTAAAACGTGCATAAGTCGCCAGTTTTCGAGTTAGGACCTCCGCATCTGCCAGTTATGAATCCATTTGCGGGTGATTTCAAATTTGGACAGAACAGCGTTGCTGAAATTTCATCAAATATCATTCACACTGGAGCATGTTTAATTAGAGGTGAATTATGTAAACTTAATGTCGCTGGAGACAAATTATCGGTAGAATATAAAATTCTAGAAAATGAATATGACCATTTTATACTTGTACGTTAAGACTTGAGGTTTAAATTTTACAGGAACACTGTCTCAAATCATCTAATTCTATAAGTTGTACCAGAACTTGTTGTTCGAGAGAAGTGTACCACAAAGCGGGCAATTGTAGCATGATTCTTTCCAACATCAGAACATTCGGAGCAAGGTAATTACTAAACCGAATCACATACGCCATAAATAGTTCCCTCATCCTTACTCTATTGGTGCTCAACTATTTGCCAAGGACGCTCTTGTGGATTTTTGTCCCACGTCAAGACAATCAAGGTTTGAGGTTTGATTGCTGAGGATTTAGTATTACCAAACAGTTATAGAATTCACCCCCGTTGCAATGCTCACCTGAAGTTTGATGAGCGGGAGAGCAAACAAAAGGGGACATGAGTCTGGGAAGAATCATGCTACGGAACTAAAGTATTATGAGGATACAGAGTGCCATCCTTCTTATATTATCCCCTTCTGTTAGTAGAAAGAGATTTGAACCATAGGGTAAAACCACAATGTTAAAGGAACAACTTGCTATGCTTCGGCTTAGGATATTGTGTGTCAGATTCTTTCAGTTAAACACCTCAATTCGAGAATTTGAAGAGCCCAATGTTAAACCGACTTTGACAATTCCTTTACGCAATTTTTAAAAGTGAAAATGAAGAAAAAACATACGTTACTAACCATAACTGTTAACATTGAGTTTGGTGCACGCTGGTGGTGGCTTATCCCACGTTTGACTGCTCAAGCATGTTAACATTGGATCCCCCATAAGGGTGAAGCCAGAAGCACAATTGTATGTGCAATAATCTCCCGGAATAGCTTCTTTACATCGACCCGATATAATTCCATTCGTTGGTGGAAACAAATCCGGGCAACAACCTGAGTAAATAATTATTTTACGAATATGTAATTACAAACCCGCTGTTTTTTTAAACAGCTGCTTAAATATAGAATTTCGGTTTGCGAAATTAAGTTTGTTCTATTGAATATAGTATAGAATCTAACCATCGAAGAAGTAGAAGTTTATCTTATACATAGTTTTCATATTAGGACGATTGATATACCATTTACACCAGGATTCCAGGCTACTTGGTGACGCACTTTGACCTCCAAGTAGCCTGGCATCCTGGTGTAAAAGGAACCAATCCTCCTAGTCTGAAAACTATGTATAGCGAATTCTATTGGTCTGCTCTGAGATCGTACGTGGTTTGCTTAATTTCGTCATCAAATCGGACGAATATTATAATATAATAAACTGTAACCACCGCAAAAATAGTATGGCTTATTGACATATGATAGATACTATGCTTTGATAGAAAACATTTGGGGATGCACTTTGACAGAATATTCCATTGTGATGTAAGAAGATGTGGTATTTTGCTCGTCATGACTTTTCGATAACACGTAGCTCAAAGTGGTAAAGGCTTAGTGTCCAGAATCATAAAGAAACTCAAACGCGGGAATGTGAGATTTAAGTAATGAAAATTATAATATCTATGTGGAAATGTATTAAATTTTAATGCGAATTTATTGAATTTTATTGCCAATTTATTGAATTTTATTGCGAATTTATTAAATTTTAATGCGAATTTATTCAATTTTAATGCAAATTTATTCAATTTTAATGCAAATTTATACAATTTTAATGCAAATTTATTAAATTTTAATGCAAATTTATTAAATTTTAATGCAAATTTATTAAATTTTAATGCAAATTTAATCAGTTTTAATGCAAATTTAATCAATTTTAATGCAAATTTAATCAATTTTAATGCAAATTTATTCAATTTTAGTGCAAATTTATTCAATTTTATTGCAAATTTATTCAATTTTAATGCAAATTTATTCAATGTTAATGCAAATTTATTCAATTTTAATGCAGATTTATTCAATTTTAATGCAGATTTATTCAATTTTTATGCAGATTTATTCAATTTTAATGCAAATTTGTTCAATTTTAATGCAAATTTATTGAATTTTATTGCCAATTTATTGAATTTTAACGCAAATAAATAAAATTTTATATTGTTTAATTTACCAAACCTAAATATTTTTTTAGATAAAATCTTAAAACAATCTCAGAAAAAACCAATGCGTTTGTGACCTTGCCTTAACAACGAATGAAAACAAGCATAATATCATAATTTTCCTACCTGCAAGAGATATATTTACCAATATTATGGCAACGATCGTAGTTCTTTGATAGAATACTTGACTAGAGCACCCTTCAACCCCCATTGTTGGAGGCTGGGAGTAGAAGGGCTACTCTACAACCTTCAGTTAACGTTGTAGTGCTTTTTTTTCCAAGATGAGCCACGCATTCCAAATAGTCATTTGAAACGTATTTTTTCCTAAAGTACACTGTACGAACTATCCATTACTTGTGCGGATAATCGTTCTTCCTTTCATTACTATGCCTTTTGCGTGACTGGTACTTTAGAGGTCGAAACATAGGTTTATAATATTAAGTAAAGTTCCATAAGTTTGACACTAATATTGTTTGTCTTTTACAATGTGGAAGTTTCACTGAAAGCATGTTTGAGGTATATCGATGGTTATGTAATTTTTTTTCCTGCCATGTCGATAAACTATTTTTATCGGCTTCCTATATCCCAAATTGAGTAAAATAGCTTTGTGTTTACAATAGCTATTTAACGATATATCTTAATATATCGAAGAACGTTTTCGATATATTTGAAAATATTGATAATTTCTAACGATATGTGTATTATTATTTCGGTATATTTGAAAATATTGATACTTTTTAACGATATGTGAATTACTTTTTCGACAAATTTGAAAACTTTATATTTTTACCGATATGGGAATTACTTTTTTCGATGTGAACTACTTTTCATCGATATGTGAATAACTTTTATCGATATGTGAATAACTTTTATCGATATGTGAATAACTTTTATCGATATGTGAATAACTTTTATCGATATGTGAGTTACTATTTCGATATATTTGAAAATTCAATATTTTTTAACTGTTTTTGAAATCTTATTTACATACAATTTATCACATTGAAATTTTTATCGATATGTTGAACAATATCTATAAATCGAAATATCGATTTTTGTTCCCGATACCAACATCCTTAGTTCGAGATTTATTTATTGCAATGTAAAAGCAGCCCACACTTAGCAGAATGACGTATGTGTAAACAACGACTTACCATACATTTGGTATAAAATTAACGAAATAGGGTGGTTGAATAAAGTTAAAGTTAAACAACGACGTGAGAACAGACTATACTTAAGCAAATCATAGTTTAGTTTATATCCAAACTTTCGATGACTTATGCAATATGTTACATTATATACTTATGACCGAACTGTCAATACCAACTGATCAAACAAAATGTTCTGGAGTCGAGAGTTTTGAAAACGAAAAACAATGGCTTTGGTCAAATCCATTTTTTATTATCCTCATTGTTATAATGATTTCCTCGTTATATGGAAGGCAGGTTGTTGATTTTGTAATTATGTCAAGCTTAGATAATGTATTGGTTAGTGAAGTGCTAGCTATACAGGGTGTTACTGAAAAGTCTGTCTGAAATAAAGGGGCGTGTTATTTGGGCGATTTTGAGTCGAAATTGTTCTATCTCCATTTTGCTGTCCGGGTCACCGGTTTCAAGTTAAGATAGGAGTATTTTATGGAAGACAATGCTAATTTAATTAGGGATCATCCGTAAAGCACTCCTAACATAGCTTGAAAACGGTGACTCAGACGGCAAAATGTCACTGAAAATGTTTGACTCGAAATCGCTCAAAATTCTGATAGAAATTTCAGAAACACCCTGTATAATCTAGAGTCATTACGGTTTAGATATTACTTGAAAATGAACCCTGGTTAGACCGAAATCAAAACATTTTTAATGTAATGAAAATTACACTTTCTTTTATTTTTTTTACAAAAAAAAATTGGATAAGTACTTATGTATAAAGAAAAGTTGGTAATTTGCTCTATTCGCGTTTAGAATATCAAAACTTAATTAAACCCAGGCCACCATTTTCAAAAAGACAGAAGCGGATTGCAACCGCTCTCTTAGTAAATGAAGTACGCACCTGTTACTGAAGATCAATGGATAGTTTATTCGTATGTTCTTTTAATACATCATAAGTTATTTGACACTAAAGATTGATAGGTTATTACTAGTATAAGATCATCCACCACCAAATATAAACAAAAAAGCCATAAAAAGTTATTTAGTTCTTAATGATAACTTAAATGCAGTTTTGGTAGCAAATTGTCTACGTAATATTTTCTCATTTCATCCACTTTTTGACAATAATTTTGAAATTGAATCGCAAATTCTTTGTCTCTATTAATAATTGCAATCTCGGTTAAACATTCCATAAATCCTTCAACAGTCTCTCCATAATTTTCCGCGCACATTTCAAGAATTTTTTCCGTGTCTAAATCCTTCTCAATCTTACCACGATTCAAAATGAAATCAACCGAAATTTTACTAACAAGTCTGTTATGTTTTTCATTACTCTCCATTTTTTCAGTTTGAATATTGTTACACAAGAAAAGTTTAAAATACGATTTAACCAAATTACCCAATAAGAAAAAGGTCACCTGTCCTTGACTAATTCTGTATTTTGTCACAGGAACCAACGGTAAACAAGATAATTTAAAAGCCTTATTGAAATTTACTAAATTTCCACCTACGTATAAATAGAACATGAACAAAAACTGATCACGCTCGTACTTCTTTATAACGACGTAGTTATTTATAACCTGACATATTTTGTAATCAAATTTTCCATCAAATCGTTGTACCTTGCCTTCAAATATCACTACCGGTTTTTCAAAATACGTCGGCATTTCGAAAATGATGTAACCAGCAGCATCCTGGTCTCGAATTTTAAATTTTAACAAGATGTGCCCGGCTGGGCACAGAATACTTTTGCACGGCAACTGTCGAATTACTATTATTACTATCAAAAAATGGCCCAGGGATGGACTCACAATATTAGCCACAGCGTACCGAACTTAAAAGGCGTATAGAAAATTTACGTGAATAGCCGTAACTATGCTAAAACGATTACCCGTAATTCTAACGTTAATTTATTTACTTCTATTATTATTCTAATAGTGCAACACAGTAATAGAAGTGAGTGAGTATGCCCTCGTTGCGAATTCTTTAACAGCGCAATCATTCAAATAATTTACTTAAGTTATAATTTTCAAACTTTTTCCTTATTATCTTAAGATGAATTTCGTCCCGAAACATCTTTAATTAAAATAAAACGTGAAAAAAAAATTCTTTTCTCGTGTGGAATCGAACTTGCGACCCATGGTTCTGCCGAGCAAAACTCAATATTTCTAACCGATATACCACCTATACCACGCGCCCAGCCTGAGCGCGCTCCCCCGAGAATTTTTTCGGTACCTTTTAATTCGCCGAATGCCTAAGTTTTTTTATCTCATTTTAAAAACAGAATGTTAAAACAGAACATTAATTTTTATTACGTAAGTCAAACAAAACTGATTCAGATTATTTTAAAACATTTTAAAACTAGTATTAATATAGTGCCACATTAAAACAATAATATTCCTATTTTTAAAATGTGAACAATTTTATTCCTATTTTTAAAATGGGACTCTATTTTATTCCTATTTTTAAAATATGACTCTATTTTATTCCTATTTTTAAAATATGACTCTATTTTATTCCTATTTTTAAAATATGACTCTATTTTATTCCTTTTTTTAAATATGACTCTATTTTATTCCTATTTTTAAAATATGACTCTATTTTATTCCTATTTTTAAAATATGACTCTATTTTATTCCTTTTTTTAAATATGACTCTATTTTATTCCTTTTTTTAAATATGACTCTATTTTATTCCTTTTTTTTTAAATATGACTCTATTTTATTCCTTTTTTTAAATATGACTCTATTTTATTCCTTTTTTTAAATATGACTCTATTTTATTCCTTTTTTTAAATATGACTCTATTTTATTCCTTTATTTAAATATGACTCTATTTTATTCCTTTTTTTTTAAATATGACTCTATTTTATTCCCATTTTTTAAAATATGACTCCATTTTATTACAATTTTTAAAATGTGGCAATATTTTATTTATATTTTTAAAATTCCTCAATCTCAAAGTTTTGCTGGTTTTAAAAATTCGCGGGGTTTTTGAGATTTGAGGTTTTGAAAAGCGACATCTATGCGTGGTGCCCAAATACACCTTGACTGGCTTCCCTGAGATAGTGCGCTTAGGCCTGTATTAATAATAAATTTACTTTTGTTAAAACTTTAAAACTTTTTCGTCGTTAATTTAAGACGAATTTCGTCTCAAAACATCCTTAATTAAAATAAAACTTAAAAAAAAAAATTTCGTCGTGTGAAATCGAACTGCGACCCATGGTTCTGCCGCGCAAAAGGCAACTGCTCAAACCACCATACCACGAGCCTAGTTATCCAAGCCACTATGCGTGGTGACCAAATACACCTTGACTGAATTCCCTGAGATAGCGCGCTTAGGCCTGTATTAATAATAAATTTACTTTTGTTAAAACTTTAAAACTTTTTCCTCGTTATTTTAAGATGAATTTCGTCTCAAAATATCCTTAATTAAAATAAAACTTAAAAAAAAAATATTTCCTCGTGTGGATTCGAACTGCGAACCATGGTTCTGCCGCGCAAAAGGCAACGGCTCTAACCACCATACCACTAGCGTAGTTAATCAAGTTCATATTCTAGGGGTATTTTTTATAAAGCTCGCCATCTGGCGTGCAAAAGTAAAAATGGACATAAATGTGGACAAAATTTTCGAATATGAAGAATTTTTGTAATTTCAACGTTTTCCAAGTTTTCAATTGGCACTTCGTGACCCATAACTGAATTTGCTATGCATATTTTATTTCTGATTCCAGGGTAGTCATCTTGAAGTTTGTTTTCCAGTAAATTTCGTAAAATTCGAGCGCGAATTGAACAGTTTATGTTTTCAATTCCGTAGTCATTCGCATCAGGATTATAGGTCGAGAAAAATACTTCGAATGATTGCTGCTGTTTCTTGTATTCACGGTATATGTCTTGCGTTTGTGTTAGGGTTTGTTTGGAATTGGCTTCATACTCGTAACATATTTGGCTGCATTTGTCCACGAATTCTTCCAGAGCTTTCTTGGATTTGAATTCGAACGTTTCGACATTGTACTGCCACCAGTCCCATTTAGGAACGCATTCCTCGTATACGCTTTCCATATTGTTAATTCAATGGTTTCTACACTCTGCAACCTAAAATCAATTTGCTATTGTTGATAGGTTACCGTTTTTATATTACATAAGGATATGTTTACGTTTCTTGCCGTCATTGTGGTTCTCATTAATAGATAAGAGTGAATTATTAATTATCGTAATTGTTTTCCTCCATTATTTTCGTTGTTTTGAAAGTGTAATAATTGTTTTCTATTGAAGAACTTGGGTTTTCCCTAGGTTCATCTAGGCAAGGTTTGTGTAGAGATGGTTGGAAGACAGGAATGGTTCGTCTATCCAAACTTTAGCCACTCAGAAAGTCATAGTTTTTCAACCATCTCTTTACAAACCTTGATTTAGGTTAATTGTCAATTACTTCTTCTAACTCAGCAAGTTCTGGTAATTAATGATAGTTAATGTTTATTAATATATCACTTGAGATATATTGCGAAGTTATCTTTTTGGACTTTTCCAACTCCAAGTTTCTTCAATTTACATTAGAGTGTTTAAAAATTTACATCAAAACGTGAACATTAACGTTTTTTTTTTGTTTTAATTTCGTTAACTTCGAATTCCACAAAACCTTTTACGGTTCAATGGGGAAATAAAAGCGTATTTAGCAAGACTTTAACTCGAACTATGCTTTGGCATACTTTAAATCCAACTATGCTTTGGCGTACTTTAACTCAAACTATACTTTGGCATACTTTAACTCAAACTATACTTTGGCATACGTCAAGTTTTATATCAGAGATTTTTGATTCTACTAAAAATGGCAAAACAGTCCATTTATTTTTATAGAAAACGTAAACTTAAATTTGACTGGCGAAATGTATGATGGATAATTTTGATATACTAGCACGATATCATGTGTTGTTGTTAGACGTATATATTCGATGTATTATTAATTTAACAAAAGAAATATCCTTATCCAATCAATTGACATCTGTGCCCTCAATCTGAGTAATATAAACACAAATAAATCCTTAGTATTAATGGCACCTTTATAACAGAAGATAAATCGTTTAATAAAATCGTATTCAGATACTATATTTAAGTCAGTCTTCACAACAGTTCAGAACCACGCAAGCACGATGGAGTCAATTTACTCTGTATTAGTACCCAAATTAGATTGGTGGAGCTTCGAGTTGCCAACGGTAAAGTTCACGGACGAGGTAGAAATTGGACGCTTTATGAACCAATGTCACAAAATACTTGATGAATTCGAAGCCAACTGCAGTGTTGAAGTCACACCTGGAACCGATCTCCACAAAGACTTCAGGAATCAGAGTAAACCATTCGCAACATTTTTCGTCGATTATGAAATGAGTTTCAAAAAATATGACGCGACGCAAATGAATTGCGTTATAAGGGCGCTAAAGTTAAAGGACATTTTAAGTGAAGAATTTAAATCCAGTTTCAATATTGACGATAATATGTGGTGCATCGCTTCAAGCACTAACGGTAATAAAGAAGCTGATGTTTTGGAAGCAAAAGGCGTTGCTCTGGACACGTTTTTCATTAGAAATTACAGCCCACACTGCTGTCTTTATTTAAATATTGAAGTAAATGGTAGAAAAGGTCGAGTATGCTTCGAAATGATTGGCTATTTAGAAAAACCAACGCTGATTTTCGAAGGTGAGCAGTTCAAAGTCGAGTGGTACAATGGCGTAACGTCCTGTTCGTTTTCTGACCCGAGATACATTATGATTACAAGAACCGTAAACGATAAATTTGTCTATTCTTTTTGTTTATTCGTTGGAGGAAATTTTCATCGACCAGATCTAGCCGTAAAATTGGCCTGTTTACCTAGAATTCCATTTAGAAAGATATTGATTCGAAATAGGGTTATTGTACTGACTATTAAACCTTATTTTACAAAGCCTTATTTCGTCTTTGAAATTGTGGAAAAATTAGGAAATACTTTTAACGAAACTGTGACACGATATGTAAATGTACCTGTGGAATATTTCTTGGGACAAATGGAAAAGGTTGAAGGTTATGAAAAAGAAATTGATATTGCTGCAAAAATGTTTCAGGAACCTCGTGATAAATTTTTAGGGCATTTAAACGATTTGGCCGAAATTAATCAAGATAAAGATTATTTAAATCAGGTTCAAGAATTAAGTAAAATTATCAAACTCATTGAAGTGTGAATCAGGTTAAGGAATTAAGTGAAAATATCAAATTAGCTTTATTTGCTGTTTAGTACGTAATTACAAATGTCTCGATGAATTTATAAGGGCTTAATTACGTATTTTAATAAAATTATTCAAGCATGAATCAGAAAAATAAAATTTTCTTAAATTAGGTTGAGGAATTAAGTCAAAATATCAAATTTTCAAATTTGTTTTATATGCTGTTACAAAGGTCTCGATGAAAATTTTAATGCTTAATTACGTTTTCCAGTAAAGTTATTCAACATAGCGAAAAAATTACTTTACAAAAATCTTAAGTCATCCGATTCAGATCTTTTAATTAAATTGTGAAAGTTAATTAAATCAGCTACGCGAAAATTTCAGTAGTTCATGCATTCTTGACGATGTATTTATTAGACCATGCTTGTCTTAAAGCGTTATTTCTTCAATAAATTAAAACATAATGTTTTATATTTGTAAAAAGCCCCCAAAAAAATTCTACAGGGCCGGTAGGCCCTTGTAGATATGACATGACACCCTTCCGTAATGTTAAACAAAAGTCACAGTTTTTAGGGTTAGCGTCCCATAGAAAAAGCATTAAAAAATTTTCGTTTTTTTAATGAAATGGTCATAGGCCATACGGAAAAACTATAGCGAAGTTAGTTTTCGGAATACTTCTAAATTAACAAGCATTTATTAAATGGGAAACTTCCGTGTTTCGATTTTTAATTAATGAAGTCTAAGTATTGTACTTAAACTAATTAACAAAGTACATCAAAAATTACTTTTGGGTCAGAAGTCAGCCTAACCTTATAGCGCGCTTAAACCTATTTCTTCATTTCGTTCTCGTTGACAACTAGAAGGGCCTAGGTTTGTGGGTGCTAACAAGTTACGTTGACTAATTGCGAATGTTGGCTTTCTTGCTGCGAATGTTGGCTTTCTTGCTGATTGTCTTAATTTCTTAGCAGTAGACGTTAACAAATTACTTTGGTATTTCGTCCGAGCTTGAGCACCTTTATATGTATTTTCTAATTAACTGTAGCACCCTTAATAAGAAATAGGTCGTTATCAGGTCGAATTTTCGTCTAGAAAAGTAATTCAGGTAAATAATTACAGTTAATAGGAGGTTTTTATATCATTTAAAGTAAGCTTTTCGACGTTCTTTACGGCCAAGGCTTAAGTTGTATTTTAGTTACTCTATGTTATATAGTGTTTCCTTTTAAAGATTATAAGAAAGCTAATTTCCAGCTCTGTTTGGAATTACAAAATACGTAGTCTGCTTCGATTCATGCTACAAATCCCAACCCTAGGGCCAAGGTTTTACGCTTCTTGTAACTTAATACTGAAGCCCAGCTTCTGGGCGGCAAAGTTTGAGGGAATACGACACATGTCGGCGATCCTACCCTCTAGGTGCCGACTGTCCCGTGTCCGCCGGAGGTGACTTACCCCAATTCCACCTTCCGTCACCTCCCAAGTAAACCTCATTTCCTTCCCTGCTTATCCACATACGACCTAGCGGCCCCCGTCTGTGCTGGGCCGCGTAGGGTCTCCCGCTCCATTCTTCCTGGTGCTCAAGGCCTAACGGCTAAGCACTAGTGCTCGTAGGTGGAAAAAAAAAAAAAACTTAATACTGTATCTATGACAGTTTGTTGGCGCTTCTAGTTTTAAGTAAAAAATGGCATATATATCCAAATTATTATGGTTTAGAAATCAACGGTAGTGTTTTCACCCTGTGAAGAATTCGACTTCAAAATATTACAGGAAAGATGACAAAATTTCCAATTTGTTTTCCCTACGGCAGTTAAAAGAGTGGTGTTAATGTTAGCGCTGTTAAGTCAACATTCTCATTTGAGGACTGGTATAAACGGTTTCATTATTTGTTAATCTCACTAAAATGCTACTAATTGTCAATGTGTGTGGTATAATTCCTGAAACTAAACCAATGTAGAGGACCAGATTATTCGTTAAAACAATTTTGATCCTATTGAATCAGTCATACGTTATCATTTTATAAACTACTTGTTACTAACAGTGGATTGTTTAATTCATAAGAAACAGTTGTGCTGGTTAATCCAGGAGGACAGTGTCGTTATATAATTTAGTTAGTCAAATAATTTTCATGTTTACATCACAGATTCTCTCAACCTAACCACGTTAGAAACGGAGGGTTACGTTGTTTTCTATTTCCACAGTCCACATTGCCGTTTGTTTATTGGTTTAAATTGCTATGAATTGTAAAGGTATTTGATTTAATTACTGATATTAAAGCTAAACTATAGAATAACATCATTCATTAACATATTGTATAGATAATCTTTATGTTACCACAAACCTAGCTCAGGATATGATAAAAATTTAACGCAATTTGTTGGAAATAATCAAAAACTCCTCTAAACATTAGAGTTAAGGTGAATTATTTTTTAAAAGTCATTTTATAAGCTTAATGAGCACTGACGACAAGTTAATTTCAACGTAATTAACTGTAATTAAGGTAAAATTAAACTAAAATATACATTTTTTTGGATGAAAACTCAGATAACTCTTAAATGATGTTCTTGATTAAGATTGTATCTACCCAAGCCGTTGGTAAAGCCCCACACTTAAGCTAATTTAAATTATCTCCAAAGTACCTTAATAGGCGCGAAATTCAAAACTTTAGCGTAAAATGAGAATCTAAAACTCCACTAAAAATTGCAATTAAGGTGAAGTATACATTTAAACTCATTTTATCACACTAAATGTATAGTGCCAAAACACAGTCCTACGTTAATTAAATATAATTAACGTGAAATTAAACCAAAATATACATTTTTTGGATAAAGGCTCAAATAACTTTTAAATGAACTCTTTAATTTTGATTAAAACTACCCGAGCCATTGGTAAAGTCGAATATTTTCTATTTGACACTTAAGTTAATTTAAACTATTTTAAAGTACAATAATTGCCGCGAAATTCAAAAGTTTTGGGTTAAAAAATGAATTTGCGGAAAAAATATTAAACTGCACTAAACATTGCAATTAGGGTAAAAAATTCAAATAAATTTTAAGCTTAATCCACTCTCACGAGAACCACGCTCAAATTAAGATTCAAACATCAAAAGTTTTTCGTACAGCCACAGTAGTTTCCTATTTCACTTTCAAATTAATTTAAATGATCGTTAAAATACATCAGAAGCGCATACATTAAAATTTTAGGGTGATTGCAATTAAAGTTAATATTTTATTGAAATTTGTTTTATAAACGAAATCCACGCTAGATAAACAAGATAAGCCGTTAAATTAAACGTAAGTATAATTAATGTGAAATTAGCCCAAAACACGAATGTTTTGGGTAAATTCATGGATACCTTATAATTAGACTAACAAATTAAAATTAAAACTACACTTATCTTTCACCCAGCCTCCATTTTCCTGTTGAATTCTTACGATTAATTAAATTGTCATTTAAAAGCATTTTTCCCATTTTTAAAAGAGAGCCATTGAAAAGGCGCGATATTTAAAAGTTTTGGGGCAAAATAGTGATTGTTCCGCAAGAGTCAAACAGTCACTCCTCTAAAGTTTGCAATTTAGTAGAATTTCTTATTCAAACTCGTATAATAAACTGCAATAACACTAATAAAAGAGGATAAGCCGTTAATTTCAACTTAATAACCATATTTAACGTGAAATTAATCGAAAACAACAGGTTTTTTGGGTAACTATAGATAACCTTTAACTGAAATAAGAAAATAAGATTAAACTACGCGAGTTCTTTCAGCCTAAACGTTTTCCTATTTAACACTAAAATTAATTACATTATCACTATAATGCATTTAATAGGCTCCAAATACAAAATTTTAGGGTTAGGAATGTGTCAAAATGTAACTTTTCCATTTAAATTTTAATATATCATTAACATAGTTCGTAAAATCACCAGCAACAATTTAATCTGGCAACATTCAATGCTGTTGGTCTGATCTCGACAATACTGTATGTGTATACAGTGTTACGAAACAAATATTTTTCTTCCATATTTCAAATACCGTCGTTTTTAAACTTCTTTCATAAAGAAAGTACAACCATAAGTCTATTATGTAAGGTCCCCATAATAGACTTATGGTACAACATTATATGGATATCAAAATCAATGTTATTGGATATAAGTTAAATGTAATTAACGATAATTAAGTACTTCTTTAAGCAATTAGAAATAGATCAACCCCAAATGTTTGACGGTAAAGCAAAAATAAAATTATTCAAATTTTAATTACATTAAGACTGAAGTAACAGATATTATAAAAAAACGTCTTGGTTTGGACCAAGGCCGAAAAAACAAACGATATGTGTGAGGTTTATCATATGACTGAAGTTTCAGATATTGCAATTGTTTTAGTTATTTTAATCCATTTAATCCTTAATCAGTATTAAATTCAATCAACTGATTTTACTGTTAATCGATCCATTCCCTCTAAATTAATTGAAAAAATTACATATCTACGCTTTTTCAAGAACAATTACATTTTCCGAAAACATTTTATCATGAAATTAATTATTTTGAAGGGATTTCGTGTCGATGATTACTAACTTGAAAGCACATTGACGGTCATAGTTTTAATTAAGGCTGGCTTGACAAATTTTGAAGTTTGCAGCAAAAAAGTTTAAATCTGTAGTAAGTTTCTGAGAAGACTGATGTTCAAGAAATTATGATAAATAACTTATTTTGCTCAAACTTATTTATAAACTAATGTCGTCTTCATAAGACAAAGCATCAACGTTTATCGTGTGTGGTTTCTTTGAGTAGGTGGCACTCTGTAGCACACAAAAAATTTATTATTTTATTTTAATGTATGCGCTTTTGATGTAACTCCCCCCCCCATTCCTTCATATTCCCAATATATACAGTTTTACAATCACCAGTGGTTCCAGTGTATGGGTCATCTGAGCCGTCGCAACACACTCAGCCAATATTATCATATAGTTCGAGACCTTTTCACATTAGTGAACGGTACATGACTCTCCGGACTTGCCCGCCAACATTAATAACCTAAAACTATAAAACATTCGTGTACATGAATGATTACGGTTGTGGCTTCACACTCGCTAGCGCCTGAAGGACCGATCACTCAGTGTAATCGGTGTACATTTGTAAGTGAGTGGACCATTTTGGAAATTACATACAGATAATTAAAACACAGGGGTGATGCCACCATTGAGGTCTTCTCTCTCTCTTGCCTAGAAGCACCGCTATAGGCAGTGAGATTTGACTAGCCTCTTGCCTGTAGTGAACTTTGGCACAGTCTGGCGGTGACCCTTGGTGTGAGGGAGAATACCCCAATGGTGGCCTCGCCCCTGTGTGTTTTCCGAAATGGTCTTTATGCGTACTAAAAGGATTACACGTAATACGTAACCGGTGTACAAGTAGCGCCAACAATGTAGAAAGGGGTGGTGACGTTTCAAATGAAGACTGAATTATGACCAAGAAATTCTAAAGCACGGAGAGGGAAATTGCAGTGCAATCTTTTCTTCATAGAGGCGACAATAGAAATGTAGCATTTCGTTATACGAAATTAAATGTATAAATTAGTGCAACACCCTTGTTTGGAATCCACTATTAAATATTTACATTTTCCTTTCGAATTATGTCAAAGTTCACCTGCTCTTTTAAGAAAGTCAGTAGAATATTTCAAATATTCAATATTGACACCTCAATACGTACTCCCTTCAAAATAATTAATTTCATGATAAAATGTTTTCGGAAAATGTAATTGTTCTTGAAAAAGCGTAGATATGTAATTTTTTGAATTAATTTAGAGGGAATGGATCGATTAACAGTAAAATCAGTTGATTGAATTTAATACTGATTAAGGATTAAATGGATTAAAATAACTAAAACAATTGCAATATCTGAAACTTCAGTCAAATGATAAACCTCACACATATCGTTTGTTTTTTCGGCCTTGGTCCAAACCAAGACGTTTTTTTATAATTAATTTTGCTTTGTTTCTTCCATAAAAGTAATTTCGTTTAAAAAGAAAAAGGAAAACGTTTTCCAAAATTAGCAATGAAATTGAAACACCAACTCCACTAAGAAAAATTATAAAAACTCCTCTTGCATCTGAAAATCCTATAGCCTTAAATGAATCATTGTTTAAAATTTGAAGGCACACTTCGTAGTTTTCGCTACTTTGCTTAATGTCTTGAGCAATTAAACCATTGTCCACTAAACGGAGAGGGCTGCAAATGTATAGAAAAATACGCTATTAATTTAAGTTTTTTTATCGCCATTGCTTAAAACCGTCAATAATTAAAAATAGAAAACAAGATAATTCAACAATGATATAGTTTTTGAAATAATAAATAACCGAAATAATGGAAACTGTTTTCAAATTAACATCAGGAATTTGCTTAATTTAAAGAAGCAGGAATGAATAACAAGCTTTAGTGGGTTTCCGGGCGTTTCCATCTTGAAAAAGGCGGCCAGAAGTGTAAAGCTAGATTCCCACTTGACCGAAAATACCAGGCGGAAATCTCGCAGCCGACGGTAGAAATTTTAACTTACGCCAGCGTCCGGCGGTAGACCGTTCTCACTACGACTGAATTTTTAGTTTGGCGTTAGATATTTTTGGGTCACGTGACAGATTTAAGTGGTTTCCACAACATCTCTTTCGCACTCTGAATTGGTATCTTTGTCCCCTGGTCGCTTCGATCGTACAAGAAGGGATATTTTCTAGCCTCCTCACTAAATTCTTTCCTATTAACATCTAATCTCTTTTTACTTCCATTAGGTTTCATTTTTCTTTCTTGGTGGCAAGTTTAAGCTAAGCCTTGGTCAACCACAAAAAATGGCGGCTATAAAATCTATCTCGCGTATGCGTGCGCACTTGAAATTTATGACGAAGTCAGTGGGATAATTTCATTGGCTGAGACACCGGCGTAACGCCGAACACGACCGAAAAAATAGAACACAACTTACGCCCGGCCGAACGGTAATTCCGTCGGGCTCAACGTAAACATTTTTCGGTCGAACCCCTTTCTGTCGGGTTTCCGTCGTGTTTTCCGTCGAGTGGGAATCTAGCTTTAATAAAAAAAACCTTTCATATGAAATAACTTCCACTCGTTACAGCAAATTTAACCAATATTTAGTAGACTGGTTCCCTATTTTTCCTATAGACGAATTTCCGGTTAGTTGGGGTAAGATTTGCTTTCATATCTTCTAATGGCTTCCCGAAAAGTAATAAGAATGTCTCGAGGGGCTGACAGGCAGGGTGCCTCTAGTGCTAGTACAAGTCAGAACTTCACCAAAACATGGATTAAATAGAGTAAACATTATATTTTAAAATTTCGTTATGCTTTGAGGGCTGGGTCTTACTTTCGAGAAAGGAGTTGGGACTAAAATAAAGGTAAATGGCTATTCATCTCTGCTTCTTTAAATAGTGGAAATCCTGCTCCTATGAAGTACTTCTTACTTGAAAGTAAAGCGTTCTTTTAAACTTCTTGGCAAATGCTTGTTCAAAGCAATCGATTGCGGTTTACCATAAGCCTCTAGGGCAGACAAGTGAAACCCGCAAGGTAATTTTTTGGCCACCATTTGAGCCAACATCGCCATTACTGATGAAAGTTCGGTAATAGTAACGTATCTCTTGTCTCGCAATACCGAAAGGAATTGACGGTGCGTAAATATCACGTCACTAGATAGTAAGCACTGCTTTGGATTTTGTTGGATGATGTCCCACAGATGTCTTGTACCGTCATTTGCGCTTTGCTTTAAGATGGCAAAAGAATAAAGTCTATCGTTAAAAACCTTAAGCATGGAATATTCTCCATAAGTATGGGTCGATGGATATTGGATATAACCACGAATCTTTTATAAACGGGTAGAGTGGCGCCTCGTTGAGGTGTATTTTTCGTATAGGGACGTATTCTGGTGGCGGATTTGCCGGAAATAGCAACCATCGAATACTCTTGCCTCTATTTTGTTCAGGATTGTAGGAGACTTGTTTAAAAGAATAGGGAGCTAACAGTTCTGACCCTGAAACGTCACACCCTTCTATCTCTTACTGGAGTTTCATCTCCCCTAACGGTTGGAAACAGTATTCTACGCGCAAAAATGCCAACCAGAGAGGGCTGCTTGACGTCAGACTATCTCTTCCCCCTAACCAGTTGTTAGCTCCCTATACGACGCAGAACTCTGTTTAGCTTTATCTCGCTCGGACAATGACACTACTAAAGTTCCATACCGTAGCCCCATACTTATGCATTATTGGATTATGTCAAGCCTTCAGGGAGCAGTAGAGAAGGAGACTTATTGTGGGGCAAACTAATATTTTACACCACTCGCCTAATCCTCCACAGAGGGTCGATAAAGAGGGGTCAAGTTGGTTCCTTCTTTGTATATTTGTTACAATTTTGTGCCCTCTCTCGAACAAAAAATGTACTATTTTCCAAAGGGTCTCGTACTGATTGGGCAACTACAGTCAGCGAATGCCTTTTTTCATGATCAACATCCTCACGAAAGGGCAGTTCAATTCAGGAGTTTGTGGGAACTCTGATGATACTTGACACGTGATAAACCAAGTTTTCCAACATCCCGCTTTCTCCCGTTTAGAGACGGATGTCAGCGCGTGCAATACCTCTCCTTTTCTACTCCTTCTCTCATAAGCATAGGCGTAGAGTTCTATAGGCCCGTGGGGCCCGAGCCCCCCCAAAAATTTTACAAGTGGCCACGGGCCCCTCCAAAAATTTGTCATCCATAATACCGAAATCCTGAAGATAGTGACCTCATAAAAATAATTTTTGCGTTTAACTAACCCTAAAAAACCATTAAAACCACTACAGAGCAGTGTTTTCCGAACAGAATAGTTTTATTTTGTTCTGTAAAATGTAAACAAGACGACCCAAGGGCTGGGCCATAATAGTAGCCACATTGTTATCTACTTAATTATTCTTACTTCAATAAATCCACTTATGTTTTAATTGAAATAGTGCCACATAAACAGAAAGCTTGAAATTAACTTATGTTATAATTGTAATAACCCGGTTCCGAGAAGCTTTTGCTTATAAAATTCCTCACGATTTCTTTGAATGTTGAAATAGGGAAGTGGGATTGAAAGCGTCAAATACTTGTCGACGGGTGATAGGAATTTTAAAGGGAGTATTAAACCTTCCATTTTAAGGCTATATCATAATCCTCTCTCTCTCTCTCGCTTGAAACATAGAGCAAATGTGAAACAAACAATGCTTAGCCTTACTAGTACAATTTAATGCAATGCTTAATCCTCTCATATTAACTCTTACTTCAATGACGAACGAAAAATATAACCTCACCACAATCCTCTCCCATTGAGTCTCCCTTCAATGAGGAAAGAAAAATTTTATACTGCCAAAGGCAGTACAGAGATACTCCTACAATGCCACCGCCAACAGGGCAGGTCATACTAATGTCCACATCGTTGATGTACATCATACGATGTGGTTAAAAAGTGTAGTTTCTAAGAGATTTTTTTTCCATTTCGTTGAAAAAGTGAGTTGACCGGTCAAGGCAGCAGCGGCTGGCAGCCCATCCTAACCAGATTGGCTGGTTTTCATGGTTTTCACGTCTAATTAAATTTAGATACTACAACAATTTCGTTGACCGTTGACACAAATAGTGGAAGGAATGAGAGATGGGATTGAAAAGTGCAACTGGTCTTCTGAAAATAACCCGTTTTAGCATGCTCTAGTCTAGTCTAGTATAGTCAGAAGCCGATTAGGCTTTACACATGAAGTACGTAACATGTGTCATTGTGCCTGGAGGAGCTACACGATATTCTCCAAGCTCCTGGGAAAGAATCCCCCCCTTATGCAGAGGAATAAAATTCGGTAGGGCGGCTCCTTCGGATCCTTGTGATACCTCCGATTTATCAGGTACATACAGGGTGTTTTTGAAAGGTGCATCACAAATTAAGGAGCGTGTTCATTGGACCAAGCTGAGTGAAACGAATCAAAGAACATGGGGTCTACAACATTTAGTTTCGGAGATATGCCCCCCCAAACATTTGCCCCGAAAACGAGAAAATATCCCAAAATGTGGAGTAAGGGTTATTGCCATTACCCAACTTGTTTCGAAGTCATAGACAATTTCAATAGCCTTGAATTTGAGAAACACTACTGTAACTTTAGATAGCAGAAGGGTATAAATGGGTAGAAGTACGCGTACGGCGGTAATGTAAAGCTAATACCAAGTGTCATAGTGTTTTAAGATTTCTCAGCACCCAGTAAAATGGTTGCGATTGAAGGTTGAGTTTGTTCATTACGTTAGTGTTTGATGTGTCACAGAGAAAACGCCATGATACGATCCCAATGTAAATGTATTTTTTATTAGTTCTTAATTCTTAATCTGTAACAAATAACTACTACAAGAATTGTTCAAAGTGTTCACCACCCGCGTTAAGGCAAACTTGAACACGCCTTACAAACGATTCCCTAACACGTTGCAAAATGCCTGGAGTATCGCGAATAGTTTGACAGGCATTAACGATTCGTCGACGAAGCTCGTCCACATCAGGTACTTCACTCTGATAAACTATGTCCTTCAAGTGGCCCCAAAGGAAGAAATCGCACGGGTTAAGGTCGGGTGATCGAGCAGGCCATTCCACGGGTCCACCTCGACCTATCCACCGAAAAGGGAACGTCGCTTTAAGGCGAACTCGGACAGCGAGACTGAAATGTGGTGGTACTCCGTCATGCATGAACCACATTCTGCGCACTGTTATGTTTTGTGATTAACGACGACTTATTGCGCAGTATAGTAACTTTATTTATTCAGATTAGATTCAAGAGTGTCGACATCGCACCTCGTTAACCCTTATTTAAGCTTCCTCCCAGAACGGAGTACCACATCGTTTTTTAGCAAAGAGTACAAAGTTTAGTTCACTTAATTTAGTTCAGTTCAGTTCACTTTATAACATCTTTCCTTTTCCGTTCTCTTGATAGTCTTAACCAAGTTATAACTATACATTGTTAAAATTGTTAAAAGATTCCGTTACATTTTTTTCCTTGTAAACAGTAATTATCTAATGAGCTTATCAGGATTTTATGGTCGCAATGTATTTGAGAATTATAACTTAATGATTATTTGGCTTTTACATGATAATTGTTTAAAATTTTACAAAAAAAATTAAAAATTAAACGATCCTTTGCTATTATCTAAGCGCTGCTTATTGTCTATTGTCGTCGAATGGTTGACCCCTCAGGTCATGAGAAGCGTTTTGGTGGAATGATTGGCCGTCCGCTTCTTGCTGTTCGTCTTGCGTGAGTGTCAAGTTTTCTTGGAGAATTTCTCGGGTCTGGTATTGTGCGTCTGATTAAGACTTGTCTGGGTGTCAAGTTTGTGGTGATGTTCTCAGTATCTTGGAGCTCCGGTGAGTGTCTGTCCTCCCTACTTCGGAAGTCGTCGTGTAGTCTGTCGTCATGAAGTTCCTCTGGTTGTTGATTTTTAGCTTGCTGGGGGTTGGCGTTCAGCGTTTCTTGTGTGGTTGGCGCTGGCAGTAGTGGGGAGTTGCGATATTTGCCCATTGGATTTCCGTTGGTTGTCGTCGGAACTAGACGAATGCCCTCTTCCATATTCAAGTGAGCTAGCTGATTACCTTGGACTCTCTGTGGTTGTGTCGCTACTGGTTTGCTAAAATCTATTCGTAAATGGGTTCTTGTGCGGCGTAGAGTTTGACCTTCGGGCGTTCGAATTAAATAGGAACGTGGCTCTGGACCTTGTGCTATTATACTGGCCTGAAGCCATTTTCGCTGTCCTACCCAATAGTAGACGGCCTGATTTGTGTGTAGGGCTGGTAGTGGTGATGTACGTCTTGTGTTGAAATTTGTTGCCATCTTCTGTTGTTGCTTGATAATCTTGCGTCTCGCTTCCTGAAGAGGGTAGTGTGGCTTCAAGGCATTGTTGGTCGTAGTCAAGAGTGTTCTAAGTCTTCGACCCATGCTGAGTTCTGCTGGTGATGGGCGATTATGTTTCGGGGTGGTTCGGTATTCCAATAATACTGCGGAGAGATCCTTCCCACTTACTTTGGCCTTTATGATGGAGTTCTTGATCGTCTGGATTGTTCTCTCCGTTAATCCGTTCGATTGTGATAGTATGGTGAGGAAGTGACATGACTGACTCCCCATTCTGCCATAAATAGTTTAAACTGGTGCGAGTTGAATGGTGGGCCATTGTCGGAAAGTAGTTTCTGCGGAGGTCCATATCTGCTGAAGTTTGGTCGCAGGAAATTTATTACGGCTTGCGAGTTGGTTGATGATTGTTGTTGTACCTCGACGAAATGTGATAAGTAATCTACCAAGATGATGTAATGTTGATTTTCCACTTGAAAAAGGTCAGTGCCCACCATTTCCCATGGTAGAGATGGGGTCGGGTGAGGCGTCATCATCATTGGGGGTTTGCTTTATGACGGCTGGGGCATATGGTGCAGGCATGTATGAATGTAGTTAAATCCTGTATTAAGTTCGGCCAAAAGATGTTAAGTTTCGCCTTAGCAATGCAGGAATTGATACCCTTGTGTGTGGCATGGACTTTACAGAGGAGTTCCTGCTGCATGGTTTTAGGGATGACGAGTCTAGACCCACGAAACATTAGTCCTTGTGTTGTGTGAAGTTCGTCTTGATAGGGCCAATATGGTTTACACTCTTGTGGTAAAGCCTTTTGTTGCTTTGGCCAGCCTTCCTTTATGTTATTGTTAGAGTATTGAGTATTAGCTGGCGCCACCACTTTAGAATATCGATCGGTGTCTGTGAGCTAGAGAGCGGTAGAGAGGCTAGGCACTCTCTGCTCGGGAATGGAACTACATAGTTAAAAAGAATCGAGTACCATGTTTCACAACAATGTAACTTTAAGTATTAATCATTAAACTAAACCTTTCATCATTAAATCATGCCCTCATTATTTAATCGATGAACGTAACAAAATGGCGACGGAGTTAATACGAATCTGCTAGTTTTCGGCCGTTTTTCTTGTCCTTTATCCTTCGCGGCGGTTAAGCCTTGGCTAAACGCGGTGCGCCTTCCACGCGTACGAACAAGGGAAAGTCATTGTGTCCCTACACAAAGGCCAGTTTTTCTACTCGAGAGTCTAGAAATTCGCGAACTATCACAGGAGTCGGTTCCCACACTCCATGGCGGACGTCCCAACCTCCAACCCTACACATAATATGGCTCTTTTGGGAAGATTAGATGTCTTCGATAGCCACCTGGAATCCTGGTCCCAGTATTCCGAGAGACTGGATGCCTATTTCGTCGTAAATGCCATCACGGACGGTGCCAAGCAACGCGCAATCCTCCAAACGGTTCTTGACACCACCACTTACGCTCTCCTTCGTAATCTGATTCGTCCAGCTACGGTGCCGGATAAGACTTACGTCGAAATAGTTGGCATTTTAACGCAGAATTTCAGTCCCAAACCCTCCAAAATCGTGGAAAGACTGAATTTCAACAATCGCAATAGGAAATCTGGTGAATCGATAGCCATTTACATTTCGGAATTACGAAAATTGTCCGAACATTGCGATTTCACCACGACGTTAGACGAGATGTTACGTGACCGATTAGTTTGCGGTATCAACGATGAGAGTATGCAACGCCGTTTGCTCGCGGAAGAGGATACACTTACACTATACACTTACACTAGCCCAAGCTACCAAGATAGTTCTTGCTATGGAAACAGCAACAAGGAACACTCATCAAATGAAGCTACAGAATGGCGCTGCCAGTTCCTCAGCTAATCACATATCTCAGCCGCAACGTACTTTCCCAAGTAATCGTCACACTGCCCAGAAGAGGCCACAGCATCAGGCAACCACCTCTTCTCAGCCGCAAGCAAGATACATTCCGAACGCAAATCAATGCAATAGGTGCACTAGCCCCCACCATAAGAGTACGGAATGTGCTTTTCTAAAGGAAACATGTTACAAATGTCAGAAACTAGGTCACATAGCTAAAGCTTGCCAATCGCCGAACGGCCAAGATCCACCTAGAAAACAACCGAGCAAGAACAACAATCGTGCAAGGTCTCACGTCCATACTAATCATATTGAGCACCCATCTCCGCGAGAAGCCGTGGCTCGAGAATATGAATTTCCGGTATGCAGTATCACCACTACGGTGGAAGACACAAATATGAGAGTTCCGCCTCCGGAAATTATCAAATGCAACGTAAACGGGAAAGAAATCGACTTCGAAGTTGATACGGGATCTGGTCATTCAATGATCAACGAGACTTGTTTTCGCGACATACCAAACCATAACGAGGTAAAACCTTTCACAACGATTTTACGCTCGTATACGGGCGACTCGGTAAACATCATGGGTAGCATGATTGTAACAGTTACATATGACGATAAGGTAGCCCAACTACCCGTTTTAGTGGTACACGGCACAGGTCCAAATCTGTGTGGTAGGAATTGGTTATTTTCAACATTGAAAATTATACCCTCCGTAAATGAAAAACAAGTCAGCCACGTCACTGACAGTTCCTGTTCCGCTAAATTGTCTAGCATTCTCCGGAAACACGAAAAGTTATTCACGCCAGGTCTAGGCAAATTGAAAGATGTACAAGCCCACCTGCACATCAAACCGGAAGCTATTCCAAAATATTGTAAGGCTAGAACCGTTCCTTACGCAATGACGGCCGCAGTTGAAACTGAGCTCCAAAGAATGGAAACGGACGGCATCATAGAGAGTATCCCTTTTTTCAAGGTATGCGTCTCCTATAGTCCCAGTAATGAAACCCAACGGCAGCATTAGGATATGCGGGGATTTTAGCGCTACAGCTAACGCAGCTCTTAATACCGAAGTTTACCCGCTACCGCGGGCCCAAGATATTTTTTTACGCCTGGCGGGGTGCAAGTTTTTCACAAAAATTGACCTAAGAGAGGCGTATAACCAAATAGAACTGGACCAAGAATCAAGAGAAATAACAGTCATAAACACTTCAAAGGGTTTATATCGACATAATAGACTTCCGTTTGGAATTTCCTCTTCGGCAGCTATTTTTCAACGCCATATGGAAATGGTGCTCCAAGGCTTAGACAAAACTTTGCCATTCCTAGATGACATAATACAAGGGGCAAAGGATGAGGAGGAACATCTACAGCAAATAGACAAGGTGCTAAGTAGACTAGAAGAAAAAGGATTAAAGTTACGAAAGGAAAAATGCACATTTTTTGTAACGGAAGTTGAATTTTTGGGTCATCGCCTCAACGCTGAGGGATTACACCCGTTAAACAGCAACATGAAGGAAATCATGCAAGCTCCCGAGCCTGACTGCATCGAAATGTTAAGATCGTTTTTGGGGATGATAAATTATTACGGTCGATTTCTCCCTAACCATTCTTCAAACTTAGCGCCACTATACCACCTCCTCCGTAAAGACACGCCTTGGCAATGGGGTGACGAACAGTAAACCGCATTTCAACGGGCCAAGGAAGCACTCCGATCCTCTAAAATGCTAGTCCATTACGACTTAGAAAAAGAAGTCTTTTTGTCATGCGACGCCTCGCCTTACGGCTTAGGAGGTGTAATATCTCATATGGAACCAGATGTCGCTGGCAACCTTGAGGAAAGACCTATAGCGTTTGCTTCACGCAGCCTGACCGCAGCAGAAAGAAATTATTCCCAGTTGGAGAGAGAGGCTCTCTCTATCGTGTTCTCAGTTACCAAATTTCGCGACTATTTATACGGGAAGAAATTCACTTTACTTACTGACCACCAGCCCTTAGTGGCCTTATTCGCTCCAGAAAGGCCAGTACCTCCGATGGCTGCGGCGCGTATCCAAAGATGGGCACTTCTTTTAGCCGCATTTAAATACGACATTAAATTCAGGAAAGGTTCTGCGAACCAAAATGCGGATGCATTAAGTAGACTGCCTTTACCTAACACGGCTACAACCACACCGGTTCCCACCGAGTATGTGTTACAGATGAAAGAGATGGACAAGAGCCCAATCACCAGTTTACAATTGGAAAGGATGACTATGGTAGACCAGACGCTTAAAGAAGTTATAGAGTATATGAGGCAGGGTTGGCTCACCACCAAGTTACAAGGGGAAATTGAAGTCTACAGAAACAGGCAAAACGAACTATCGAATTTTGACAATATTATATTCTTAGGGAATAGAATAGTAATACCCAAGTCTTGTCAAATTGAGTTCCTCGCAGAATTACACAACACCCACCAGGGTATAGTACAAATGAAGTCATTGGCTCGATCACGTATATGGTGGCCTACCATAAATAAAGATATAGAAGAAATCGCTAAGAACTGTCCAAACTGTCAAGAACATTCTTCAATGCCCGCGGCGAAATTTCAATCTTGGCCAGAACCAAAAGGACCGTGGTATAGAGTCCATGCGGATTTTGCCGGACCCATAGAAGGGAAATTCATTTTGGTTGTTGTAGATGCCTACACTAAATGGATTGAATTGGCCATCACTAGATCCACTTCCACCGAAGCGATAATCCACTGTCTAAGAGACAATATAGCCAGACATGGAATTATGTTAACTCTGGTGACAGATAATGGCCCAGGTTTCGCAAGCGCTGAATTCAAAGAATTCACCCAATCAAATGGAATAAAACACTTATTCTCGGCTCCATATCACCCACAGTCCAATGGACAAGCAGAGAGAACAGTTAGAACGATTAAAACGAGCTTAAAGAAAATCACGGGCGGTTCCACGGAGGAAATTGACTTGATGAATCTAGGTCTGGAAAAATTCCATACGGGAAGCCTGGAACTCCGTCTGAATTGGATTCTAATCAATTACAGACGTACACCACTAAAATCAGGAAAGTCACCATCGGAACTTATGCTCGGACGAAACATAGTCACGAGGCTAGATCTGTGCCACCCAGATAACAAGTTTAGTTTAGCCAAACCCTCAGCAGCTCCAGAACAAGAAAGCACTGAACCAAACGTTTCCGAACCATTTCACAAGTTCGCACTTCAGGAACCGGTTTATTCCAGGAATTACGGAAGAGGCACAAAATGGAAAAAGGGTTCCATAAAAAGACATCTAGGAACGATGATGTACGAAGTCGAAACGGCGTTCGGGATAGCGAAAAGACACCAAAATCAACTTCGCTCAAGAGCACAACCATCAGAAGTTACGCAACCATTAGAATCAGAAGTTGAAAATCGGGAAAATACGACAGACGTAACAACAGATGTTTTCGCTTGGATGCCAAAGGACAACGAACAAATTTTGCAACCCACACGAGTCACAGTACACCCAAGAGAGGAACAATCTTCAGGTACACCGGCAAGAGTCCAAACTCACAACCCGCGCCCAAAAAGACAAATAACAAAACCTAAGAGATATGATTGTAAAAAAAAAAAAAAGGGGTATTGTTATTGTTAGAGTATTGAGTATTAGATGGCGCCACCACTTTAGAATATCGATCGGTGTCTGTGAGCTAGAGAGGAGTAGAGAGGCTAGGCACTCTCTGCTCGGGAATGGAACTACATAGTTAAAAGAATCGAGTACCATGTTTCACAACAATGTAACTTTAAGTATTAATCATTAAACTAAACCTTTCATTATTAAATCATGCCCTCATTATTTAATCGATGAACGTAACACTTTATATACGTGATAATTTGCTGTATGATGGGGTCGTTCTGTGTCGCTAGTTGGTACCGCCTTTGGACATCATCTGGTAGTGTTACAATCTCGTGCACAGCCGCGTAGGGTCCTTCCAGATTGGCAGTGTCAATCAAGGTATTGTCTTGCGGAGCTCTAGATAACATATCTGCGATTAGTAGTTGTTTGCCGGGTACATACGTTAGATCGAATTGGTATCGGAAGAGGTGCATTGTCAGTCTCTGTAGCCGGGGAGTGATTTGATGTAGTGGTTTTTGAAGGAGACCAATCAGGGGATTATGGTCTGTTTGTACCGTCGTTTTGTCCCTGCCATGTAATAATTGAAGTGTTCGCACGCGAATACAATGGCTAATAATTCCTTTTCGATTTGGGCGTAACGTTTTTGTGTGGGAGTGAATGTCGTTGACGCATATTCAATTGGATGGTCGTCCTGTAGTAACACGGCTCCCACCCCGTGTTGGCTAGCGTCGACGGATAGAGTGATTGGCTTAGCTGGGTTGAAGAACGCCAATACAGGGGCTGACGTAGCAGATTTCTTCAGGTTGTCGTAGTGTCGCTGGTATGAAGGTTCCCATTTAAAAATGGTGTCCTTTTTGAGTAGCGTCCTTAGGGGAGCCGTGTCTTCCGTGGCATGAGGGATGAACTTCATAATGTAGTTGATCATGCCCAAGAAACTTTGCAGGGCGGCCTTGTTTTCGGGCGGTGGTAAGGAAGCGATTGCTCTTGTCTTTTCTGGATCGATTTCCACCCCTTCTGGTGTTAGAACATGGCCAATGTAGGATATCCTGGATACTGCCAGCTGGATCTTCTTGCGACTGAAGCCGAGTCCTGTTTGCAATGCTCTCTCCAGAATTCTGACTAAGCTTTCATTGTGGGAGGTCATGTCTTTAGTCGCTATTAGGAAATCATCTGTGGATATGTATACTTCCGGAGATTGTGAGACCGGGTATATTCTTCTCAATGCTGCCTGGCACACCTCCGACCCTGTAGAGATGCCCATTGGTAATCGGCGAAAACGGTATTGTCCTTCCGGAGTGGCAAATGTACAAAGCTTTGAGCTCTGTTCATCTAGAGCAATTTGCCAAAAAGCGCTCTGGACGTCCAGTACTGTGAAAACCGTGTAGCCGCTTAGTGATGCAAAGATCTCTTGTGAGGTTGGTACTGGAAATGGTGTCCGTTTGATAGATTTGTTGAGTTTACGTGGGTCTAAACAGATCCTGACTTCGTTCCTGGCTTTAGGGACTACTACCATCGGGTGTACCCAATCCGTGGCTTCCAAAACTGGGACTATGACCCCACTTTGTAGGAGCCTTTCAAGTTCAGCGCGTACTGGCTTTTGAAGTGCGATGGGAATTTTATGCGCTGCTGAGATATAAGGGATTGCATTGGGTATCAGGTCGATAGTATATGTCCCTGGTATCTTGCCTATGTCGCCAAATATGGTGTGATATTGTTGAATAATTTGTTCCGCCGTAAGAGAAATGATTTTAGACGGAGTTGGTAACGTAGGCTTGGTGTTTATACTGTTGATTGAGCGTCGCGGTGGTCCTAGAGGATGTCTGTGGTGCTCAATAAGGCCCAATTGAAAGGATGCAGCGGCTCCCAAGATTGGGGTACGGTCTTCAGCTGACACGTAGAAAGAGCAATTCGTGGATGTCGCGTGTGAGGTGCATTGTAGGTCGGCTGTGCCTATTATGGGCACTATATGTCCTGAGTATGCAGTAACAGTGTGCTTCGGTGGACGTAACGGGGCTTGAAACTGTAGAGTGTCATACATTTGCTTGGAGATGATGTTAACTTGTGAGCCCGTATCTAACTTGAATGTTACGGGGTGGTCATCTAGATATATCTGGTCATATATTTCATCCTCTTTACGTTTGTAGTCATCAGGTAGGGCCGCAGTGAGGAGCTGAGGTAGGACCAGTTGGTTTGTGCTAAGTGTGAGGCAATAGCTGAGATATTCTTGCTGGCCGTTATAATCGCTGCCGGTGTCGGTGGCTTGCTGTTCCCATTGGTCTGGAAAGTGCCTTTCTTCCCGAGGGTCAGACTGAGGGTATTCGTATTCTTCATAATAGCTGTGTTGTGGTTGATCGTTCTCCGGATTTGGCGTTGTTTCTTGTAAAGCGTGTATTTGTCGGCACTTGATTCAACAATGACCTCGGGCATGGCAGCCCAAACATTCCGAATAACGTGCAGGACATGGTCGTCCTGTGTGCTGTATGCCGCAATTGGGACAACTAGAAAGAGTTGCTTGTTGTCTCTGTCTAGGTGGATAATTTGGTCGTTGTGACGTTCGGCGTGCATTGTGCTTGTATGGGAGAGATTGTGACCGGCTGGCTTGTCGTCCTGGATGTTTTTGAAATTTCCTACGTTTTAGGGCATCAACCTGCACAGGCATTGCGTTGTTTGAAGGAACTTTGGTGGAGGCTCCCATAATATCTGCTTGGGCGTTCGCTGTTTCCACCGCTTGAAAGAGCGTGACGGCCTCATTTAACGTTAGATTTGGCCAGGCGAGGAGGTCCTTCCGTAGTTTTTCGTTCCGAATTCCCACTACCAGGAGGGTTGTTATGAGAGTATCCGTTAAAGGAGCTAAATCGCATTCGTGGGCCTTGGCCTTTAAATCCGTGAAGAATTCGTCAAATGTCTGATTTTCTTGTTGTACGGACGTCATAAATTAATAGCGCGAGTAAAGCAGGTTCTTGTATGGTTTGTAATAGGCGTCAAAAGCGTTTAGAATTACTTGCACCGTCCTAGCGTCGTCGATTTCCACTATGGGTAGGGTCTTGAGAATTCGGCGGCCCGCCGGGCCTAAGATGTGCAGGAACGTGGCCCTTTGTACCGCGACTGTTTCTAGGCCTAATTTGGCAGCTGTAGCATAGATCACATACCCCTCCTTGTATTCACACCATGCCGTAGCGGGATCATTACCGGGCACGAAAGGTGGGGGACTCTTGAATGATGACATGATAACTGGAGATGCGAAGAAATATCCGACTGGCCGCGATAAACGTTATAAATAACTGGAGACGCGACAGCCCTATTTTCCGTAGAGCGTTGTTAGGTTTAACCCTTGGCGAACGCGATCGCGAAATATAAACTGAGAAACGCGAGGCAGGTGGTGTTTCGTTAATGATATCTCACGTCTATCACCATGTTATGTTTTGTGATTAACGACGACTTATTGCGCAGTATAGTAACTTTATTTATTCATGATTAGATTCAAGAGTGTCGACATCGCACCTCGTTAACCCTTATATAAGCTTCCTCCCAGAACGGAGTATCACATCGTTTTTTAGCAAAGAGTACAAAGTTTAGTTCACTTAATTTAGTTCAGTTCAGTTCACTTTATAACACGCACCAAACCTATGGGCACGTCGTCAAGTAATTCCGGTAAAACGTCTTGTAAGAATTGTAAGTACGCCTCACCGTTTAGCCAGGGCTGTAGAAAATAAGGTCCAATTAAATTGTCACCTACAATACCGCACCACACGTTTAAACTAAATTGTACTTGGTGAGGGTTTCTTTGGGTCCATTGATGCTTATTATGCAGGTTAATAATACCATCTCGCGAAAAGTTAGCTTCGTCTGTGACTAACAGACTACGCGGGAAATCAATGGCGTTTATCTGAGGCAGAAACCACTGGCAAAAACACCGTGCGTCGTGGGTAGTCCGCGGGATTCAAATCTTGAACCTTTTGAAAATGGTAAGGATGAAACTGGTGACTTTTGAGGATTTTCCACACGAGCACGTGACCAACGCCTAATCGCTTACCCACCTGGCGGGTACTTGCTTCTGGTTCGTCCTCGAAAATAGTGAGGACTTAGTCTTCTACGGCCACTGGGACTTCTTGCCCTCTAGGTTCAGGTCCAGCCGGTTGGATTCTTCCGTCCTGTCGTAAACGTCTGTCCACAGCCTCGAACGTCAGTCGGTTTGGTAAGCGTCTTTGCGGAAATCTTTCCTGATAAAAACGTACAGCTGCCGCAGCATTCCCCTCGGCTAGTCCATACATTAGGTGCATATCCGCATATTCGGCATTTGTAAAGACATTCATTGTTATATGAGGTTGTATTGTATAAGGTAATATTACCAGTACATGTATTAGAACCGTCTTTTATTCCTTTCGTAAAAAACGTATCTTCATACAACTTTGTTATTCCTTCCTTAAAAAACATGGCTTGCACTTTGTTTTAAATAAAAAAGCGTTTTATCGGGACGTTGACCTGAGGCAGACACCACTAGCAAAACGATTTTAATAAAAACCAAGTACAAGCCCTGACCTCTGATAACAATGAAAGTCTTCACAAATGCGGATATGCATCTTATGTACGGACTAGCCGAGGGGAATGCTGTGGCAGATGTACGTTTCTATCAGGAAAGATTTTCGCAAAGACGCTTACCAAACCGACTGACGTTAGAGGCTGTGGACAGACGTTTAAGACAGGATTGATGAATCCCACCGGCTGGACCTCAACCTAGAGCGCAAGAAGTCCCAGAGGCCGTAGAAGGCAAAGTCCTTCCTATTTTCGAGGACGAACCAGGAGCAAGTAAAATATTTTCTACAGCCCAGGTTAAACGGTGAGGCGTACCTACAATTCTTACAAGACGTTTTACCGGAATTACTTGACGACGTGCCCTTAGGTTTAGTACGCAGAATGTGGTTCATGCATGACGGTGCACCACATCATTTCAGTCTCGCTGTCAGGGCTCACCTTAACGCGACGTTCCCTTTTCGGTGGATAGGTCGAGGTGGACCCGTGGAATGGCCTGCTCGATCACCCGACCTTAACCCGTGCGGGTGGTCAACACTTTGAAAAATTCTTGTAGTAGTTATTTGTTACAGATTAAAGTGTTAGAGTCACCAAAAATCGCTAATTTTAAAACTAAAAGGTTTTATTCCCATCTGAAAGATCAAATCTTTCTGATTCAGAATATCTATTTATATAATGCATTATAATTTTCCAAATATTATTAAAACCCCTTCTTTCGGAACCTACTCGCAGAATTTTTCAAACTATTTTGACAACTGAATACTCCATATACCCCTGGTGACGTCACGATTCGAGCGCGCGTGAGCACGCGGCACGCGTGACTCCGCAAGTCCTATTTTTTTATTGATAGGTGGTGCTTTCAAAGTGATCGAATTTGACGCGCGCGCGATGTTTAAAAACTAGGGTTAGCTCTCGAAATGAAATCTGTCTCGCGCTGGTCAACCTCTTATGACGTCACCAGGGGTATATTTATAATTCCGTTTAAATGAGGTATGTGAAATATCAATTTTCTTTTTCATATTACAAAATGAATAAATTTCTATAAGACTTTTTACCTTGGATCTACTGTTATTATAACCCAATTGATGTTTTAAAACGAAAATTAGCCACTTTTCAAAAAACGTGGCACTAACACTTTAAGAACTAAGAACTACATTTACATTGGGATCGTATCATGGCGTTTTCTCTGTGACACATCAAACAATAACGTAATGAACAAACTCAACCTTCAATAGCAACCATTTTACTGGGTGCTGAGAAATCTTAAAACACTATGACACTTGGTATTAGCCTTACACAACCGCCGTACGCGTACTTCTACCCATTTATACCCTTCTGCTATCTAAAGTTACAGTAGTGTTTCTCAAATTCAAGGCTATTGAAATTGTCTGTGACTTCGAAACAAGTTGGGTAATGGCAATAACCCATACTCCACATTTTGGGAGATTTTCTCGTTTTTGGGGCAAATGTTTGGGGGGCCATATCTCTGAAACTAAATGTTGTAGACCCCATGTTCTTTGATACGTTTCACTCAGTTTGGTCCAATAAACACGCTCCTTAATTTTTGATGGACCTTTCAAAACCACCCTGTATATTAGGGAACTACTATAAAGACTGAATATTCTTTAGTTAAAACTATACAAAATACCAAAGATTACCTAGCCGAAGCTTAGTGTAGTTTTCGAGTCTACTGTTATTCGCAGAGCTATTTTTCTGTTGAAATTAAAAAAAATCTTATATTTAGTTGAAGACTTATTAAATGACTCGAAAATTTTCGAAACTTGAGCTTTAAAACGTTTAATATAATATAACGACTAACGAACGATACCGCAAATTTGCCTTTCGAGTATCCCGGTAATGTCACCGACGACGTCGAGTCGAGGTCCCATTCAAAAAAATAGTAATAGCCGTCGCTGATTGGTCCGGCATTAAAGAGGCTATCTACGGTTAGGGGACTTTTGATTGTTTAAAAAGTTTTTTGTTCGTCTGTTTAGTTTTTACTTGGGAAATGTCATGAAATCTATGGCCAAAGCTATGGAAAAGTGGGACTTACGTACTTTATGTGTGAAGCATAATCCGCTTTTGGAATAGTGCGACGAATGTAAGGCCAGGGATACTAGATGCTTTAAGAGGGATTCGAAGGGAGACGGAAATTGCGACAGAGTTATCGGCGTGTCATGCGCAGTACAGTCTACCGGACTTGTAGATTATAGTGTAATTCAAAGCCAAATCAAGGATGATGGCGGGAGGCTGCGAAATCTGAGAGAAATAGGCGTGCTGTGGAACGGCTTAGGTCCGGTGGAACGAAAAAAATGGGGAAATTCTCGGAATAGGAATTCAATTTGTCCTTGATAGGGAAAAACAAGACGGCGCGCGTTATAGATCCCCGTTAAAAACCCTCTGCCGCAGTCTCGTCTGAACTTACGTGAAAGGCTCAAGCTGATAATCCCTCTTTAAACATCTAGTATCCTAGTATCTATGGTAAAAATCCATAGTGTAGATAAAAAATTTTCAAAATGTTTTTCGAAGCACAAGTATAAATTAGTCTTATGGGTTAAGTCGCTCTCGTAGTTTCCTAATTTGGTGATTTTCCAGAGTTTTGAAAGTGGTCTCGAAATTTTTGTAAGGGTTTTTACATTCGCATTGTGATGGGCAAATATGGATAAATTTGTTTTAAAACGGCCTACATTATCTTTAGAGGAAAACATAGTACATGGATATACTTAATAAATGTACTATATAATGTAGTTTATATAAATTTAGTACTTAATATTCGTTAGAAATTTATATACAACATATGCATGCATCGTGCATGATGCTATCTATGTATTGGATCAGGCCGGTTGGGCCGGGCCCCACCAAACATTTACGAAACTCTACGCCTATGCTCCTTCCTGGGTAAACGTGCTAAATGAAACAGGTACTTACTTTAACAACAGATACAAAACTTGAACCATCTTCTAGGAGTGGTATTGCATTAGGAAATCTTTGGAAATCCTCCAAACTCTTAACAAAATCTTCCGGGCGTGTTACTACTAAATACGAAAGCAACTCTCCAGATAACGCTCGGCACAGCAAACCAGTTGCAAACAACCAAAATGCGAATAACAATCTTTGGCTCAACTTCAGGTCTTGTCTTAGAGGAGTACCTTTATAATTAAATACATATTTCAACGCAATACAATGCAAGTTAACAAAATAAGATATTCTTACATGTAAATGTTAATGGTCGAAAATATGTCAAAGAGGCGTCGTTGACTAAATAATTGGTGCTAGATTTGTGACTGATTAACAAATCTATTAAGACGTGAGTGGAGACTATGAATAAGAATGCTAGAAGAATAGACATCCACACCTATAAGCATAAGCGAATAATCATCTTTAAGTGTCCACCATTAGGTCTTTGTTGGAAAGTCTCCTGCCCTTTACGTCAGCGTCTAAGAGGAATCAGGCGCCAATAATACAAGAGGTTTTCTTTCCATGGTAGCACCGCTATGGGGGTGACCTGACTATCTTGGGTGAATGGTATTTGCGAAACTGTGTGGTACTATTAAAGCTTTTGGTGTTTGATATGAGTCTTAGTAGTTTCATTTAAGTTTTAGTACCCTTATAATATCTATTTCTGATTTGTTAATTTTGGTGTTCTTACATAATCTAATTAGGGAGAGGTTTGATCTTATCAAAATATAATTTACACTGTATAAAAGCATAAGTTTATAAGATATATTCCATAAGTATGTCACTTCCTATACTCCCTAATGCTAGAAACTTAATGAGAGCCAGTTCGAGAACGACAAGCGAGATTTGACTACAGTCGGTTTTGCAGTCCATCTTCCTATTCAGTCTGTACCAAGCCTTTGACTGCGCCTCACCAGGCGTCACATTACGAGAATCTATGAAATTTCTTCTTCGTCACTTCGTAAACAGTGACAAACTTATGGAACATATCTTATGAATTTAGGATCGCAGTAGCCTAATACCAGTTTTTGAAAAACTTGAAGAACAAAGAATAAGGGTTGCGCTTCTTCTTGGCTTCCAACCAGCATCGTCACGACATCCATATAGATTGGGTTTGTGAATTGAACAACCAAACTTCGTTCTTGAGTTATTGTAAATGGTCCAACAGCAAAATGAGCTTCCTAAAATAAGGATAGCATTTTTATAATCTTCAATTAAATTTAAATTTAAATTTATAATAATTACATTTCTATGAACCATTCCAATCATTCCGTTGTACGAACCATTATCGAGTCTTCTACCCCATGATTTATCAGGAGCTTCGATGTAATGAAAACTGCAAAAGAAAAATATGCATTTGATAGATATAGCAATGATAATAATATCAAAACTTTTCTGCTAAGATGTGGGAAAATCAGTCTTAATTGTCAATTAGTAAGCTTGATTAAAGTTAAGCATGGGCGAATACTCGAGTAACACGAATAACTCGATCGAATATCGAGACGAATAACCGTCTCGATATTCGATAAGCCCCATTTCGGGTATTCGAACGAATATCGAATAGTCAATTTTACTATTCAGGCCTACTATTCGTTAAATATTCGACTAACTATTCGTTAAATATTCGATTAACTATTCGTTAAATATTCGATTAACTATTCGAGAGAACAAAAATATTAACCCCAAAAATGTTTTAAAAAAGTAATGGCAGTTACACTTTTTAATGTATAAGTTTCTATGGGAAAATAGGCCTGAAGTGCTACTACTCTATAGCGCACCTAAATTCTAAATATAAATTAAATTGATTTTAATTAATCCTTCTATTTCTGACTATTCGATAAGGGCAATTTTAAGTTAAGCCTAATTATTCGATATTCGGTTCCCAAACAACTATTCGTCTCGGTATTCGATAAGAAAATTTTTCACTATTCGATATTCGTCTCGACAGTCAAAAACTGGTATTCGCCCATACTTAATTAAAGTGTAAATAAATAGCGGACAGGAAAAAAAGGAGAGGGGTCAGACAGCCCCTTTAATTCACAGAACATTTCTGTGTAAGACATAAGCGGGTCAAATTATCATGTGGTTTGACCTCTGTGAACTCGAGGTCAAACTCAAAAGCTTTACAGTGTCACCCTCACACGTCTGACGTCCGAATTGGAGGTAAATGGAGTTCCCGTACAAAGATCCGCACGGAAACGAACGATTTAAAATATATATATATATTAATCTAAAAATTATTCCGATATCAAATATTCATTATGTCTTATGATCTTTCGAAAAAAATAGTTCTTCCTTCAAGATATAAATATATAAATGATGTCTACAAGAGTGAACCAATGGAAGGTTTTCTTTAGCGCAGTTGATAAGGGTGCGATGCCATTAATTTAAATTAATATATGATGCCAATTTAAAAAGTTGAGAGTAAATGTAAAAACATATTTTAAAGACCTATTCGAGCGTAAAATATCAAGTGTCCGTCACACTTTTAAAGAAAAAAGGTTTACATTTAGTCCCCACCATGGTTTACAAACTTAATGCATATTATCAAAACAATTTAATGTGTAAAATTTCTTCTCAACTTAAAATAATTTTTACCACTTCATTTTTAACTTTTTAAGCTCCTCATCGTAAAGCTAAACATTTCTCACCTAGCATTCATGTTTCTGGTGAATTGATCTAGTAAAGTTGTCATTGAACCTTCCAAGTCTTTGATATTGCCGTTCTCTGTTTTCTGATAAGAAATCCATGGAATCCACTGGATACGAAAATAAAAGGTTTTAGAAATGGGGCTCTTATTATCGCGTGATATCATCCGTTAAAACAAATTGGAGATCAAAACTGTATAATTAATTGCATAGATCACACTTGTTACTCAAATTATAGTAAATCTATTTTAAGGTTTTCGTTATGTTTAAAATTAAAATTTAGCCCAGTCTTATATAATTGAATTATAATCTGAAATTCTTGAATGATGTTTGACACAGCTTTGATCAAATGTAGAATCAATATAAAATTCATTACAGAACAATTTTCATAAAGGATGATTCTTCATAAAGGAAATATATATCTAATGATTCCACATAAAGAAAATATATATCTAATTATTCTACATAAAGAAAATAAGTGAAATGATTCTACATAATGAAAATAAATCAAATTATTGTACATAAAGAAGATAAATGAAATGATTCTACAGAAAGAAAATAAATGAAATGATTCTACATAAAGAAAACAAGATGGCCCCGGCCAGATTACACTTTTCACGCCCTCTAGTGACTAGAATTAGTATTACTATATTCAATGCCCCCGACAAATTTAAAATTTTCAGGTTTTTTTCCATTGTTTATAAAATAGCATTCCGATTCTGAATAGAACTAAAAAAATAATCTAGTAAGAATTTGGTTTAGAGTTTAATTAAATAAGTAATTAACTGTAGTGTTCAAGTCTTGGTGGATTAATTAGGCGAGATATACTAATCAATATCCAAGATTTATTCTACCATATGATTATGGTCATTCGTTACATTGGGTGGCAAGGATGCCGCTTGAGTGCGGATAAAGAAGTGAGGAATGTTCTCTCCTATATCAGAGAGAATTTAGAAGGGGAGTGGAAGGCCCCCCCTTTGACTCTATTAAACGTGATGACGCCCAAACAAGATGTCGCGTTGAGCTTTTTGGGGTAGGCGACTTTCCGGTCACGTGTTCTAAAATATCTCTGTTACCAACGCATCATACCGGAAATCGACCTGCCTAGATAACGTTTAGCAGACGACGTTGCGCTACATTCCAAACCACCCCTTCCACTCCCCTTCTAAATTCTCTCTGCCTATATCTCATGCTTAGAAAATGGGGGTTACAATCAATCGATATCTGAGGATGGGGCGCCATCTAGGTTGTGTTTGGAATAGGCGGAATTACGAATATAGCAATACTCTCCCGTGAGATTAAAACCCAGTGACTGTATGAGTCTTAAGATAATGTGAGGGTTTAACAATAAAATTCGAAGATCATTGGCAACTTGTAATATTGCGCTATGCATTTGTAACAGTTTGGTTGAGCTTAATGAGGTAGATTGTAATTCAGATTTAACTTCGTTTAAGTCACTATTTTATACTGTCCTTTATGAGGTTATTATTATTGTGGTGAAAAGTTTGTTTAAAGTCATTATTTATACTGTCCTTCATGAGGTTATTGTTATTATGGTGAAAACTTGGTTTAGCTGCTGTCTCATAGGTTGAGCCTTTCAGGCGCTCGTCTGTTTCGGAGTGGGCGGCGGCGAATTGGTGTTTCGGATGTGGTGGTGGTCCTTGGGACCAGTGACCCTCGCATTAATTATTATTTTACCGGTCCCACTATAAATTAAATTTCTAAAATGGTGAGAATAAAAAGCACGTAAAGACACAAAAGTAAAGAAGCTGAAAATTCTAATTGAATTTGAATTTTTTACTGTAGGAAAAAGTAGCATATAACAATCCATAACAGTAACTTTTATTTCTTATCACAATTTTTCAACTAGTTGCCACTAAATATCAATCAACATTTCTATTGATATTTGAAGTTCTTAATCCTTTTCTGAACTATCCTTATTCCTTATTGCATTTTACATAAATTCATTGGCAATATCTTCTCTCGCTATCAGTAAGCCAGATCAAAATCTTGTAATGTGACCATACACTACTGAGAAATACGACTACTGAAAACTAGTACTGGCTATGGTCTAGACTCATTCTAGAGTATAGACGCTAGACAAGATCAATAGTCAATAGAATACAAAACTTTTGTAGGGAAGTTGTAGCCAAGGAGTACTAACTACCTAGGAGTAGAATTGGTAGAAAATGTGTTGAGCTAGAAAAGTTTTAATAAGGAACCCCGAATTTATAAACTGGTCCCACCGTCTATTTTTTCCAAAAACCATAATTAATAAAGTGCTCCCTGATACCACTGACCCCAACTTTTGGAATAAATAAACTGGTCCGAGCCATTAATAGACTGGTTTGGGACTTGTCTTATTTCCTACCCTGTAGTGACGAGCCCATGATGTAAACAATAAAGATGGCCGCGAGCTACGAGGTTTAAGCCTCGGTCTTTAGTGTATCGGGAGTCGGGGTCCGGGAGTTTCTGAAACGTTTGCAAATCTTATTTAAATTTATATTTTTATTACTGAACGAATTGTACCTTATACTGAAGCAGACCACCCTAAAAGTTAGGCCAAGGTTTTTCAACTGTTGCTGATATTTAAGTAGTTATGCCACCGCATGGATATTTTAAAATCCTTTCCTAACATTAGAATTAAACCTTCAATACCTTGATTTAACTTTTCATTTATAATCCGTATTTAATTTAAGGATGATGTCAGTTTGTAAGTCTCGTTAATTTAATTCCCCCTTTCCCACAGAGAGGGTCTGAAAATTTAAATCACTTGGCAGAGACTGGAGATCTTCAACATTCAGTGACAGACTCTGAATCTTAATGGGCATTTAAAAAACTGTATAAATTTAAATTGAAATTCCAAATTATAATTAAATACTTTTTGTTTGATACGTTGATATTAACGTAATCAATCCTTTAATACTATATTGGTACTATCAACACCCTCGTTAAATTTATTACTTCAATAATATAATTTTTTTAAATATAATAATCAAATTAGCGACTTATAATTAGTTAACTTTAAATGAGTATGTTTCATTGATTAAAATTACATTTCTAAAAATTGTTAGGTTGATAGCACTTTCATATTTCATGTAGAAATTTCATATTTCCGTGGATGGAGAGATGAACACGTTGATTCCGTTTGTCGTTGATTGAAATTAGATTCATTTCGATCATACATTTCATTTTATATTTTGAGTTGTTGATTTTATGAGATTGTTGATTTTATTTTTATAATTATCACTTACGAAACTGTTATTAGTAGATGAACCCAGCGAGAGTGGAAACTGCCAAAATGATTAGTTGATTCCATTTGTCGTTGATTGAAATTAGTTTCAATTTGATCATAAATTTCATTTTTTATCTTTGAGTTGTTGATTTTATTTTTATAATTATCACTTACGTAACTGTTATTAGTAGATGAACCCAGCGAGAGCGGAAACTGCCAAAATGATTAGTTAATTTTGCAAAGAATCTGCAATTTAATTCTGCAAAAATCTACCTATTATTTTATGTCAGTTCCGTTAAGTGATCATTTAATTTTAAACTAGCCAAACAAATAGTGAGCAATGGTGCCTCCGCCCCAAACTAGTTATAGTTTTAAAACGCTGACTCGAGTTTCATTTTGTTAATACATTTAATTTTATTAGTAAATCAACCTCCCTAACTTTTAAGCAGACGAGTCTTCAAAACGATATCATTGGTGAAATTAGAAAACTCTCTCTGCCTAGCGCGCCTTTTGTCGGGGAGAACTTTAATTTCTTTTTTGATTAATATGATAATATTAATTGTAATGTTTAAGTTCCCAAGTAGAAATCTAATCTTGCCTAGGATTAAAAAGATATATAATAATTATAAATTGCAAAAAAAAATTGCAAGCAACTGTCTCTCTTCCTCTAACGCGATACAATATATATTCGACAGCATCCAGTGGCGGGCGTCGGGGAGGTGGGGGGTCCATATCTAAAGCCAGACAGCTCTCTCTCTCTCTCTCGTCTCGTGGCGGGCGTCGGGGAGGTGGGGTGGGGGGTCCATATCGTTCTACCTTTCCCTTCTCTTGACTATAATTTATCTCGCTCTTTATTACAAGCAAGCGTGGCTTCGTGGTAGAGCGCGCGGGCGGGCGTCTTCATTGACGTCTCGTATGGATTGGGACATCGCAGGTTCGAGGCCCGGCGCCGACAGAAAAATTATTTCTATTGAAATTAAATTCGTTACGCCACTTATGAGGTGTAACGTGAACTACGGATGAATTTCGAGTCGAAAATTCGCGGGAAATTTGAAATTCAAAAAGTTTATTTATGACGAATCTTATTATGCGGTTACACCAAATCCAGCCAGCCGACCAGCCGACCAGCCAACAGAGGTCGGAACAATACTTTTGAGCTCTAAAGAGCGCGAAAAGTAATAAATCAAATGATTCTACATAAAGAAAATAAATCAAATGATTCTACATAAAGAAAATAAATCAAATGATTCTACATAAAGAAAATAAATCAAATGATTCTACATGAAGAAAATAAATCAAATGATTCTACATAAAGAAAATAAATCAATTGATTCTGCATAAAGAAAATAAATCAATTGATTCTACATAAAGAAAATAAATGAAATGATTCTACATAAAGAAAATAAATGAAATGATTCTACATAAAGAAAATAAATCAAATGATTCTATATAAAGAAAATAAATCAAATGATTCTACATGAAGAAAATAAATGAAATGATTCTACATAAAGAAAATAAATGAAATGATTCTACATAAAGAAAATAAATCAAATTATTCTAAATAAAGAAAATAAATCAATTGATTCTACACAAAGAAAATAAATCAAATGATTCTACATAAAGAAAATAAATCAAATTATTCTACATAAAGAAAATAAATAAAATAATTATACATAAAGAAAATAAGTCAAATTATTCTACATAAAGAAAATAAATAAAATTATTCTACATAAAGAAAATAAATCAAATAATTATACATAAAGAAAATAAGTCAAATTATTCTACATAAAGAAAATAAATCAAATGATTCAAAAACTTCCCCTAAAACTATATAAATATTTTCATTGACACCTGATCTTTTAGTAATAAGGATAAATCTTACTTTTGATATTGCTACGGAAAGGTTTATTGCCATCGAGTCGAAAGCCATACCTATTCCGATCTCAATACAGCTTTACGTGTTTGAAATCTAAATGAAAACCTAAATGTAATTTTAAGGAAAATTTTGATAATGTAATTGGAAAATTTCTAACCATGAACCTCTTTTGTCCCGATTACTTCAGCGACTATTGACATTTTTCACTGGAGTCGACCATAGAGGAGTTCCAAGGCAAATTTTCCTAGAATTTATATATAGTTTAATAGTCCACTGTTGTGGGAAACAAAACTATTCATAAACTTAAGTGATTCGGCCACGCTTGACCGGCCGCTATGACAATAGCACTAAAATTATAATTTATAACTCATGATTCTAAACATTAGATATTTTTATGTAAGTGTGTTTTTGCAGTCACGAATATTTGAAAAGTACACCCGGGGAAGTTAAATATTTACTTAAGCGATAATGGATGGGATATATTTTCTATGTAGCTGCTGCTATGCATACATACCCTTCTATTGTTCGTAAATATAACTAAAAGTCGGTCAAATAATCTAACATTTTGCCCGGTTTTCCAGCTAGAAAGTGTAAAGGGTTTACTTGGACAAAATAATATCAACAGTGTTAATCAACTAAACGAAGCTCTTGATACGGCGAATTTCTAGATATAAAATAATCCACTTACTGCAAATTATGACACTCGCGTTTATGAAACGTACAGCGGCGTTTTCCGCTGCTCTATGATGAAAGGAATCAATATAACTAAATTATCGAAACGGTGCAGAAAACCCATTTAGAATCCCATGAAAAATTCATATGAGAAAGACATGCTGCAAGATGCAGTCGATCGCCAAATGTTTTGGGTTATTATGGACAACATTGGCTTTCTATATTCTAACGACCATGGAGGGATTTATTATTTATTTCAATACGCTACCTACTTTGCAAGCTGCTAAGAATTTATTGAATGGAAGCCTATTCAAATATCTTTGAACCCGGACGCATTTTAAACAGTAATTACTTGAACTATGTGTGTGATATTTTGATAATTATTAAAAGTAAGTTACGTTTATTTAATGATAAAGTCGGACTTGACTTATTAAAAAAGAGCTATTAAATGTAGTTACTGTTATGTTTATTGAGCGTTAGCAATTAAGAGTTTAGATTCGATAACTTTATAGAGCTACGAAATAACGTGACACGTTTTATGCTAGGTCATAGACTGTCTGTCTTTTATTTCTCTTGTTATGGTATAGGTAATCTTTAACATAGTAGCGACATCTTTTAGACTCTTATACAACTATTTATAAAATACATAACACGCCCCGTTTTAAGAACAAAGCAAAAATGGACATTTAACAATGAGGAACGTGTATAGAATGATGATGAGATGATCTTAAGCAACCAGGGAGTTGATCTGGAAGCGAGCGGGTTGTCAGCGGAGGTCTGGAGTTGGACATTGTTGTGTCATTTGAGGTAGCAACATCAGTGGACGGAGTGCTACTGGGTAAGGGTTGAGAAACAAAAGAGGGAATGGAAACAGGTTTGGGAAGTGAGATTGGATAATAGTCTTCTACTGTTCTTGAGCGATCGATAGTTTTGGGGTTTTCTATGTCGTCGTTTGATTCCTTGTTGAGTTCCTTCGTGGTATCAACACGAATGTGGAATCGATTCCTCGTATAAATGCGACCGTGTTCGGATTGGATTGCGTATGAGCGTGATCCGGGGCCGATTTTGATTATTGTTCCTCGCTGCCATGGTTCGTTGAGATGGAGTCGAAACCAGACGGAGGTATTGGCTTGTAAGGGTGGAAGAGGCCGGGAACCAACGTTTGCGTACGTTGATTGTGAAGTCTGGCGGCGGTGTAGTTCGAGAGTAGCTTCACTTGTGTCGAGATGTGGTTTCAGTTGACCAGGTAGACTGGGAATTAGTGAGCGGATACGGCGACCCATTAGGAGTTCGGAAGGAGACTGAAGTCCATGAGTAGGAGTAATACGATAGTCTAAGACGACTAAATTCAGATCCTTGCCGTCTTCTAAGGCTTTTCGTAACGTTGCTTTCATTGTGCCGACTGCACGCTCAACTTTCCCGTTTGAACGCGGATAATGAGGAGAGCTTTTATTGTGGAAAATCTTCCAGTCGCGAGCGAATTCGGCCATGAGCGCGGAGTTGAAAGGTGGGCCTTGGTCGGAGACCATTTCTTCAGGGATGCCATGACGCACGAAGATGGTTTTCATGGCATTGATGACGGTTGGAGCGCCAGTGCCATGCATGTGCTGAATCTCAATATATTAGGAGAAATAATCCACTATCAATAGGTAATGTTGACCAAAGACTTCGTAAAAATCACAAGCGACTTTTTCCCATGGTCGGGAGGGAGGTTCTCTATCGAGAAGCGGTTCACGTTGATTAGAACGTTGATGTTCTTGACAAATGGAACATTTAGCAGCATCAGCTTCAATATCTTTGGTTAGATTCGGCCAGTAAAAGTATGCACGCGCCTTAGCCTTACTGGCGACTATTCCTTGGTGGGCTATGTGTAATGTGTTCAAGAAATCTTGGTGGAGACTAGAGGGTACAACGAGACGTTGACCTCTGCTTAGAAGTCCTTCATCGGACTCGTACAATTCTTCTCTACATTGCCAGTACGTACGAGCACGAGGAGTGGCGTTACTTTTATGTGCCGGCCATCCGTGTCGCACGTAGGCAAGGACATCCTGTAGTGTGGGATCAGCTGTAGTAGCCACAAGGAGCTCTGACCATTTGGCTTGTGAAGCCCGTACTAAGAGGCAAAATTGCGCCGGTGCTGGGTTTTCAATAGGAATATCAAAAGTAATGTCTTTCAATTGAGCACAGGATAACGCATCAGCAATAACCAACTCTTTCCCAGGGACGAACGTAAGGGAAACGTTGTATCGGTTAAGTCGGAGTAACAGCCTCTGTAGTCGTGGAGTTATGGTATCATAGGGTTTCTTGCTTAAACCGAGGAGTGGTTTATGGTCAGTTTGAACTTGAACAGGACGCGCATAAGTATAATAGTTAAAATGTTCCAGGCCAAAAATTACAGCGAGAAGTTCTTTTTCAATCTGTGCGTAATTTTGCTGAGCGGACGTTAGAGCAGCAGAACCATATGCTACTGGTCGCTCGTCTTGAAGCAGTACAGCTCCAAGTCCCGATTTACTAGCGTCAACTGAGATTGTAACAGGCTTCTTATTATCAAAGACTTGTAGACAAGGCGACTCAGCGAGTGCGGTTTTCAAAGCTTGGAAGTCGCGATCCATATTCGCATCCCAAAGCCATACATTATCCTTACGCAGTAATTGCCGGAGGTTGTGTGTGCGGCTGGAGAGATTGGAGGTGAACTTCGAATGGTAGGTAATCATTCCAAGAAAGCGTGTTAGATCGGCTTGGCACGTAGGCGTAGCGTATTCGAGGATGGCTTTGATCTTATCAGGATGAGGGGTTATTCCATTGGCGTCAATGTTATGGCCAAGATACGTGATGGAAGACTTGGCCAAACGAAGTTTGTCAGGGTTGAATTTTAAATTCGCTTGTCGGGCGATCGTCAATGTGCGTCGAAGCTGGCAGTGTTCTTCAGTATTCACCGAGCCAAGTAGTATGTCATCGAAATAAGGTTCTACCTGAGGTTCCGATTCAAATGTTTCGTTCATCGCGCGTTGAAATTCTTCAGGAGCATTGATCAATCCAAATGGCAAAACCAAGTATCGGTAACGACCCCAGGGGGTTGCAAATGTTGTCAAATATGTTGACTCTTCCTCGAGTGGTAGATGCCAAAACCCATTCTTCGCATCCAGAAGGGTAAAGACTGTGCACCCTTGATAGTTAGCGAAGAGTTTATTTGGACTGGGTATAGGATAATGTGGACGCTTTATGGCACTGTTCAGTGGTCTCGGATCCAGGCAGATTCTGATTTTCGTCTTTTCTGAGTTACCGTTGTCGTGATTAAGATCCTTGACAGGTTTCTCGACAACTGTTATGGCACTAACCCATTCGGTGGGAGTGTCCACTTTGGCTATGATGCCTTCGTCAAGCATGCGTTGGAGTTCCGTCTTGACAGTATCATGAAGCGCCAGCGGGATTTCTCTGGCCGCTGCAACGTGAGGAACGACGTTGTCTTCGAGATGAATTTTGACTTGTCTGGTGAAACGGCCAGTTCCAGTAAAGACATCTTGAAACTCTTTTATTATATCATCAGGAGTTTCTGGTGGTTGTGAGATCAAGGTAGAAATCTCCGTATCACTTGAGGTATCACTTGAGTTATAAATTCGTTGTATGAGACCGAACTTGACGCAAGTTGGCAGACCAAGTATAGGAACTGAATTCAGAGGGGTGACTAGAAAGGATTCTAACATCTCGGGTGTGCCCTCTTCGTTTAGTTTAGTAGAGAACGTACAGGATCCAGAAATTGGTACGCGTTTTCCGTTATAGGTTTGCACCATTTGTTTTGTCGGATTAATGGAAGGTTGAGTAGGCCAATTGGCAAATACTACTTCAGGAAGTACATTAATTTGCGCTCCAGTATCTAGCTTGAATGTGACCTTGTTGCCATTCCAGGATATGTCTTGAAACCATTCAGTTTCATCTGTGATAGTATTAAGTTCGTCAACTTGTTTTAATTCGCCGATAAAGTAGACATCTGAGGTATTTTGAGCGGCATAGTTGTCAGTAGAAGTAAGAGTATGTAGCTTACGACCAGATTTAGGAGTCTGTGGTTTATTCTGATGTCTATGAGTGCCTTTTGATTCGCAGAATTTAGCCCAATGATTTTTTCCGCCACATTTAGCGCAAGTTTGCCCATAAGCAGGACAAGTGTTTTTTCCAAACACATGGGAGAGTCCACAAAATTTGCAGGAAGGTTGCGAGGGAGTTTTAACGTGTTGTATGGAATTTCCATGTGCCGATCGCACAGGAGGTTGAAACTTGAGCTTTGTCTTAGATTTAGTATTATTTTGTCTCCAATTCATAGCATGCAGATGCATCTTAGACTCACTCATTGCATCAGCATGGGCACGAGAGTGCTCAGCAGCTTTACAAGAACTTATCAGGTCTTGTAAATTAGTAGCTTTCTTTCCATATTCACGTAACAGTCTTTCCCTTAAGGGTCCATCACGGAGGCCTTGGACTATTTTATCGCGTAGGAGTCGATCTTGTAAGGCACCATAATTGCAATCTTCGATAGAGCATCGCAAACGAGCATAGTAATCTTCAAACTTCTCACCTTCTTTTTGTTTTAGTTCGAGAAAAACAAACGCTGCGTAGATTTCATTTTGATAATCGCTGTAGTGCGTGTCAAAGGCAGTAAGAATTTGAGTCAGGGAAACTTCAGTTGCAGGAGCAACAGGGTTTAGAGTAAAGCCCCGATATTGCTGTTTCAGAGTGTCGCCACAGACGTGACGAAATAATGCTGTTTTAGTAGCTTCCGATTCTTGATCATACTTTAAGGCTTGGAGATAATCTTGAAAATCCTGCTTCCAAAATCTCCACGATTCGGACGGGTTAGGGCCCGCCAGAAAAGGTTTTAGTGTTGGGAGATTCGCTGCCATGTTACGACGTAGGAGCCAAAGCGCGAGCAAGAGATAGCGCGCGGTGGAGTTAAGCCTAGGCCTGACAACGCCCGAAAACACAAAAAGGAAAGCCTAAATAAAACAGCGAGAGAGACCCGAAACGACAAAAAGGAAGAACGAGAAGACGGGGGTTCGTTATAGCGAATCTGACACCATGTTATGTTTATTGAGAGTTAGCAATTAAGAGTTTAGATTCGATAACTTTATAGAGCTACGAAATAACGTGACACGTTTTATGCTAGGTCATAGACTGTCTGTCTTTTATTTCTCTTGTTATGGTATAGGTAATCTTTAACATAGTAGCGACATCTTTTAGACTCTTATACAACTATTTATAAAATACATAACAGTTACTAATGTTAAATGAGTAGAGATGAAAAAGCCTGAAATACATACTAAAACCAGAAGTGAGATGAGACTAGAAGTGAAGGGGTCTAGCATTGGTAATAGATCCTGGCATTAGTGAACAAATTTGAGGATTTTACGCCGCTTCAATCGCGCCTACGCTAGAGAGAAAAAATTGGTAGAGTTCCAAAAAAATTCTTACCCCTTTCCCCTCAACCTAAAGCGGCGAAACACGGACGCGGGTGCTTGAATCTAGTTCGGCCGTCTACCACCGCGAGCGTGTCTCGTTTTTGAGGGGAAATTCTGAAACCGCCACTAGAGGGCCAACCGTTGGTGTGTTTTCAAGAATATTCACTTTCGCCGAGTGAAGAATTTGGTTAGCTCAGTACTTCTAGTCTCATCTCACTTCTGCTAAAACGAACTCTGTAACCCCCCCCCCCTACTTATTGAAGAATGTGCCGAAGTCTACTTGTAAACTATGAAAAGGCACTACACTGAAATTTTATCTTTCATTTAAGATGGTTCGCAAACGTAACGAACTATTAGTTTTTAGCTAGGTGTGGTCAGGGAGTAAGGAACGTTAGAGGGAGTTTTGATCTAATGCTAAAAAAACCGTCATACAGTGGCAAATAGGAAAGAAAGTGGGGGGTAGGAATTTTTATATCCGTTCCTCAATTTTAGCTAACGCACAGGCGCGAGTGACGTCGTTTACTACCGCCAGCAGAGAGAATTTAAAAATTCTATCTGCCGCCACACGGCCAACTTAGATCATCTCCTAAGTTGGCCGTGGCCGCCAGCGCCAGCTTCCCCTTCCATCGACTGTTGCCCCACTCACTCTGTTCAACCAACAATCAACGTCTGTTGGGAGGAAACCGAGGCTTAATAAAATGCCAAATTGTTTTTGTAACGGTTGTAGGAATGATTCAAGGTATTCGCTTAAAAATATATGAAAGGAATATCCTTCCACGCGTTTCCAAAGCCAAAAACCCAGATAGAAAAAATGTAAAAGATGGATATTAGCTTGTGGAAGACCGATTTCCACTAGCTTCTATTCACTTTCAAAAAATTAAAATTTCAAGCTTTGTTTTTGGTTTGGGAAATGGTTTGAAAACGATATTTGCCATGTCGGGTCTTGTTAAATACTTAGGGTTACTTGAACAATTAAAAAACAACACTTCTTATAGCTAACCAAGGCAGAAATTCAAACACGACCTTCCACTTCTAGTTCAAACCGGTTTTTATATTTGACGCATGCGCGCGGACACCGCGATGAGTCCCCGAGTCAGCGCCAGAGAGAGACGAGTTTAGCCAGGAAAGCGAACGAACGCGCCTATTCACTTTAACACTCCCTCTCAAGTCTCTCCTCCCTGGTGTTGTTATATAATCACACCTAATTTTTGCGCTGATGGATTGTATGTGTGTAGGGGTGAGTTTGTGGTGTGTTTGCGGAACAGGAAAAATTAGCTTAGTGAAGAACAGTTCAGAAAATATTGGTGACCAGCTCCGACTAGGCATCGGGAAAGATGGAGTTGGAACAACGCTGTCTTTTCGTGGCGTCCCTGAATAAACTCGTATGCTGAACTAATGCAACAAGTGTTGAACAGTGGGTTCCAGTTTATAATACCAGAAGTGAGATGAGACTAGAAGTACTGAGCTAACGAAATTCTTCACTCGGCGAAAGTGAATATTCTTGATAACACACCAACGGTTGGCCCTCTAGTGGCGGTTTCAGAATTTCCCCCCCAAAACGTGAGACGCTCGCGGTGGTAGACAAGCACCCGCGTCCGTGTTTCGCCGCTTTCGGTTGAGGGGAAGGGGTAAGAAATGTTTTTGGAACTCTACCAATTTTTTCTCTCTAGCGTAGGCGAGATTGAAGCGGCGTAAAATCCTCAAATTTGTTCACTAATGCCAGGATCTATTACCAATGCTAGAGCCCTTCACTTCTAGTCTCATCTCACTTCTGATAATACTAAGATTAGCAGCAAATTTAATTAAGTTAGCCTTGCTGAAGTTTACGGATTTTTATTGTGGGTATTTTAAGTTCTGGTGTTTCCGTTAAAAATGATCAGATATGTCAACATTCGTTAGCACTTTAATTCACAAAAGCATTATCAATAAAAGTATCTGATACCAGGGCTACAGTTAATGATTGTGTAACAGGTCTGAAACTACCGCGGCACATGGAGAGTTTTGCATCAAATTTATGTTAAAGTCACCTAAGTTCATTTTAAAAATTGGCTGAGGAAGGACCGCGGTCCGAAAGCTCCCAAAGTTGTAAAATTTTAAATTTTAAATAAACTTTTTAAATATACTCCATGAAGTAACAGTTTTTATTAAATTAACAACATTCGAAATATTAAAACACCATGGATCAAAAATTAAATATCTACGATCACCTAAGATAATTTACTTTTTAACACGGTATAACAGTAACGCTGAAAAACGCTCATCTTTAATTACACGATATTGCCAAACATGCAGAAATTTAATCATGTAACCAGTTTTCTCTCTTCGACCATTCAAAATAACAAATGGCGAAACCTGGTTAAGAGAAGCAGCGATGAAAGGTGTTATACTCTCCTACGAAATTGCCATAGAAAAACTATTTAAATTAAAAACTTATTATCCTAAGTTTTGAAGGAATTAGAGCAGGGATAATGGCCCTACATTTCTTTGTGGGATCAATGAATGGGGTCAAGTCGTGCCTTGCTAATCAACCGGTTTCAAGTGTCATTATTTTTGACCTAGTTGTTTAAGGAAAGTATTTTAAATTTAAATGCTTAAGAATTAGTTCACTTCAAGACATTATGTCTTCGATTGTCGTAGAATCAATACTTCTCATTTTTTATTCTAGACAGTGCAGTCTTGTAAGAATACAATAGCATGAAATATTTTATTACTTAGCTATTTCGGTCCGTTCTGAAGTTGGCGCTCACTAGGATAGCAGATGTTGAACTGCACATTTATTTTCATTGTGAGCAACAAAATAGCTTTCTTGTATCGATTCTCGCATACCGCGTGAACTCAAGGCGAATAATTTTGGTTTCCGTAATTGGACTTTGTAATTTACTTTTAAGTTCCAGAAACAGTGAATATTGTAGCGTGTTGAAACCATTAAATATCGTTAAAAGTTCTTCTAAGTTCTGAATGGAACTAGAAGTGGCTCTAGGTTTCCTACGGGGAATAACATTATTTATTGGTCGACTATTTGTTGATTGTTCTTGGCACGTTAACTCCTTCTTTGCTAAGTGAGAAAACTTTGTTTAATGTCACTATTTTTCGAATCTTGTCACGATATTTATACTGATATGGTGGTCTAGTGTAGTGACGCGCGATGTGAACTCTAATTAAGCGACAAAAGAAAAACTGTACTCTTTGTAGCTGATGATGCTATGGTCAATCAAAATCCACTTACATTTGGTGCTATTTCTGTAGGGGATCATGTAGTGGCCGAATTACATTTATTAACTATTGAAGTAGTTGAAAAATATTCAGTAAACCAAAGAATGGCTAGAAAGCGATTTTGTGTGTGATGGATATCATTTTGTTTACACGAGTTCCATTCTCGTCGGAGCCAGTTCAAAGTCTTTTTTGAACTAGTTATCGTAGTTTTTGAAGATTTTCATGAAAAACTCTAAAAATCAGAGTTTCTTCAGATATGTAATATGCAAACAATTAAGTAACATGGCTGATGTATTAATTTAGTTTAGCTGAAAGATTTATTCAAGATTAATCTTGCAAGGGCTGCCTGGTTTAGTGGTTAAAGCGCCTGTGTTGTAAAGAGAAGGTCACAAGTTCGAATCGCGTCGGCCCCTGTACATTGAGTTAGTCCAAGTGATTGTCGTAGCTTTTAAAGATTCAAAAACTCTTTTGAATAAAAGTTGCTTCATGTATATATGCAAACAATTAGGTAACATGGTTAATGTCTTAAATTAGTTTATATGAAAGGTATATTCAAGATGAATCTTGCATTACTCGCAGGGGCTGCGTTGCTTACTGGTTAAAGCAACTGTTTAGTAAATAAGAGATATTGAATTCGATTCTTGTCGGAGACAGTTCATACTGTTAGTTGAACTCGTTATCATAGCTTTTAAATATTCAAAACTAAAGTAAAAGTTACTTCAGATCTTTAACACATTTTTTTCTGTGTTGTTAACTTGCTTTACGCTTAACTACCTGTTTACAGCGTCTCTAGGAAGAGTAAACCTCTAGTTAACTTGCTTTACTACCTGTTTACCGCTTCTCTAGGAAGAGTAAACCTCAAGTTAACTTACTTTACTACCTGTTTACCGCCTCTCTAGCAAGAGTAAACCTCGAATTAACTTGCTTAACTCTCTTTTACCGCCTTTCAAGGACGAGTAAGCCTTCAGTTTACTTCCTTTACTACATGTTTACAGCCTCTCTAAAACGAGTAAACCTCGCGCGAGGATGGGGATAGGGAAATTGGGAATACTCGCAAGGTAGCTAGAATGAGAGATTCATTTTCATACGGAAAGGGCACTATGTGTAAAGGCTGGGTTGCTGCTATTTATTTATAGTTGTCGTTGAAAACATCTCCTGACCCTTCAATGTGCATTTGTTATACTTTTTTATCTACGTTGTGAAAGAATAACAGGCTTTACACTTATCAGCTGTGAGTGTGTATGTTTGTGGAGGCTGGATAGACGAAAAGACATTTTTAGCTAGGTGTGATAAGACCTAAATGTACCCCAACCGTTGGGCCCTCTAGAATATTACCTTAGCTGGTTAGAAAACATGAATACTGTACTACATTAGCACATACGAAGCTAACACGCCCTTCCCACCCCAACCACACCTTGCTAGTACGTAAATTTTTTTACGTGACTTGTTTTATACACGATTCCAATGGACAGTCGCTTTTCCAAAAAATTCCCATGTTATCTCTATGGAAAAATATACCATTTCTAACCAAATGTCGGATACATTTTATGGATTCTAAAACCACCCTTAGCAACTTTATTTTTTATAAAGTTAACTATTATGTCGATCTTTTTGATATTTTAACCACACATTAAGGGTCCGGATTTTAGTTCAGTGGATGTTTTTCAAAACGGTTACCATAATACGAAAAACGTTACAGCCCATCAAAAAACCTTCCTTGTACATTAGAGGCGGTATCAAGTCTTATCTAAGAGAGCTACCACTCACCTAGAATATATACTCATACGAGACTATGAAATTATGCTAAATTATTAATTTTCAGTAATTTATAAATTATTAAAGGTTAAAGGTCAAGTATTGTCTTTACTACGCAAAAAAATCCACATTTGGAGTAGCTCTAGGTTCAACAACTAAAGATCACGAGCAAGGTTGTTTTAGATAAACCTGAACCGAAGTATCCACGAATATCGACCTAAAAGTCCTAGAGCCTTATTTTTGGCGCGCTTTTTTTTCCCTGGGGTAAAATGAAGCAATTTTCTTTAGGTCTGAGCAGACTCGCAATATAAACGATAGAATCTGAGTCAATGGCGTTGCGTTTGTGAGTTCAGTCAAAATTAAATTGCCTTATTGGAAAATGGGATATTTTTCTGAATTATATGACCAATTTTATAGGAAAAACATTAGGTTATAAAATAAGTGTGTCACTGGTTACCGAGAGCTTGTCGTGAAGTGACGTGGGTGAAACGTCATTGATTCTCGTAAAGCGACGCCTGGTGAGGCGCTGCCAAAGGTTTAGTACAGACTAAATAGGAAGATGGACTGCAAAACAGCGTGTAGCCAACTCTGTCGTCGTTCTCGAACTAGCTCTCTGTCTCTAGCATTTCGAAGAATATTTAGTGTCGTATTTATAGAACGTATCTTTTAAACTATGCCAAATAAACTTTGAACTTATGGTACTATCGATGTAACTATATAATATAAGATAAGCTTAAGTATTATTATGCTAAGTATTATATCTACCTAGAGGACATAAACTTAATTTTAAAATAAAAACATTGTGATTCATTTTTAGTTTAGCGTTTATTCTTATCTTTTAACATTTCTTATTACGCTTTTTTATTATCGAAGCATTTCTGAAACGAAAAATGTGTTCGAAAATTTAAAATGCTACACTCTTGCGTGCATGAGCGCATTTGATAAAGACATGGAAAATGAATGGAGTTCATATTCCCGTTAGGTTCATTACCATTATGTTTGCAACTGCGTAGAGCTTATAACTGAAGGGAATAGAAAATAATGGTAGGACTAAACGAAATAAGAGAAGCGGTTATAATTCTGGCATTTAGGGTGGCGCTAGTATCGGTAAATATACGACTTGGAATAATAAGAGTAGGGAGCCATGTGGGCACAGCATTTTAACGTGAATACAACCAGAAGTTAAGAGCTCTAGCATTGGTAATAGATCCTGGCACTAGTGAACAAATTTGAGGATTTTATGCCGCTTCCATCTCGCCTACGCTAAAGAGAAAAAAATTGGTCGAGTTCCAAAAAAATTTCTTACCCCCTTCCCTTCAACCTAAAGCGGCGAAACAGGGACGCGGGTGCTTGAATCTAGATCGGCCGTCTACCGCCGCGAGCGTCTCACCTTTTGGAGGGAAAATTCATAAAGTGCTACTAGATGGCCAACTGTTGGTGTGTTATTAAGAATATTCACTTTCGCCAAGTGAAGAATTTGGTTACCTCGATACTTCTAGTCCCTTATCTTACTTATGGTCCAACTAACCTCAAGAATACAATGAAAATTCGCGCAACTACACAGCGTAAAACCAACTTACACATAACAATAGTCCCTAGGTACCGCCACTTTAACTTTCTCATAGCGTTGTCTGCTACAGTGTGAATAGCTTTATTCCGTCTGGCGACGCTAACTTCAGCAAATTTCATTTAAAGAATTCATATTTCACCCTCAACTCTTATTTGGTTCTCCACGCGCCCCCTTACGGCATTAAATTGCACGACGACGACAGCCCGTTAGCCAATCAGGGAAGTAAGAGTCCTATTACAGCCATAAAGCATTATGGATAAATCAAGAGCCATATCTTCTTTGTAATATGTCACCTAAGGTCACTACAGGCCGAAATTAGTAGGTTCCCCATCATTCATTCTCTAAATAAAGACTAGCTTTCCATATTTCATCAAGTGCGCTGGAACAAAGTGTAATTAAAGTAATGGTAGTAATGCCTTTATTTCATTAAAGGCCTTCTTCCTCTTATCACCGTCCGGTTCTTTGTCGTTTATTCCATCCTTCACGCATTTCACAAAATCTGCCTTTATAGGGAGAGAAAATGCGTATATAGTTAATTACTTTTATCAGGGATCTATGTAATTTTAGAAGTAAAATTAAATCGATCTGTCCCTGCTTTAATATAGAATCTTTGTTTGAAAATGAATTGTCCAAAATTAGCATACATTTATTTTATCTTTTTTATCCACTGATTCGCATAGCTGCTTTACGGATAATTTCGCCACGCATTCTTCTACTAGTTCATTTAACTATCGAGGAAACAGAAACACAAAAATTTATGAAGAGATATTAATAACCTTCAATGAAATTTAAATGTGAAATATATTTGGTCGTGCTGGGTATTCTTTCGTATCACATAGACGTTTCATTAGTTTGATATTTAGCATTTATACCCTTTTTCCGCGAGAAATATTTGGGACATCCATAGAGATACAAGAGAAACAGTTGAGAGTCAGTTTTGTTACGGTTTTAAGGCATTCGCACCTTCGCATGTGTGATGGGGTGAAAGACTGGTGGCGCCCCTACACGCGGCGAAGGTAAACTAAAAATACGTTTTCAAAAATCCAGAAATTGCAATTTGGATTTCCCGCGCTTTAGTTTTTTTAATTTAATAACTCCGCTCGTCGATAGAAAGGCGCCACCTGTCATTCACCCTATCACACATGCTAAGGAGGAGAAGCGCAAAATCCCTCACAAAAACGTTCAAGCGCCGCTTTCCCCCCAATAGTTTGTTTAGGCTAGTAGATAGAAAGTGTCACTTCTGGCCCAGTGGCGTCAGACAGTGCCAGATGGCACTAGTAAATATGGCGTCAATGAATCAAACAACCGAATTTGGCCCACTGGCGTCAGTGTGCCAGATCTGGCACATGATCTGGCACCAATAAATATGGCGTCAATGAATCCGACATGGCACCAGTAAATATGGCGTCGATGAATCAGACATGGCACCAGTAAATATGGCGTCGATGAATCAGACATGGCACCAGTAAATATGGCGTCAATGAATCAGACATGGCACCAGTAAATATGGCGTCAATGAATCAGACATGGGACCAGTAAATATGGCGTCAATGAATCAAACACGGTGTCACATTTTTCCCCCAATATTGTTGTGACGTCAGTGAAACGTATATGACGCGCCACAGTCTTCCTATGACGTCAGCGAATCAGGCGCCCCCTGACACCATGTTGACTTTGTGAATGGCTTGGAAATTGTAGGAGAAATACCATGGCGTGGCTGGGGAAATACGTGAAGTAGTTTAACCGGTTTAATAATAAACATTTTTAAATTCGGCGTTCTGTAGGCAGATGCTTACGTTAAATATTTTGTGTTTCTAATTTTTTTGGTTGGCCTATCTTAAATCTTATAACACCCATAAAATATTAATTTTATTAATTTTTATTATTAAAAACAAAAAATTTCTCTTATCATATTATATTGTTATTTGAACTGATAAGGGAAATAAACTCTATGTCCAAAACTTTGTCTCACATTGCCAACAGTAAAGTGAACTTTCGATCTGATAAGAGAACCAATAATGATTTGAAATGATAAAAGCATATGCCTCGATTTATCCATTCTTTCACATACATGTCGAGGAAATGAACAAATATTTGATCTTCCTAAAAGTATGGATTAACAGTAAATAGAAAAGATGGCAATTGTATCTCCTAAACACAAACAAAATCAAATTCAAGCCATACTAAACAATGATAAAAGGGTAAAACTCATTTCAAAATCATCGGTAAATTTCCTCCGAGCGTGAGCAAGCAAAGGTTAAATTGATAAGTGCAGAAGTGAACTAATTTCAGAAATATGGCGGGTAGACTTTCGAACTACCCACGCTTTAGTCCATGCGTTTAGTTCATTTCTAAAGTCAACATGATTAGAGAAAACTTTCATATTATTGTTCATACTTTCCCTATTAATGTTCCCATCCCGATATGAACACCGGATACTAGTGTTGTCGTCCTTAAAACAATGTTTAGATACTAATAAACCTACTTTCTATTGATTAAAGACATTTATTCCGATAGCACCGTATCATAAATATCTTTATCATGTTTATACAATGAGCAAATATCGGATATCATAATAAAGCGGAATAAAATTAAATCAAATACCCTCTATTCTATTTGGTGAATCTATGGATAAAAATATTTGTAAGATAAAGCAAGATACAGATCTTAGATTCTATCCCTAAGCACTTAGTCAAAAGTGTATCGAAATGGGAAAATATGCGATTTGCACCACTTTTTATTGTAGTTTGGTAGGTTCACAACACTTTAGTGTTGTGAACCTACCAAACTACAATAAAAAGTGGTGCAAAATAATTGAAAAGATAAACAAAATACAACTTAAAGTGATGGAGAATGATAGGAAGGATGACGAGAATAACACTGAAAGCTACACTATTTATGTACAGAGTTTCACAATTTCTGTTCAGAGTTTCACTAATTCTGTTCAGTGTTTCACTATTTCTGTTCGGTGTTTCACTATTTCTGTTCGGTGTTTCACTATTTCTGTTCGGTGTTTCACTATTTCTGTTCGGTGTATCACTATTTCTGTTCGGTGTATCACTATTTCTGTTCGGTGTATCACTATTTCTGTTCGCCGTTTCACTATTTCTGTTCGCCGTTTCACTATTTCTGTTCGGTGTATCACTATTTCTGTTCGGTGTATCACTATTTCTGTTCGGTGTATCACTATTTCTGTTCAGAGTTTCACTATTTCTGTTCAGAGTTTCACTATTTCTGTTCAGAGTTTCACTATTTCTGTTCGGCGTTTCACTATTTCTGTTCGGCGTTTCACTATTTCTGTTCGGTGTATTACTATTTCTGTTCGGTGTATCACTATTTCTGTTCAGAGTTTCACTATTTCTGTTCAGAGTTTCACTATTTCTGTTCAGAGTTTCACTATTTCTGTTCGGCGTTTCACTATTTCTGTTCGGCGTTTCACTATTTCTGTTCGGCGTTTCACTATTTCTGTTCGGCGTTTCACTATTTCTGTTCAGCGTTTCACTATTTCTGTTCGGTGTTTCACTATTTCTGTTCGGCGTTTCACTATTTCTGTTCGGCGTTTCACTATTTCTGTTCGGCGTTTCACTATTTCTGTTCGGCGTTTCACTATTTCTGTTCGGCGTTTCACTATTTCTGTTCGGCGTTTCACTATTTCTGTTCGGCGTTTCACTATTTCTGTTCGGCGTTTCACTATTTCTGTTCGGCGTTTCACTATTTCTGTTCGGCGTTTCACTATTTCTGTTCGGCGTTTCACTATTTCTGTTCGGCGTTTCACTATTTCTGTTCGGTGTTTCACTATTTCTGTTCGGTGTTTCACTATTTCTGTTCGGTGTTTCACTATTTCTGTTCAGAGTTTCACTATTTTTGTTCAGAGTTTCACTATTTCTGTTCAGAGTTTCACTATTTCTGTTCAGTGTTTCACTATTTCCGTTCACACCTTTCCTATTACTGTTCATACCTTTCCAATTACTGTTCACACCTTTCCTATTACTGTTCATACCTTTCCTATTACTGTTCACACCTTTCCTATTACTTTTCATACGTTTCCTATTACTGTTCACACCTCTCCTATTACTTTTCATACGTTTCCTATTACTGTTCACACCTTTCCTATTACTTTTCATACGTTTCCTATTACTGTTCACACCTTTCCTATTACTGTTCAAACGTTTGTTATTTTTATTCAAACCTCTGTTATATTTATTCAAAACTGTGTTATTTCTATTCAAACCTTTGTTATTTCTGTTCAAACCTTTGTTATTTCTGTTCAAACTTTTCTTATTTCTGTTTTAACACTTTTTAATATTTCGTTCCTTTGCTTAATTTTTCCTTCATATACTATATTTTCAAATTATCTAGTTAATGATTCCTTCATCTGATTAATCAAAAATGTCTTGATTAAAATCAAGACCTAAAGAGTATCGATAAGACTGAGGTTATCACTTGTCTGAAGGATCAGATATTAATTTTTCTTTTTAATTGAAACTTAAATGCATGCTTAAGAAAAAACAACGTTCCATTACCGTTTACCGTTGAAATAAATTATTTTACTGGTAATCAATTTCAAAAATTTACTTATCTCGGCTATTCGACCACAATTCCATTCCCCGAAAACATTTTATCATTACATTAATTACTTTTGGGAGAGTACGTGTATGGTTTTGGGTTTTGAAAGGTTCCTAAAGATGTTACATCCCCATTCGTGACCGGCACGCTTCGCAGTGGAACATTTATATATTCTGAAAGTAATGGCGCCAAATTCAATAGGGACAGTAACATTTTTACTCGCGGTTTTGCAAAATGATGTAATATCAAGTGTACTTTAGTGAACCGTCGTATTGTTCTTTCTCATAGTTCAGGGCATGATCAGTGTTACTGCCCAATTTCTCTCTCTAGTTTCTAACAATGGTTAGAGACTATTTGATATGGCACGGCACAACGTTATATACATTTGTAAATTCTAAGTAGCACAAAAGGAAAAAGAATCCATTATTTTATATTTTGGTTTGAAATAAATAAGCTCATGATAGTAGTTATAACGAACAGAAATTCAAGGGAATGGCACCGGTAATGAGCAGCAAAAAGAGAGGAAAGTTTGCTTCAAGGTAGCAGAGGGACATGGTAGTGAAAATAGTAATCTAGAATTTTGTTCGTTCAAACCTTAATATATCATGAAAAATTATTGTGAAGAGGCGGCACTACCTAGAAAGATTGATTTTGGCAGATAACAGCGAAGAAATTATGTTCTACACACACTGGGATTATGGGAGAGTTTCTGGGCCGCAGGTCGCACATGATGAAATTTCAACTCCAGTTTACATCAATTCTCCCTGGTCGTACTAGTAGCAGGTTAAGGTATAGTTTGCTCAGGTCCTGTTAGTCTCGAAAGGGTTATATAGTCCTTGTAACTTTTAAAAGGTTGCTGTCGTGGCTAAACAGACCGCTATTACAGTTTTTTTATTGTTTTATAGGTTATTTTGACACGTTATCTCCCAAAAGTGATTGATATAATGATAAAATGTTTTCGGGGAATGGAACTGTGGTCGAAAAGCCGAGATAAGTAAATTTTTGAAATTGATTACCAGTAAAATAATTTATTTCAACGGAAAACGGTAATGGAACGTTGTTTTTTCTTAAGCATGCATTTAAGTTTCAATTAAAAAGAAAAATTAATATCTGATCCTTCAGACAAGTGATAACCTCAGTCTTATCGATACTCTTTAGGTCTTGATTTTAATCAAGACATTTTTGATTAATATCTGTTCCTTCAGTCTTCATTTTAATTAAGAATGTTAAGAAACTGTTATACATTTTCAAAATCTGCACTAAGCAGAAACATATATATATATATAGGGGACCATAACTTTAGCTCAATCAGACACTTATTTATAATGATACTTGAAAAAAACCGTAAATCAATAAAAGTTTGCATTCTTATTGTAATTAACATAATACAATTTTTTACAATCATTTATTGAAACGCGAGGCGCCCCCTAAAAATTCCAGAAATAGGACCAAATTGACAATTTTACAAAATTTTTAAAAATGCTGATTTATGTCCCTTTAACATTTAGCTCAAAATTGTCATAAGCCCCAATATGAAATTCGGATATCCTTAAAACTTCATAAAGACGATCCGAGATTGTTAATTTCAATTTTTTTTGGAGCATAAACTACATCTGTTTGATATTAAGCTTAAAACCTTAAACAAAATATAGTCACTGCTACCCTAAAAGTTCACAAAGATGATCCAAGATTGCTAATACGCCTAAAAAGTGCCATCTTCAAAATATGTAGCCGGGGAAAAGAGAGCGTGATCGAGTGGGCTATGCTAGTGGTTGGAAGTCGCGGGGGTTGGGACAGGGATGAGGGAGTTGAGATGGATTGGAAATGATGATGGGCGTCCTGCGGCACCGTATCTCTCCCTATGTACCTCGCGCACGCCCCTACCCTTCGGTAGGCGATTGCTAAGTGCTGCCGCGGAGCGCCATTTTATTTGTACGAGAACTAGCTTCTATTTTGAAGATAGAGGGAGCGCCCTTTACAATTTCGTCCAGTACGACCCTACCTAACCGCCGAGGATGCTGAGAGGACTATGTTGCCGTAGGTGGGGGTACACAGGACACGCTATGGGTATGGGGGTTTTCACTCCATTTCTCTCTCCTTCAAGGTTGGGACTCCAGGCATAGCCAACTCCATCACGCACTCGACAACGCAAAGCAACTCGCGCCAGCGTGGGAAATAAGGCGGTGACACAGGGCAAATGACCAGTTTAAAAATTGCCTGGTCCAATTCAAAAATTAAATCGGAGGGGGGGTCAGTGGTCCACGAGAATACTAAGAAAGTTCAAGGGTAATCAGACTCCACACATTAAAATTATAATATATTAATTATTCACTTCTTTAGTTTAGCAGACGACGTGCTCTGGTCAATGGTCACGGACCAGTTTATTTATTCCAAGTTGGGAAAGTCGCTGGCCTAATGTCCAGTTTAAAAAATGCTTAATTGGTCACGGACCAGAAAGCTCACGTAAACGCGACGCGAATGACGCAAACTACGTATTTTCCGACTGCGGAGAGGCGAAATAGCCCGGCCTCCTTTTACGTCTCCCCTTGTATTTTGAAAGTGGGACTGGGACTATGGCGCGCGAATACTTAGGCATCTTATACCTTCTCCCTAGTAAACTAGATATCGCTTCTTGGTAAAACTTTATATAACTAAAACCATGAGTTTATAACATATGTTCCATAACAAGCTTCATACAACTTTTGGAAAACAAATTTCCCTGAGATTTCCAGGCTTTTCCTCATATACTTCCCTGAGTTTTCCAGGTTTTTCCCGTATATGGAGTATCCTATGGAGCAAATGTTAACGAAGGAGGGAAGGGGCAAATAGGACTATTACATAATCAAAGGATATCCCCGTATCTCTAATATAACCAGAGTTACGAGCTTCCAAAATTTAGTGTAATGTTAATCCTACGGAGGAGGCAAAGTACCTACAAGCACCCGGGGCAAGTACCTACAAGCACTCACAAGCACCTACAAGTAACCGGGGCAAGTACCTACAAGCACCCGGAGCAAGTAGCTACAATCACCCGGAGCAAGTAGCTACAATCACCCGGAGCAAGTACCTACAAGCACACGGGGCAAGTACCTACAAGCACCCGGAGCAAGTACCTACAAGCACCCGGAGCAAGTAGCTACAATCACCCGGAGCAAGTACCTACAAGCACACGGGGCAAGTACCTACAAGCACCCGGAGCAATCACCTACAAGCACCCGGGGTAAGCACCCGGGGCAAGCACCCAGAGGCACCCGTGGCAAGTACCCACAAGTACCTACAAGCACCCACAAGTACCTACAAGCACCCACAAGTACCTACAAGCAATCACAAGTACCAACAAGCAATCACAAGTACCTACAAGCACCCACAAGTACCTACAAGCACCCACAAGTACCTACAAGCACCCACAAGTACCTACAAGCACCCACAAGTACCTACAAGCAATCACAAGTACCTACAAGCAATCACAAGTACCTACAAGCAATCACAAGTACCTAAAAGTACCTACAAGTACCCACAAGTACCTACAAGCACCCACAAGTACCTACAAGCACCCACAAGTACCTACAAGCACCCACAAGTACCTACAAGCACCCACAAGTACCCACAAGTACCTACAAGCACCCACAAGTACCCACAAGCACCCAAAAGCACCCACAAGTACCTACAAGCACCCACAAGTACCCACAAGCACCCACAAGTACCCACAAGCACCCACAAGTACCCACAAGCACCCACAAGTACCCACAAGCACCCACAAGTACCTACAAGTACCCACAAGTACCTACAAGTACCCACAAGTACCTACAAGCACCCACAAGTACCTACAAGCACCCACAAGTACCTACAAGCACCCACAAGTACCCACAAGTACCCACAAGTACCTACAAGTACCTACACGCACCCACAAGTACCCACAAGTACCTACAAGTACCCACAAGTACCTACAAGCACCCACAAGTACCTACAATTACCCACAAGTACCTACAAGCACCCACAAGTACCTACAAGTACCCATAAGTACCCACAAGCACCCACAAGTACCTACAAGTACCCACAAGTACCTACAAGCAATCACAAGTACCTACAAGCAATCACAAGTACCTAAAAGTACCTACAAGTACCCACAAGTACCTACAAGCACCCACAAGTACCTACAAGCACCCACAAGTACCTACAAGCACCCACAAGTACCTACAAGCACCCACAAGTACCCACAAGTACCTACAAGCACCCACAAGTACCTACAAGCACCCAAAAGCACCCACAAGTACCTACAAGCACCCACAAGTACCCACAAGCACCCACAAGTACCCACAAGCACCCACAAGTACCCACAAGCACCCACAAGTACGCACAAGAACCCACAAGTACCTACAAGTACCCACAAGTACCTACAAGTACCCACAAGTACCTACAAGCACCCACAAGTACCTACAAGCACCCACAAGTACCTACAAGCACCCACAAGTACCCACAAGTACCCACAAGTACCCACAAGTACCTACAAGTACCTACACGCACCCACAAGTACCCACAAGTACCTAAAAGTACCCATAAGTACCTACAAGCACCCACAAGTACCTACAATTACCCACAAGTACCCACAAGTACCTACAAGCACCCACAAGTACCTACAAGTACCCACAAGTACCCACAAGTACCCACAAGTACCTACAAGTACCCACAAGTACCTACAAGCACCCACAAGTACCTACAAGCAATCACAAGTACCTACAAGCAATCACAAGTACCTACAAGCAATCACAAGTACCTAAAAGTACCTACAAGTACCCACAAGTACCTACAAGCACCCACAAGTACCTACAAGCACCCACAAGTACCTACAAGCACCCACAAGTACCTACAAGCACCCACAAGTACCCACAAGTACCTACAAGCACCCACAAGTACCCACAAGCACCCACAAGCACCCACAAGTACCTACAAGCACCCACAAGTACCCACAAGTACCTACAAGCACCCACAAGTACCTACAAGCAATCACAAGTACCTACAAGCAATCACAAGTACCTACAAGCAATCACAAGTACCTAAAAGTACCTACAAGTACCCACAAGTACCTACAAGCACCCACAAGTACCTACAAGCACCCACAAGTACCTACAAGCACCCACAAGTACCTACAAGCACCCACAAGTACCCACAAGTACCTACAAGCACCCACAAGTACCTACAAGCACCCACAAGCACCCACAAGTACCTACAAGCACCCACAAGTACCCACAAGCACCCACAAGTACCCACAAGCACCCACAAGTACCCACAAGCACCCACAAGTACCCACAAGAACCCACAAGTACCTAAAAGTACCCATAAGTACCTACAAGCACCCACAAGTACCTACAATTACCCACAAGTACCCACAAGTACCTACAAGCACCCACAAGTACCTAAAAGTACCCATAAGTACCCACAAGCACCCACAAGTACCCACAAGTACCTACAAGTACCTACAAGCACCCACAAGTACCCACAAGTACCTAAAAGTACCCATAAGTACCTACAAGCACCCACAAGTACCTACAATTACCCACAAGTACCCACAAGTACCTACAAGCACCCACAAGTACCTAAAAGTACCCATAAGTACCCACAAGCACCCACAAGTACCCACAAGTACCTACAAGTACCCACAAGTACCTACAAGTACCCACAAGAACCTACAAGCACCCACAAGTACCTACAAGTACCCACAAGTACCTACAAGTACCCACAAGTACCTACAAGTACCCACAAGTACCCACAAGAACCCACAAGAACCCACAAGAACCCGGGCAAAGCACCTACAAGCACCCAGGCAAAACGCTTTGGTCCCATTGAACCGAATTCCCATTCGACAGAAGGGGGGTTTTTTTGGGGTCCCATTCGACCGAACGTAGCCAAAGGTGCGATTTTATTATAGTCCCATTGGACCGAAATTCTATTGAACTGGAAGAAGACATACTGTGTGGTTTTGCATTAAATATATTTTTAATTTCACAACTTATTGTTGTTAAAATAAATGTGAGTTGAAAATGTATTACTGCACTTATTTTAACTACGTTTCAATTACGGCGAACCTCACCTACCCTAGCCTAACCTAACCTAACCAAACGTAACCTAACCTTGTTTGGAGGTAAAAAGATTATTTATATGAGTATTAAAAGCCCGCCTCTTACCACGAACAACTTATTAGCAATAATAGAAATATTTTGGATAAGATGTCAGATAATTAATAGGAGAATATTTTGGAAAAGGTGGCAGCTAATTAATAGGAAAATCTTTTGGAAAAGGTGGCAGCTAATTAATAGGAGAATATTTTAGAAAAGGTGGTAGCTAATTAAAAGGAGAATATTTTGGAAAATGTGGCAGCTAATTAGTAGGAGAATGTTTTGGAAAAGGTTGCAGCTAATTAATAGGAGAATATTTTGGAAAAGGTGGCAGCTAATTAATAGGAGAATGTTTTGGAAAAGGTGGTAGCTAATTAAAAGGAGAATATTTTGGAAAAGGTGGTAGCTAATTAAAAGGAGAATATTTTGGAAAAGGTGGCAGCTAATTAATAGGAAAATCTTTTGGAAAAGGTGGCAGCTAATTAATAGGATAATGTTTTGGAAAAGGTGGTAGCTATTTAAAGGGAGAATATTTTGGAAAAGGTGGTAGCTAATTAAAAGGAGCATATTTTGGAAAAGGTGTCAACGAATTATTGGAACCAAACCAAACCAAACCTAAACTAACCTAAGCTAACCTAACCTAACCTAACCTATGCTTACCTAACCTAACCTAACCTAACCCAACCCAACCCACCCGAAACCAAAATATTAAAATTTTAATTTAAAGACATTGATGGAACTACCATTAAGACTGTACTTCATTTTAAGCACAATTTGTTTATTAATTCTATATATCTCTTGCCTTGAAAGGAATGTAAGTGAGCGTTTTAATTAGTATCACGAAACATTTACTTTTAATATTATTAACATACCTTTCGGAGATTCGAACCAACAACCTATCGCTTCGCAGTCCAACATCGTATCCACTACACCACCGAATCGCTGACGGCTACAGTGTTTCAAGTTATATTCATGTATTTTTTAGGGGCATATTCGGACGATTGGGATTTCGGTCCATCGGGAATATAGCCATTGGGCTGGAAATCTAAAATCATTGCGGGATATTCGGTCGAATGGGATTTCGGTCCATTGGGAATTCGGTTGAAAGGAACGATACCGGCAAAACCAGATGGACATGCGTAGGTTCAATAGACAATGACCGGGAGGGGCCCGCCTAATAAAACACGCGCCGGGGGAAAAAACGCGTGTGGCGGCCCTCCCCTGGTCATTGTCTATTGAACCTACGCCTGTCCATCTGGTTTTGCATTGGAGTTTCTCTGTTCCAAAGTGGTTAAATTTATAAAAATATTAAACACATTACTTACAATCGTACCATTGTCACTTCATGAACGTTCAACTGCTTTTTAGTTCCTTTGAATGTGATTTGAACCACATTTTAGTAGTTTAACAAAACTTTGATCCACTTTCTTAGTCGTATTAGTTCGCTTTCAATCGAATGCTTTAATTTCACATCAGTTTCATCTAAATTTTAGTAGATTAACAACACTTTCGACCTCTTTTTCGTCATTCAACTTCATTATCTGTTTTATAATAGTCATATATTAACAATATCGGATATATTTAAGTCGAATAACGAAACGTTTACTAAACATTTAGCGAAACTTTAACGAATTTTTAGTGTTTTGCCGATACTTTAAAATGAATTATAGACACTTCATGTCACTTTCAACCACTTTTTTAGTTTCCTGTGAAGAAAACTTAATCGCAATTCTGTCATTTGAAAACGTTTTCTGTTACGTAAATACCTATAAACTTATTTGAAACCAAACTGCAATAATATCAAAACATAAATTAATGTTAATGGGGAGATGGTGTTTCATTGATTTTCTGTTATTTAGTCTGAACTTCGAAATCATCCGTTTTACACTACGTTATCTTTCACGTTGAAAATTCGTTTTCCATATAAACTATTGCAGTTGGATTAGGAATTTATCTAGAGTTCTAAATCTCACAAAACTAAAGTAATTTAAAATCACGAATTAATGTATTCCGATTAAGAGTAAGACGTTTATATTCTAGGAATTCATACATTACTAGGTAATAAGGTATTCATCACATTTATATCACATGGTAATTTTGGATATGGAACTTTGAAATTCGATTTCAAAACCATAGAAATTAGTAAAGCGATGTAGAATTTCAGAAAAAGTAATTTTAATCGCCGAAATAATAAAAATTAGAACAGAAACATGAAAAGCTTGGGGAAAAAGAATAAATAAACTTGCAACAAAATAAGAAAAGTTTGAAACGTTTCAGTAGGAACAACAAAAGTTTGAAAAGAAATAAAAAACGTATCAGCAGAAATAACATAAGTTTGAACAGTAATAAAAAACCGTTTCAGCAGAAATAAGAAATGTCTGAACAGAAACAGGGAAAAATTGAACATAAATAGTAAAACTTTGAACATAAATAGTAAAACTTTGAACATAAATAGTAAAACTTTGAACATAAATAGTAAAACTTTGAACATAAATAGTAAAACTTTGAACATAAATAGTGAAACTTAAAACATAAATAGTGAAACTTTAAACATAAATAGTGAAACTTTAAACATAAATAGTGAAACTTAAAACATAAATAGTGAAACTTTGAACATAAAGAGTGAAACTTTGAACATAAAGAGTGAAACTTTGAACATAAAGAGTGAAACTTTGAACATAAATAGTGGAACTTTAAACATAAATATTGAAACTTAAAACATAAATGGTGAAACTTTAAACATAAATGGTGAACTTAAAACATAAATAGTGAAACATTGAACATAAAGACTGAAACTTTAAACAGAAAGAGTGAAACTTTGAACATAAATAGTGGAACTTTGAACAATAGGGAAACTTTGAACAGAAAGAGTGAAACTTCGAACATAAAGAGTGAAACTTTGAACATAATGAGTAAAACTTTGAACAGAAATAGTGAAACTTTGAACATAAAGAGTGAAACTTTGAACATAAAGAGTGAAACTTTGAACATAAAGAGTGAAACTTTGAACATAATGAGTAAAACTTTGAACAGAAATAGTGAAACTTTGAACATAAAGAGTGAAACTTTGAACATAAAGAGTGAAACTTTGAACATAAAGAGTGAAACTTTTAACAGAAAGAGTGAAACTTTTAACATAAAGAGTGAAACTTTGAACATAAAGAGTGAAACTTTGAACATAAAGAGTGAAACTTTGAACATAAAGAGTGAAACTTTTAACAGAAAGAGTGAAACTTTTAACATAAGGGGTGAAACTTTGAACATAAAGAGTGAAACTTTGAACATAAAGAGTGAAACTTTGAACATAAAGAGTGAAACTTTTAACAGAAAGAGTGAAACTTTTAACATAAATAGTGAAACTTTGAACATAAATAGTGAAACTTTGAACATAAATAGTGAAACTTTGAACAGAAATAGTGAAACTTTGAACAGAAAGAGTGAAACTTTGAACAGAAATAAGAAAATTTGAACAGTCATTAACAAAAGTTCGAACAGAAATAACTAGGGTTTGAACAAAAAAAACAAAGAATTGAACAGAAAAAACAAAGGTTTAGCTACAAATAGGGTTTTTTTTTAAATTATTTGAACAGCAATTCGAAATTTTTGAATAGTAAAAGGAAAAGTTAAGAATAATAAGAAATATTAAGCAGATGACGGGCAAATTTATCAGATGAAGGAATCATTAACTAGATAATTTGAAAATATAGTATATGAAGGAAAAATTAAGCAAAGGAACGAAAAATTAAAAAGTTATATAAACAGAAATAAGAAAAGTTTGAACAGAAATAACAAAGGTTTGAACAGAAATAACAGAGGTTTGAACAGGAATTACAAAGGTTTGAGTGAAAATAACACAGTTTTGAATAAATATAACAAACGTTTGAACAGTAATAGGAAAGGTGTGAACAGTAATAGGAAAGGTGTGAACAGTAATAGGAAACGTATGAAAAGTAATAGGAAAGGTGTGAACAGTAATAGGAAACGTGTGAAAAGTAATAGGAAAGGTGTGAACAGTAATAGGAAAGGTATGAACAGTAATAGGAAAGGTGTGAACAGTAATTGGAAAGGTGTGAACAGTAATTGGAAAGGTGTGAACAGTAATTGGAAAGGTGTGAACAGTAATAGTAAAGGTGTGAACAGTAATAGGAAAGGTATGAACAGTAATAGGAAAGGTGTGAACAGTAATAGGAAAGGTGTGAACAGTAATAGGAAAGGTGTGAACAGTAATAGGAAAGGTGTGAACAGTAATTGGAAAGGTATGAACAGTAATAGGAAAGGTATGAACAGTAATAGGAAAGGTATGAACAGTAATAGGAAAGGTATGAACAGTAATAGGAAAGGTATGAACAGTAATAGGAAAGGTATGAACAGTAATAGGAAAGGTATGAACAGTAATAGGAAAGGTATGAACAGTAATACGCCGAACAGAAATAGTGAAACGCCGAACAGAAATAGTGAAACGCCGAACAGAAATAGTGAAACGCCGAACAGAAATAGTGAAACGCCGAACAGAAATAGTGAAACACCGAACAGAAATAGTGAAACACCGAACAGAAATAGTGAAACACCGAACAAAAATAGTGAAACACCGAACAGAAATAGTGAAACACCGAACAGAAATAGTGAAACACCGAACAGAAATAGTGAAACACTGAACAGAAATAGTGAAACTCTGAACAGAAATAGTGAAACACCGAACAGAAATAGTGAAACACTGAACAGAAATAGTGAAACTCTGAACAGAAATAGTGAAACTCTGAACAAAAATAGTGAAACTCTGAACAGAAATAATGAAACTCTGAACAAAAATAGTGAAACACTGAACAGAAATAGTGAAACACTGAACAGAAATAGTGAAACACCGAACAGAAATAGTGAAACACCGAACAGAAATAGTGAAACGCCGAACAGAAATAGTGAAACACCGAACAGAAATAGTGAAACGCCGAACAGAAATAGTGAAACGCTGAACAGAAATAGTGAAACACCGAACAGAAATAGTGAAACGCCGAACAGAAATAGTGAAACGCCGAACAGAAATAGTGAAACGCCGAACAGAAATAGTGAAACGCCGAACAGAAATAGTGAAACGCCGAACAGAAATAGTGAAACTCTGAACAGAAATAGTGAAACACCGAACAGAAATAGTGATACACCGAACAGAAATAGTGATACACCGAACAGAAATAGTGATACACCGAACAGAAATAGTGATACACCGAACAGAAATAGTGATACACCGAACAGAAATAGTGAAACGCCGAACAGAAATAGTGAAACACCGAACAGAAATAGTCAAACACCGAACAGAAATAGTGAAACACCGAACAGAAATAGTGAAACACCGAACAGAAATCGTGAAACACTGAACAGAATTAGTGAAACTCTGAACAGAAATAGTGAAACTCTGTACATAAATAGTGTAGCTTTCAGTATTATTCTCGTCATCTTTTCTATCATTCTCCATCACTTTAAGTAGTATTTTGTTTATCTTTTCAATTATTTTACACCACTTTTTATTGTAGTTTGGTAGGTTCACAACACTTTAAATCGCATATTTTCCCATTTCGATACACTTTTGACTAAGTGCTTAGGGATAGAATCTAAGATCTGTATCTTGCTTTATCTTACAAATATTTTTATCCATAGATTCACCAAATAGAATAGAGGGTATTTGATTTAATTTTATTCCGCTTTATTATGATATCCGATATTTGCTCATTGTATAAACATGATAAAGATATTTATGATACGGTGCTATCGGAATAAATGTCTTTAATCAATAGAAAGTAGGTTTATTAGTATCTAAACATTGTTTTAAGGACGACAACACTAGTATCCGGTGTTCATATCGGGATGGGAACATTAATAGGGAAAGTATGAACAATAATAGGGAAGGTTTGAACACTAATATGAAAGTTTTCTCTAATCATGTTGACTTTAGAAATGAACTAAACGCATGGACTAAAGCGTGGGTAGTTCGAAAGTCTACCCGCCATATTTCTGAAATTAGTTCACTTCTGCACTTATCAATTTAACCTTTGCTTGCTCACGCTCGGAGGAAATTTACCGATGATTTTGAAATGAGTTTACCCTTTTATCATTGTTTAGTATGGCTTGAATTTGATTTTGTTTGTGTTTAGGAGATACAATTGCCATCTTTTCTGTTTACTGTTAATCCATACTTTTAGGAAGATCAAATATTTGTTCATTTCCTCGACATGTATGTGAAAGAATGGATAAATCGAGGCATATGCTTTTATCATTTCAAATCATTATTGGTTCTCTTATCAGATCGAAAGTTCACTTTACTGTTGGCAATGTGAGACAAAGTTTTGGACATAGAGTTTATTTTCCTTATCAGTTCAAATAACAATATAATATGATAAGAGAAATTTTTGTTTTTAATAATAAAAATTAATAAAATTAATATTTTATGGGTGTTATAAGATTTAAGATAGGCCAACCAAAAAAATTAGAAACACAAAATATTTAACGTAAGCATCTGCCTACAGAACGCCGAATTTAAAAATGTTTATTATTAAACCGGTTAAACTACTTCACGTATTTCCCCAGCCACGCCATGGTATTTCTCCTACAATTTCCAAGCCATTCACAAAGTCAACATGGTGTCAGGGGGCGCCTGATTCGCTGACGTCATAGGAATGCTGTGGCGCGTCATATACGTTTCACTGACGTCACAACAATATTGGGGGAAAAATGTGACACCGTGTTTGATTCATTGACGCCATATTTACTGGTCCCATGTCTGATTCATTGACGCCATATTTACTGGTGCCATGTCTGATTCATTGACGCCATATTTACTGGTGCCATGTCTGATTCATCGACGCCATATTTACTGGTGCCATGTCTGATTCATCGACGCCATATTTACTGGTGCCATGTCGGATTCATTGACGCCATATTTATTGGTGCCAGATCATGTGCCAGATCTGGCACACTGACGCCAGTGGGCCAAATTCGGTTGTTTGATTCATTGACGCCATATTTACTAGTGCCATCTGGCACTGTCTGACGCCACTGGGTCAGAAGTGACACTTTCTATCTACTTAGGCTTTAATAATATGTTATAATGTCTTTGGGGACATCAAAATATTTTGAAAGCATAACCTTATATTGATTTATAATTTTCTATTTTATATCATATCATAAGCCTATCACCACCAAGTTTCATGGTGTTTGAAGATCTCCCAGCATCCATTACATTCGAACAATTTTTGGGTTCAATATTGGATCCCTGTCAAGTCTTTAACATCACAGGCTGAACTCTTGCACGCTAATTAATAAGCTAAACACCATGAAACTTGGGATTGGCTTGACATTCCCGTCGTAGGCATACTTCTACACATTTTCTACCCTTCTGCTGAGTAAAAGTTCAAAACGTTTTTATCAGGTGATTTCGCAAAGTCGAGCTGGTCAGGTGCAACTGCTTTACAAGACGTCACACAAAGTCCTACTACTGTTAAGAAAATGGGTTTTGGTCTGCCGTATTTCAAGAGGGCGATTGTTATATGTCGTCTGTTACAATTAGAAAGGCTATGCTGCAAGTTAAAGGCTAACAAACGTGCTTATTGAAGGCTATTAAAATTGTCCAATAGTTCTAAACAAGCTGGTTACTCGGTTTAAAGTCGTACTCTACATGGTTGGATATAATAGCAGTATTAAGCTTAGTTTCGAACAATTCTTAACCATATAATTAACCTTACCTATTAAGTACAACAAGATCATCATACTCTAGCCTAACTTAACCTTATCTGACCTAATTCTATTCGGGTTGGAAAAACAATACCTAAACTGCCCCTAATACTACTACCAAACCACATTTAACCTAATCTAACCTCATCTAAAACATTTTTGATACAAGTACCCAAGTTTAACCAGACTCGTAGGGTTCAAATAACAAAACCTAGACCATCATAAACGACTATCATTTTGCACTTCTCAGCTCAACTCTTTTGGGAACTGCTGTAACGGTACGCCACGTGTACGAGAATCGCATATAGGGAACTGCCGTAACGGGTAAACTGAGTTTTCGGGAAACCACTATTTAGGGAACCGTGGTTATAAGGACCGCTTTTATGGGATCCGCTCATACAGGAACTGCTTATATGAAGGCTTCGCCCGAGTTCTATACCTATGTTCCGTTAAAATTGTGAACAAACAAATTGTACTTACTTTTTAAACCAGCAAAATCTCGTAGCTTAGTAGTAAGCAAGCAGGAGCTATTTCGTCAGATTTTTTCGAGGTAATGTTGGTTTCACTGACAGAACACGCGTTTAAATACAACTTTAAGAAGGTAGGGCCCAAATAGGAAATATATATATCGTCGAATAAAATGTCAGAACCATCCTTGCAGGTGTTCTGAAAGGTGTAATCATGACTGTGGTGTGAAATACAATTGGCTCTAACAAAACAAAAAGGGTTGGAAAAATGCTTTTTACAAGCAAGTACATGTTCCGTCGTTTGTCAGCTATCCGTTTTTGCGAGGTTTACAAGTACGTTTTTGCGAGGTTTACTAGTACGTTTTTGCAAGTGTAAAATTAACTCGTTATATCCCCCTCTCCTAGTCACAATTTTTCGAATAATCATGAAAATTTCTTCAATCTGTTAAGTTTTATCTTATTTTCTTCTGCTTTTATTGATTATTTTTAATGTTCGATAGCACCGAGTAAGTCAATTGTCCTTAAAATGATAAAATCTTAGAGTTAAACAATTTTTTAAAAAGTTATTATCAGGCTTTCAACAAATATTTTAAACAAATCATTACAAATGTTTTCACCAATTTAAAAAAATATAGAAGCGTTAAATAATTTTTTAATCGAATTATTAGAAGAGTAAAATAATTTTTTAATCGAATTATTACAAGAGTTAAAACATTTTTAACTATTAAATGTATTTCACCATGTCTTAAAATTAAATGTAAATGTGATGTATATTTCTAAATCAAATATAAATTTGATCACACCAAAAAAGGTTCAAGTCCAGCATTTTTAAATCAAACCATTTTCTTATAGGTTTTGTATTTGAAAAACATCACGTCAAAAATAAGAAAAAGTATACTACTTTTACATAAAACATATTGGCAACCTCTACGGTTTTAGATAAAGGAACACCAGCATCTTTTACATAATTTGCATACATAATAAGCCAAAAACTCCACAAACGCCACACGTCTACTTTAACCCTTCTACTTGCCACGACTCTCTCTGCTCTTGAAAACAAACCGTTTTGCAAAGTTATAAACTGCGTTTTGTCACGCATAGCGGTAAATTATTCCAACTTTCCGAGTAAGCTGTAGAATTTAAAATTTTACACTGCTACGTCTACCACTACACACAAGTAGATCTACTTGAATCCACAACTGACCAGAAGTTTGAATTTGATAAGATTAAAGAAAGACCATTTTAATCGTGCGAGAAATACCATAGGCTTAGTTTGAATTAAAATTTAATTGGGTTAAAGCAAAAGGTAATGTAACATAAAATTATACCTTAAAAGAACGGCCTTTCATAAATATAAAAGGAAAAATTTAAAAAATGAATGATCTCTTATTGAGAAATAAAAACGAGGCCTAGTGTACCAGTCTGGGAAATAGCACACTTCCTCTGGTGCAAAATCAGTTTATTAATTGCTTGGACTAGTTTTTTTAATTCAAAAAGTGGGGGTCACTGGTCCTCGGGACCAGTTTATTAATCGAAAATCTATAGGAGAACAAAGGCGGGGACCAGTACTGAGACCAGTTTAATATTTAGGACACTAGGGTGTCACTGGTCTTAAGGACTAGTTTAAAAAATATCCTTATTTCCCAGACTGTAGTGTACCGCCATTTTTTTAGTGCAGTCTGATAATTCGAAGCTTTTATTCCCCCCCACCCGTTACCTCTAGCAGCCTGTTAAAATTAGACCAATGCCGTAGGGGCAATGGGTTCTGGCTATCAGACGTTACTAAATCAATGGCGTCGCAGTAGTACTTGTTTATAAGACTAATTATATGCTAATTATCTTGTAATAGGAGATTATTTATTCATTTTAATATTTTTACCCTTATATTTAGAAATAGGCCGTGCTTTTAAAGGTATAATGTTATGTTATCTAGCCTCTTCCATTAATTATTCTGTTTACGGGTGTATTGAAACTTAAATAGAAATGTGCGTAATGGATTGAGCTATGCGCTTCATGTGTTTAAATTAAAATAATACCATTCATTAATAAGACTCTCCCTGGGTGGAATATGAACAGATTAATTATAGCAGTGTAGAATAGTATTCATTTTGAATATCGTAATTGTAAAGGGTCGGAATTTTATTTAAAGAAAACATTTCTAGCTCTAAACTATTCATCAGAGAAAGAGAAAGTTCCCAAGACATAAAAAGTTACAGCACTTTTAATCCATTAAATATTTAAAATTTTAAAAGACAAATTACATGTACATCAATATAAAAAAGCCATGTCCTTCGTACGATATTGCTCGAGTCAAATTAATTCATTTTGTTGCACATGTACTTTTGAACGGCCTTGGTTCCTTCGGACAGAGCATGCTTGGCCAATTCCCCGGGTAAGAGAAGACGAACTGCTGTCTGAATTTCGCGACTGGAAATAGTCGACCGCTTGCTGTAGCCCGCAAATTTGCTGGCTTCGTTAGCAATCCGTTCAAAAAGGTCGCTTATGAAGCTGTTCATGATCGACATGGACTTTGACGAGATTCCAACGTCAGGATGAACTTGCTTCAAAACCTGCAATTCAAACATCAGTATTAATTTAACCCTAATTAATGCAACACTGCCATAAGTAAATTATTTCTCATCATCTACATCTACCAGAAAAAAATTAGTAGCCATTTTCTCAACGTATTTTGGCGGAATTTGGGGATAAGCTAGACTAATCATTTTGTATGTTCCACAAGTATGTCACTGGTTACTAAGAGCTCGTCATGAAGTGACGTAGGTCATAGATTCGAGGTAAATCGACGCCTGGTGAGGCGCTGTCAAAGGCTTAGTACAGACTAAATCGGAAGACGAACTGCAATATAACCAAGTGTAGTAAATTCTCGCTTGCCGTTCTCGAACTAGCTCTCAACAAGTGTCCACCATTCCCAAGTATAGGTATTGTCGTACTTATGGAACGTATCATACAAACTTACGCTACTAACCAATGAAATAACAGAACTAGGTCAGAATTATGAGCCGTGACGTATACTATTCAAGCAAGGCAAACAAAAAGCCCCGTAAGATATTAACATGGGAGATAAAGAGTCACAATGATTCCTACTAGCTTACACTGTTAAAAAAAAAGGTATTTTGAACGTACTATAAATTACCTCCGGGACCTTTTTAGTACCCATGAACGTATTCTATTAGTTGTCTCACAGTGCGGGTATTAAATGATTTCGAAAAAGGTATTTTGGGAAAATAAGGTATGTAATGAAACCTTTTAGAGTTTCAGCGCTTCTAGCGGTATTTTATCGTACCCTGGATATAGAAAAGGACTTAACAGATCCCTTTAGAGGGATTTTTTAGCTCCGGTCTGCTTATTATTTCTAGCACTACTAGAGTAAAGTAAAATACATGATATAATGCTCCTAGCCCAAATTCTCTAACACTGCTCATTTCACCATTAGCACTAGTAATGACAGCGCAGAAGGAATCTCTGTTGGAATATTATATATAAGCATAAAGAAAAGTTTCGGTTAGGTTTAGTTTTAGGTTTTCCATTTAATAGGGTAGTGGTTTTCTACCCGAGATTTAAATTTCAATCGCAAGCATCCTAGCTAGTGGTTTTTCTTAAATATTTAAATAGATATAATTAATATTAATTATTTTCTTCTACAGTTATGTACATTAGCATACGTTACATCATTTAAATGTGGTACAATTATGATATAAGGTATACATAATTAATATAAAGGTTTGAATCCGAGCGTACGCCTTGAGTCGCCATTCAGAAAATATCCATGTATATGTGACCCTCAATTACAACTATAATGTAACAGTGCCACACCTTCCTTAACAAGGGGTAAGCAAACTTGGGGAATTCTATAGCGGTTGATCCCTTGCTTACTTTCATGATCCTGTAAGCCTAGCCTACAGCACAGACACTAAAAAGCGAGATGGATGGCAAAATTTTACACTCGTACTGCGAGCCTACAGCGCAGACACTAAAAGGCGAGATGGAAGGCAAAATTTACCCTCGCGTCTTTCCGTCTCAGTAACATCGAAGTTGTCTATTGCTTACCTTGTCTGAGAATGATTCAAGCCCGTGGTAATTAAGGAAAAGCTTAACGGTTTCAAATGTGCCGCCAATATTTCTGATGGCGCGAAAATATAATTTAGACCTGTTCGTGGGTTTTATTTGACACCTAATTCGGTAGCTCAAAATACCTTTAAAAGTATATTTTCGAACCTTTTTGAGTATTAACAGGTACCCCTTTCGGTAATAAGGAGTACCTTTCAAAATTTTAAAGTATTATTCTGACCTTTGTTGCCTTGTTCGGGTTTAAATGATACCAATTTCGGTATCACAAAATACCTTGTAGTCCTCAAAAATACCTTGATAAAGAGGTAGTTTAGAGTACCTTTACACAACGGTATTTTGTAGTACCTTTATAGGTACGTCTCGGGATGCATCGAAAAATACCTTTAAAGGTACTAGACAGTACGGTTATTTTTTACAGTGTATAATAATATCCATTGGAAACCACAACTACAAGTCTTCTAAATGACACTATCTTTAAGCAATGAATTTCGAAAAATTCAACAGTCTGCAAAAACTTCATAACCAGGGACTTAAGGTGGAGTTCATAAACGTCGGACGCAACGCAATTAAGTACAGGCGAAACGTGCGCAAACGTCCTGCCTTTTGCGCACGACGCCCTGCCTTCGCCTCTACCACTTTGCGTTGCGTCCGACGTTTATGCATTCCACCTTTAATCAACAAACTACTTTAGTGTAGAAAAATGTCGAATTTAAAATTAGTTTCTATAGCTTTGCAGAAACGCAATTACCTTGTACAAGTAAATGGCGAAACTCTCCTGTCTTCTCTTGGTACGTTTCTTCTTGTCAGTTGCGCGAAGACTTTTCTTATTGACACCCTTGGCGATTTTCCCATGGGAAGCCTTTTCATTTGATTTCGTTTCAACAGGTTTGAACTTTGAGGACGATTTTAAACCGCTTTCCTTGGCTTTCGGTTCCATCGAAGGCTTTTCATTTGAACTCGTTTCAACAGGTTTGGACTTAGACGACGATTTTGATGAGCTTTCCTTAGATTTAGGTGCCATTTTCAAATTACGAGAAGAGGTATTATAATTGTTTTCCCAACTTTTTATTACAGGCATTATTAATGATATTTTGATATCGGGCGACTTATTTCAGTCTATATATACAGGGTGTTTTTGAAAGGTGCATCACAAATTAAGGAGCGTGTTCATTGGACCAAGCTGAGTGAAACGAATCAAAGAACATGGGGTCTACAACATTTAGTTTCGGAGATATGTCCCCCCAAACATTTGCCCCGAAAACGAGAAAATATCCCAAAATGTGGAGTAAGGGTTATTGCCATTACCCAACTTGTTTCGAAGTCATAGACAATTTCAATAGCCTTGAATTTGAGAAACACTACTGTAACTTTAGATAGCAGAAGGGTATAAATGGGTAGAAGTACGCGTACGGCGGTAATGTAAAGCTAATACCAAGTGTCATAGTGTTTTAAGATTTCTCAGCACCCAGTAAAATGGTTGCGATTGAAGGTTGAGTTTGTTCATTACGTTAGTGTTTGATGTGTCACAGAGAAAACGCCATGATACGATCCCAATGTAAATGTATTTTTTATTAGTTCTTAATTCTTAATCTGTAACAAATAACTACTACAAGAATTGTTCAAAGTGTTCACCACCCGCGTTAAGGCAAACTTGAACACGCCTTACAAACGATTCCCTAACACGTTGCAAAATGCCTGGATTATCGCGAATAGTTTGACAGGCATTAACGATTCGTCGACGAAGCTCGTCCACATTAGGTACTTCACTCTGATAAACTATGTCCTTCAAGTGGCCTCAAAGGAAGAAATCGCACGGGTTAAGGTCGGGTGATCGAGCAGGCCATTCCACGGGTCCACCTCGACCTATCCACCGAAAAGGGAACGTCGCTTTAAGGCGAACTCGGACAGCGAGACTGAAATGTGGTGGTGCTCCGTCATGCATGAACCACATTCTGCGCACTGTTATGTTTTGTGATTAACGACGACTTATTGCGCAGTATAGTAACTTTATTTATTCAGATTAGATTCAAGAGTGTCGACATCGCACCTCGTTAACCCCAGAACGGAGTACCACATCGTTTTTTAGCAAAGAGTACAAAGTTTAGTTCACTTAATTTAGTTCAGTTCAGTTCACTTTATAACATCTTTCCTTTTCCGTTCTCTTGATAGTCTTAACCAAGTTATAACTATACATTGTTAAAATTGTTAAAAGATTCCGTTACATTTTTTCCTTGTAAACAGTAATTATCTAATGAGCTTATCAGGATTTTATGGTCGCAATGTATTTGAGAATTATAACTTAATGATTATTTGGCTTTTACATGATAATTGTTTAAAATTTTACAAAAAAAATTAAAAATTAAACGATCCTTTGCTATTATCTAAGCGCTGTTTATTGTCTATTGTCGTCGAATGGTTGACCCCTCAGGTCATGAGAAGCGTTTTGGTGGAATGATTGGCCGTCCGCTTCTTGCTGTTCGTCTTGCGTGAGTGTCAAGTTTTCTTGGAGAATTTCTCGGGTCTGGTATTGTGCGTCTGATTAAGACTTGTCTGGGTGTCAAGTTTGTGGTGATGTTCTCAGTATCTTGGAGCTCCGGTGAGTGTCTGTCCTCCCTACTTCGGAAGTCGTCGTGTAGTCTGTCGTCATGAAGTTCCTCTGGTTGTTGATTTTTAGCTTGCTGGGGGTTGGCGTTCAGCGTTTCTTGTGTGGTTGGCGCTGGCAGTAGTGGGGAGTTGCGATATTTGCCCATTGGATTTCCGTTGGTTGTCGTCGGAACTAGACGGATGCCCTCTTCCATATTCATGTGAGCTGGCTGATTACCTTGGACTCTCTGTGGTTGTGTCGCTACTGGTTTGCTAAAATCTATTCGTAAATGGGTTCTTGTGCGGCGTAGAGTTTGACCTTCGGGCGTTCGAATTACATAGGAACATGGCTCTGGACCTTGTGCTATTATACTGGCCTGAAGCCATTTTCGCTGTCCTACCCAATAGTAGACGGCCTGATTTGTGTGTAGGGCTGGTAGTGGTGACGTACGTCTTGTGTTGAAATTTGTTGCCATCTTCTGTTGTTGCTTGATAATCTTGCGTCTCGCTTCCTGAAGAGGGTAGTGTGGCTTCAAGGCATTGTTGGTCGTAGTCAAGGGTGTTCTAAGTCTTCGACCCATGCTGAGTTCTGCTGGTGATGGGCGATTATGTTTCAGGGTGGTTCGGTATTCCAATAATACTGCGGAGAGATCCTTTCCACTTAGTTTGGCCTTTATGATGGAGTTCTTGATCGTCTGGATTGTTCTCTCCGTTAATCCGTTCGATTGTGATAGTATGGTGAGGAAGTGACATGACTGACTCCCCATTCTGCCATAAATAGTTTAAACTGGTGCGAGTTGAATGGTGGGCCATTGTCGGAAAGTAGTTTCTGCGGAGGTCCATATCTGCTGAAGTTTGGTCGCAGGAAATTTATTACGGCTTGCGAGTTGGTTGATGATTGTTGTTGTACCTCGACGAAATGTGATAAGTAATCTACCAAGATGATGTAATGTTGATTTTCCACTTGAAAAAGGTCAGTGCCCACCATTTCCCATGGTAGAGATGGGGTCGGGTGAGGCGTCATCATCATTGGGGGTTTGCTTTATGACGGCTGGCTTATATGGTGCAGGCATGTATGAATGTAGTTAAATCCTGTATTAAGTTTGGCCAAAAGATGTTAAGTTTCGCCTTAGCAATGCAGGAATTGATACCCTGGTGTGTGGCATGGACTTTACAGAGGAGTTCCTGCTGCATGGTTTTAGGGATGACGAGTCTAGACCCACGAAACATTAGTCCTTGTGTTGTGTGAAGTTCGTCTTGATAGGGCCAATATGGTTTACATTCTTGTGGTAAAGCCTTTTGTTGCTTTGGCCAGCCTTCCTTTATGTTATTGTTAGAGTATTGAGTATTAGATGGCGCCACCACTTTAGAATATCGATCGGTGTCTGTTAGCTAGAGAGGAGTAGAGAGGCTAGGCACTCTCTGCTCGGGAATGGAACTACATAGTTAAAAGAATCGAGTACCATGTTTCACAACAATGTAACTTTAAGTATTAATCATTAAACTAAACCTTTCATTATTAAATCATGCCCTCATTATTTAATCGATGAACGTAACAAAATGGCGACGGAGTTAATACGAATCTGCTAGTTTTCGACCGTTTTTCTTGTCCTTTATCCTTCGCGGCGGTTAAGCCTTGGCGAAACGCGGTGCGCCTTCCACGCGTACTAACAAGGGAAAGTCATTGTGTCCCTACACAAAGGCCAGTTTTTCTACTCGGGAGTCTAGAAATTCGCGAACTATTCCAGGAGTCGGTTCCCACACTCCATGGCGGACGTCCCAACCTCCAACCCTACACATAATATGGCTCTTTTGGGAAGATTAGATGTCTTCGATAGCCTCCTGGAATCCTGGTCCCAGTATTCCGAGAGACTGGATGCCTATTTCGTCGTAAATGCCATCACGGACGGTGCCAAGCAACGCGCGATACTACAAACGGTTCTTGACACCACCACTTACGCTCTCCTTCGTAATCTGATTCGTCCAGCTACGGTGCCGGATAAGACTTACGTCGAAATAGTTGGCAGTTTAACGCAGCATTTCAGTCCCAAACCCTCCAAAATCGTGGAAAGACTGAATTTCAACAATCGTAATAGGAAATCTGGTGAATCGATAGCCATTTACATTTCGGAATTACGAAAATTGTCCGAACATTGCGATTTCACCACGACGTTAGACGAGATGTTACGTGACCGATTAGTTTGCGGTATCAACGATGAGAGTATGCAACGCCGTTTGCTCGCGGAAGAGGATACACTTACACTATACACTTACACTAGCCCAAGCTTCCAAGATAGTTCTTGCTATGGAAACAGCAACAAGGAACACGCATCAAATGAAGCTACAGAATGGCGCTGCCAGTTCCTCAGCTAATCACATATCTCAGCCGCAACGTACTTTCCCAAGTAATCGTCACACTGCCCAGAAGAGGCCACAGCATCAGGCAACCACCTCTTCTCAGCCGCAACCAAGATACATTCCGAACGCAAATCAATACAATAGGTGTACGCAGGTTGTTGATTTTTTTGATTTTTTCAAAAAAATCAAAAAAATCGATCGGATTTTTTTTGATTTTAATTGATTTATTTGATTTTTTTGATTTTTATTGAACTACTAGATAGTAAATTACCAACATGAAAACTTTTGAGTCAAAATTAATCTAAAGCAAAATAATCACGACATTTTAGCAGCTATTGGATATTGTAACTATTCAAATGCTTGCATAAAAAGACTAGCTTGACCGCTATATCATTTCCTAGCCTATCCAGCAAAAGAAACTGGAGTTCTGGGTAAAACTTAAACTAAAATATACCAAAACCATGATTATTTTTAATTTTAGGTCTTTTCTAGTTAAGTTTCTTCTCGAGTTTCTTAAACTGCTTCTTGGAATCTTAGAAAACCTTTTTTAAAATTAAAAATATATTCTTGATTTTAATCAAATGATTTTTTTTAAAAAATCGCTTGATTTAAATCAGTGATTTAAATCAAACTGATTTAAATCAAACAACCCTGACTAGCCCCCACCATAAGAGTACGGAATGTGCTTTTCTAAAGGAAACTTGTTACAAATGTCAGAAACTAGGTCACATAGCTAAAGCTTGCCAATCGCCGAACGGCCAAGCTCCACCTAGAAAACAACCGAGCAAGAACAACAATCGTGCAAGATCTCACGTCCATACTAATCATATCGAGCACCCATCTCCGCGAGAAGCCGAGGCTCGAGAATATGAATTTCCGGTATGCAGTATCACCACTACGGTGGAAGACACAAATTTGAGAGTTCCGCCTCCGGAAATTATCAAATGCAACGTAAACGGGAAAGAAATCGACTTCGAAGTTGATACGGGATCTGGTCATTCAATGATCAACGAGACTTGTTTTCGCGACATACCAAACCATAACGAGGTAAAACCTTTCACAACGATTTTACGCTCGTATACGGGCGACTCGGTAAACATCATGGGTAGCATGATTGTAACAGTTACATATGACGATAAGGTAGCCCAACTACCCGTTTTAGTGGTACACGGCACAGCTCCAAATCTGTGTGGTAGGAATTGGTTATTTTCAACATTGAAAATTATACCATCCGTAAATGAAAAACAAGTCAGCCATGTCACTGACAGTTCCGGTTCCGCTAAATTGTCTAGCATTCTCCGGAAACACGAAAAGTTATTCACGCCAGGTCTAGGCAAATTGAAAGATGTACAGGCCCACCTGCACATCAAACCGGAAGCTATTCCAAAATATTGTAAGGCTAGAACCGTTCCTTACGCAATGACGGCCGCCGTTGAAACTGAGCTCCAAAGAATGGAAACGGACGGCATCATAGAGAGTATCCCTTTCTCAAGGTATGCGTCTCCTATAGTCCCAGTAATGAAACCCAACGGCAGCATTAGGATATGCGGGGATTTTAGCGCTACAGCTAACGCAGCTCTGAATACCGAAGTTTACCCGCTACCGCGGGCCCAAGATATTTTTTTACGCCTGGCGGGGTGCAAGTTTTTCACAAAAATTGACCTAAGAGAGGCGTATAACCAATTAGAACTGGACCAAGAATCAAGAGAAATAACAGTCATAAACACTTCAAAGGGTTTATATCGACATAATAGACTTCCGTTTGGAATTTCCTCTTCGGCAGCTATTTTTCAACGCCATATGGAAATGGTGCTCCAAGGCTTAGACAAAACTTTGCCATTCCTAGATGACATAATACAAGGGGCAAAGGATGAGGAGGAACATCTACAGCAAATAGACAAGGTGCTAAGTAGACTAGAAGAAAAAGGATTAAATTTACGAAAGGAAAAATGCACATTTTTTGTAATGGAAGTTGAATTTTTGGGTCATCGCCTCAACGCTGAGGGATTACACCCGTTAAACAGCAACATGAAGGAAATCATGCAAGCTCCCGAGCCTGACTGCATCGAAATGTTAAGATCGTTTTTGGGGATGATAAATTATTACGGTCGATTTCTCCCTAACCATTCTTCAAACTTAGCGCCACTATACCACCTCCTCCGTAAAGACACGCCTTGGCAATGGGGTGACGAACAGAAAACCGGATTTCAACGGGCCAAGGAAGCACTCCGATCCTCTAAAATGCTAGTCCATTACGACTTAGATAAAGAAGTCTTTTTGTCATGCGACGCCTCGCCTTACGGCTTAGGAGGTGTAATATCTCATATGGAACCAGATGTCGCTGGTAACCTTGAGGAAAGACCTATAGCGTTTGCTTCACGCAGCCTGACCGCAGCAGAAAGAAATTATTTATTCAGTTGGAGAGAGAGGCTCTCTCTATCGTGTTCTCAGTTACCAAATTTCGCGACTATTTATACGGGAAGAAATTCACTTTACTTACTGACCACCAGCCCTTAGTGGCCTTATTCGCTCCAGAAAGGCCAGTACCTCCGATGGCTGCGGCGCGTATCCAAAGATGGGCACTTCTTTTAGCCGCATTTAAATACGACATTAAATTCAGGATAGGTTCTGCGAACCAAAATGCGGATGCATTAAGTAGACTGCCTTTACCTAACACGGCTACAACCACACCGGTTCCCACCGAGTATGTGTTACAGATGAAAGAGATGGACAAGAGCCCAATCACCAGTTTACAATTGGAAAGGATGACTATGGTAGACCAGACGCTTAAAGAAGTTATAGAGTATATGAGGCAGGGTTGGCCCACCACCAAGTTACAAGGGGAAATTGAAGTCTACAGAAACAGGCAAAACGAACTATCGAATTTTGACAATATTATATTCTTAGGGAATAGAATAGTAATACCCAAGTCTTGTCAAATTGAGTTCCTCGCAGAATTACACAACACCCACCAGGGTATAGTACAAATGAAGTCATTGGCTCGATCACGTATATGGTGGCCTACCATAAATAAAGATATAGAAGAAATCGCTAAGAACTGTCCAAACTGTCAAGAACATTCTTCAATGCCCGCGGCGAAATTTCAATCTTGGCCAGAACCAAAAGGACCGTGGCATAGAGTTCATGCGGATTTTGCCGGACCAATAGAAGGGAAATTCATTTTGGTTGTTGTAGATGCCTACACTAAATGGATTGAATTGGCCATCACTAGATCCACTTCCACCGAAGCGATAATCCACTGTCTAAGAGACAATATAACCAGATATGGAATTATGTTAACTCTGGTGACAGATAATGGCCCAGGTTTCGCAAGCGCTGAATTCAAAGAATTCACCCAATCAAATGGAATAAAACACTTATTCTCGGCTCCATATCACCCAAAGTCCAATGGACAAGCAGAGAGAACAGTTAGAACGATTAAAACGAGCTTAAAGAAAATCACGGGCGGTTCCACGGAGGAAATTGACTTGATGAATCTAGGTCTGGAAAAATTCCATACGGGAAACCTGGAACTCCGTCTGAATAGGATTCTAATCAATTACAGACGTACACCATTAAAATCAGGAAAGTCACCATCGGAACTTATGCTCGGACGAAACATAGTCACGAGGCTAGATCTGTGCCACCCAGATAACAAGTTTAGTTTAGCCAAACCCTCAGCAGCTCCAGAACAAGAAAGCACTGAACCAAACGTTTCCGAACCATTTCACAAGTTCGCACTTCAGGAACCGGTTTATTCCAGGAATTACGGAAGAGGCACAAAATGGAAAAAGGGTTCCATAAAAAGACATCTAGGAACGATGATGTACGAAGTCGAAACGGCGTTCGGGATAGCGAAAAGACACCAAAATCAACTTCGCTCAAGAGCACAACCATCAGAAGTTGAAAATCGGGAAAATACGACAGACGTAACAACAGATGTTTTCGCTTGGATGCCAAAGGACAACGAACAAATTTTGCAACCCACACGAGTCACAGTACACCCAAGAGAGGAACAATCTTCAGGTACACCGGCAAGAGTCCAAACTCACAACCCGCGCCCAAAAAGACAAATAACAAAACCGAAGAGATATGATTGTAAAAAAAAAAAAAAAGGGTATTGTTATTGTTAGAGTATTGAGTATTAGATGGCGCCACCACTTTAGAATATCGATCGGTGTCTGTGAGCTAGAGAGGAGTAGAGAGGCTAGGCACTCTCTGCTCGGGAATGGAACTACATAGTTAAAAGAATCGAGTACCATGTTTCACAACAATGTAACTTTAAGTATTAATCATTAAACTAAACCTTTCATTATTAAATCATGCCCTCATTATTTAATCGATGAACGTAACACTTTATATACGTGACAATTTGCTGTATGATGGGGTCGTTCTGTGTCGCTAGTTGGTACCGCCTTTGGACATCATCTGGTAGTGTTACAATCTCGTGCACGGCCGCGTAGGGTCCTTCCAGATTGGCAGTGTCAATCAAGGTATTGTCTTGCGGAGCTCTAGATAACATATCTGCGATTAGTAGTTGTTTGCCGGGTACATACGTTAGATCGAATTGGTATCGGAAGAGGTGCATTGTCAGTCTCTGTAGCCGGGGAGTGATTTGATGTAGTGGTTTTTGAAGGAGACCAATCAGGGGATTATGGTCTGTTTGTACCGTCGTTTTGTCCCTGCCATGTAATAATTGAAGTGTTCGCACGCGAATACAATGGCTAATAATTCCTTTTCGATTTGGGCGTAACGTTTTTGTGTGGGAGTGAATGTCGTTGACGCATATTCAATTGGATGGTCGTCCTGTAGTAACACGGCTCCCACCCCGTGTTGGCTAGCGTCGACGGATAGAGTGATTGGCTTAGCTGGGTTGAAGAACGCCAAAACAGGGGCTGACGTAGCAGATTTCTTCAGGTTGTCGTAGTGTCGCTGGTATGAAGGTTCCCATTTAAAAATGGTGTCCTTTTTGAGTAGCGTCCTTAGGGGAGCGGTGTCTTCCGTGGCATGAGGGATGAACTTCATAATGTAGTTGATGAGTTGCGATATTTGCCCATTGGATTTCCGTTGGTTGTCGTCGGAACTAGACGAATGCCCTCTTCCATATTCATGTGAGCTGGCTGATTACCTTGGACTCTCTGTGGTTGTGTCGCTACTGGTTTGCTAAAAATCTATTCGTAAATGGGTTCTTGTGCGGCGTAGAGTTTGACCTTCGGGCGTTCGAATTACATAGGAACATGGCTCTGGACCTTGTGCTATTATACTGGCCTGAAGCCATTTTCGCTGTCCTACCCAATAGTAGACGGCCTGATTTGTGTGTAGGGCTGGTAGTGGTGACGTACGTCTTGTGTTGAAATTTGTTGCCATCTTCTGTTGTTGCTTGATAATCTTGCGTCTCGCTTCCTGAAGAGGGTAGTGTGGCTTCAAGGCATTGTTGGTCGTAGTCAAGGGTGTTCTAAGTCTTCGACCCATGCCGAGTTCTGCTGGTGATGGGCGATTATGTTTCAGGGTGGTTCGGTATTCCAATAATACTGCGGAGAGATCCTTTCCACTTAGTTTAGCCTTTATGATGGAGTTCTTGATCGTCTGGATTGTTCTCTCCGTTAATCCGTTCGATTGTGATAGTATGGTGAGGAAGTGACATGACTGACTCCCCATTCTGCCATAAATAGTTTAAACTGGTGCGAGTTGAATGGTGGGCCATTGTCGGAAAGTAGTTTCTGCGGAGGTCCATATCTGCTGAAGTTTGGTCGCAGGAAATTTATTACGGCTTGCGAGTTGGTTGATGATTGTTGTTGTACCTCGACGAAATGTGATAAGTAATCTACCAAGATGATGTAATGTTGATTTTCCACTTGAAAAAGGTCAGTGCCCACCATTTCCCATGGTAGAGATGGGGTCGGGTGAGGCGTCATCATCATTGGGGGTTTGCTTTATGACGGCTGGCTTATATGGTGCAGGCATGTATGAATGTAGTTAAATCCTGTATTAAGTTTGGCCAAAAGATGTTAAGTTTCGCCTTAGCAATGCAGGAATTGATACCCTGGTGTGTGGCATGGACTTTACAGAGGAGTTCCTGCTGCATGGTTTTAGGGATGACGAGTCTAGACCCACGAAACATTAGTCCTTGTGTTGTGTGAAGTTCGTCTTGATAGGGCCAATATGGTTAACATTCTTGTGGTAAAGCCTTTTGTTGCTTTGGCCAGCCTTCCTTTATGTTATTGTTAGAGTATTGAGTATTAGATGGCGCCACCACTTTAGAATATCGATCGGTGTCTGTTAGCTAGAGAGGAGTAGAGAGGCTAGGCACTCTCTGCTCGGGAATGGAACTACATAGTTAAAAGAATCGAGTACCATGTTTCACAACAATGTAACTTTAAGTATTAATCATTAAACTAAACCTTTCATTATTAAATCATGCCCTCATTATTTAATCGATGAACGTAACACTTTATATACGTGACAATTTGCTGTATGATGGGGTCGTTCTGTGTCGCTAGTTGGTACCGCCTTTGGACATCATCTGGTAGTGTTACAATCTCGTGCACGGCCGCGTAGGGTCCTTCCAGATTGGCAGTGTCAATCAAGGTATTGTCTTGCGGAGCTCTAGATAACATATCTGCGATTAGTAGTTGTTTGCCGGGTACATACGTTAGATCGAATTGGTATCGGAAGAGGTGCATTGTCAGTCTCTGTAGCCGGGGAGTGATTTGATGTAGTGGTTTTTGAAGGAGACCAATCAGGGGATTATGGTCAGTTTGTACCGTCGTTTTGTCCCTGCCATGTAATAATTGAAGTGTTCGCACGCGAATACAATGGCTAATAATTCCTTTTCGATTTGGGCGTAACGTTTTTGTGTGGGAGTGAATGTCGTTGACGCATATTCAATTGGATGGTCGTCCTGTAGTAACACGGCTCCCACCCCGTGTTGGCTAGCGTCGACGGATAGAGTGATTGGCTTAGCTGGGTTGAAGAACGCCAATACAGGGGCTGACGTAGCAGATTTCTTCAGGTTGTCGTAGTGTCGCTGGTATGAAGGTTCCCATTTAAAAATGGTGTCCTTTTTGAGTAGCGTCCTTAGGGGAGCGGTGTCTTCCGTGGCATGAGGGATGAACTTCATAATGTAGTTGATCATGCCCAAGAAACTTTGCAGGGCGGCCTTGTTTTCGGGCGGTGGTAAGGAAGCGATTGCTTTTGTCTTTTCTGGATCGATTTCCACCCCTTCTGGTGTTAGAACATGGCCAATGTAGGATATCCTGGATACTGCCAGCTGGATCTTCTTGCGACTGAAGCCGAGTCCTGTTTGCAATGCTCTCTCCAGAATTCTGACTAAGCTTTCATTGTGGGAGGTCATGTCTTTAGTCGCTATTAGGAAATCATCTGTGGATATGTATACTTCCGGAGATTGTGAGACCGGGTATATTCTTCTCAATGCTGCCTGGCACACCTCCGACCCTGTAGAGATGCCCATTGGTAATCGGCGAAAACGGTATTGTCCTTCCGGAGTGGCAAATGTACAAAGCTTTGAGCTCTGTTCATCTAGAGCAATTTGCCAAAAAGCGCTCTGGACGTCCAGTACTGTGAAAACCGTGGAGCCGCTTAGTGATGCAAAGATCTCTTGTGAGGTTGGTACTGGAAATGGTGTCCGTTTGATAGATTTGTTGAGTTTACGTGGGTCTAAACAGATCCTGACTTCGTTCCTGGCTTTAGGGACTACTACCATCGGGTGTACCCAATCCGTGGCTTCCAAAACTGGGACTATGACCCCACTTTGTAGGAGCCTTTCAAGTTTAGCGCGTACTGGCTTTTGAAGTGCGAAGGGAATTTTATGCGCTGCTGAGATATAAGGGATTGCATTGGGTTTCAGGTCGATAGTATATGTCCCTGGTATCTTGCCTATGTCGCCAAATATGGTGTGATATTGTTGAATAATTTGTTCCGCCGTAAGAGAAATGATTTTAGACGGAGTTGGTAACGTAGGCTTGGTGTTTATACTGTTGATTGAGCGTCGCGGTGGTCGTAGAGGATGCCTGTGGTGCTCAATAAGGCCCAATTGAAAGGATGCAGCGGCTCCCAAGATTGGGGTACGGTCTTCAGCTGACACGTAGAAAGAGCAATTCGTGGATGTCGCGTGTGAGGTGCATTGTAGGTCGGCTGTGCCTATTATGGGCACTATATGTCCTGAGTATGCAGTAACAGTGTGCTTCGGTGGACGTAACGGGGCTTGAAACTGTAGAGTGTCATACATTTGCTTGGAGATGATGTTAACTTGTGAGCCCGTATCTAACTTGAATGTTACGGGGTGGTCATCTAGATATATCTGGTCATATATTTCATCCTCTTTACGTTTGTAGTCATCAGGTAGGGCCGCAGTGAGGAGCTGAGGTAGGACCAGTTGGTTTGTGCTAAGTGTGAGGCAATAGCTGAGATATTCTTGCTGGCCGTTATAATCGCTGCCGGTGTCGGTGGCTTGCTGTTCCCATTGGTCTGGAAAGTGCCTTTCTTCCCGAGGGTCAGACTGAGGGTATTCGTATTCTTCATAATAGCTGTGTTGTGGTTGATCGTTCTCCGGATTTGGCGTTGTTTCTTGTAAAGCGTGTATTTGTCGGCACTTGATTCAACAATGACCTCGGGCATGGCAGCCCAAACATTCCGAATAACGTGCAGGACATGGTCGTCCTGTGTGCTGGGTGCCGCAATTGGGACAACTAGAAAGAGTTGCTTGTTGTCTCTGTCTAGGTGGATAATTTGGTCGTTGTGACGTTCGGCGTGCATTGTGCTTGTATGGGAGAGATTGTGACCGGCTGGCTTGTCGTCCTGGATGTTTTTGAAATTTCCTACGTTTTAGGGCATCAACCTGCACAGGCATTGCGTTGTTTGAAGGAACTTTGGTGGAGGCTCCCATAATATCTGCTTGGGCGTTCGCTGTTTCCTCCGCTTGAAAGAGCGTGACGGCCTCATTTAACGTTAGATTTGGCCAGGCGAGGAGGTCCTTCCGTAGTTTTTCGTTCCGAATTCCCACTACCAGGAGGGTTGTTATGAGAGTATCCGTTAAAGGAGCTAAATCGCATTCGTGGGCCTTGGCCTTTAAATCCGTGAAGAATTCGTCAAATGTCTGATTTTCTTGTTGTACGGACGTCATAAATTAATAGCGCGAGTAAAGCAGGTTCTTGTATGGTTTGTAATAGGCGTCAAAAGCGTTTAGAATTACTTGCACCGTCCTAGCGTCGTCGATTTCCACTATGGGTAGGGTCTTGAGAATTCGGCGGCCCGCCGGGCCTAAGATGTGCAGGAACGTGGCCCTTTGTATCGCGACTGTTTCTAGGCCTAATTTGGCAGCTGTAGCATAGATCACATACCCTCCTTGTATTCACACCATGCCGTAGCGGGATCATTACCGGGCACGAAAGGTGGGGGACTCTTGAATGATGACATGATAACTGGAGATGCGAAGAAATATCCGACTGGCCGCGATAAACGTTATAAATAACTGGAGACGCGACAGCCCTATTTTCCGTAGAGCGTTGTTAGGTTTAACCCTTGGCGAACGCGATCGCGAAATATAAACTGAGAAACGCGAGGCAGGTGGTGTTTCGTTAATGATATCTCACCTCTATCACCATGTTATGTTTTGTGATTAACGACGACTTATTGCGCAGTATAGTAACTTTATTTATTCATGATTAGATTCAAGAGTGTCGACATCGCACCTCGTTAACCCTTATATAAGCTTCCTCCCAGAACGGAGTATCACATCGTTTTTTAGCAAAGAGTACAAAGTTTAGTTCACTTAATTTAGTTCAGTTCAGTTCACTTTATAACACGCACCAAACCTATGGGCACGTCGTCAAGTAATTCCGGTAAAACGTCTTGTAAGAATTGTAAGTACGCCTCACCGTTTAGCCTGGGCTGTAGAAAATAAGGTCCAATTAAATTGTCACCTACAATACCGCACCACACGTTTAAACTAAATTGTACTTGGTGAGGGTTTCTTTGGGTCCATTGATGCTTATTATGCAGGTTAATAATACCATCTCGCGAAAAGTTAGCTTCGTCTGTGACTAACAGACTACGCGGGAAATCAATGGCGTTTATCTGAGACAGAAACCACTGACAAAAACACCGTGCGTCGTGGGTAGTCCGCGGGATTCAAATCTTGAACCTTTTGAAAATGGTAAGGATGAAACTGGTGACTTTTGAGGATTTTCCACACGAGCACGTGACCAACGCCTAATCGCTTACCTACCTGGCGGGTACTTGCTTCTGGTTCGTCCTCGAAAATAGTGAGGACTTAGTCTTCTACGGCCACTGGGACTTCTTGCCCTCTAGGTTCAGGTCCAGCCGGTTGGATTCCTCCGTCCTGTCGTAAACGTCTGTCCACAGCCTCGAACGTCAGTCGGTTTGGTAAGCGTCTTTGCGGAAATCTTTCCTGATAAAAACGTACAGCTGCCGCAGCATTCCCCTCGGCTAGTCCATACATTAGGTGCATATCCGCATATTCGGCATTTGTAAAGACATTCATTGTTATACGAGGTTGTATTGTATAAGGTAATATTACCGGTATACGGACTAAATACCCCCAAAACAAAAGACCCCCGGTCATAATCCCCCCATTTTTAAAAACGTACAAAATCCCCCCTCTCTTAAGACAAAATCCCCCGGTCATTTTCCCCCATCGTAGTTAAGAGTACAAAATCCCCCCACCCTCTAGACAAAATCCCCCCACCCTCAAGACAAAATCCCCCACACTCTAGACAAAATCTACCCACCCTCTAGACAAAATCCCCCACGCTCTAGACAAATTCCCCGGTCATAATCCCACGACAATAAAAAATACAATATCAATATTATCTAAAACACTGGAAGCCTCAGCGATCTGGTGGCGTAGTTAATTAATTAGCTGGCACCTTTTCCAAAATATTTTCCTATTAATTAGCTGGCACCTTTTCCAAAATATTCTCCTATTAAATAGCTGGCACCTTTTCCAAAATATTCTCCTATTAATTTGCTGGCACCTTTCCAAAATACTCTCCTATTAATTAGCTGGCACCTTTTCCAAAATATTCTCCTATTAATTAGCTGGCACCTTTTCCAAAATATTCTCCTATTAATTAGCTGGCACCTTTCCAAAATATTCTCCTATTAATTAGCTGGCACCTTTTCCAAAATATTCTCCTATTAATTAGCTGGCACCTTTTCCAAAATATTCTCCTATTAATTAGCTGGCACTTTTTCCAAAATATTCTCCTATTAATTAGCTGGCACCTTTTCCAAAATATTCTCCTATTAATTAGCTGGCACCTTTTCCAAAATATTCTCCTATTAATTAGCTGGCACCTTTTCCAAAATATTCTCCTATTAATTAGCTGGCACCTTTTCCAAAATATTCTCCTATTAATTAGCTGGCACCTTTTCCAAAATATTCTCCTATTAATTAGCTGGCACCTTTTCCAAAATATTCCTCTATTAATTAGCTGGCACCTTTTCCGAAATATTCTCCTATAAATTAGCTGGCACCTTTTCCAAAATATTCTCCTATTAATTAGCTGGCACCTTTTCCAAAATATTCTCCTATTAATTAGCTGGCATCTTTTCCAAAATATTCTCCTATTAATTAGCTGGCACCTTTTCCAAAATATTCTCCTATTAATTAGCTGGCACCTTTTCCAAAATATTCTCCTATTAATTAGCAGGCACCTTTTCTAAAATATTCTCCTATTAATTAGCTGCCACCTTTTCCAAAATATATTAGCGACCAACAAAGGTATGCCTTTTCCAAAATGTTATTTTTTACATTTATTGGAGGGAATGTGTCCTGGGGCCGGGGGGAATTTGTCCTAGGGCTGGGGGGAATTTGTCTTAGGGCTGGGGGTATTTTGTCTTCATCATCCATTCGGGGGAAATTGTCCGGGGATTTTGTCTCCTACCTGAGGGGATTATGTCTTTTTCTTCTCTAATGGGGGGATTATGTCCGGGGGATTATGTCCAGGGGGGATTATGTCCTACATTCAATATTACCAGTACATGTATTAGAACCGTCTTTTATTCCTTTCGTAAAAAACGTATCTTCATACAACTTTGTTATTCCTTCCTTAAAAAACATGGCTTACACTTTGTTTTAAATAAAAAAGCGTTTTATCGGGACGTTGACCTGAGGCAGACACCACTAGCAAAACGATTTTAATAAAAACCAAGCACAAGCCCTGACCTCTGATAACAATGAAAGTCTTCACAAATGCGGATATGCATCTTATGTATGGACTAGCCGAGGGGAATGCTGTGGCAGCTGTACGTTTCTATCAGGAAAGATTTCCGCAAAGACGCTTACCAAACCAGCTGACGTTAGAGGCTGTGGACAGACGTTCAAGACAGGATTGATGAATCCCACCGGCTGGACCTCAACCTAGAGCGCAAGAAGTCCCAGAGGCCGTAGAAGGCAAAGTCCTTCCTATTTTCGAGGACGAACCAGGAGCAAGTACCATATTTTCTACAGCCCAGGTTAAACGGTGAGGCGTACCTACAATTCATACAAGACGTTTTACTGGAATTACTTGACGACATGCCCTTAGGTTTAGTACGCAGAATGTGGTTCATGCATGAGGGTGCACCACATCATTTCAGTCTCGCTGTCAGGGCTCACCTTAACGCGACGTTCCCTTTTCGGTGGATAGGTCGAGGTGGACCCGTGGAATGGCCTGCTCGATCACCCGACCTTAACCCGTGCGGGTGGTCAACACTTTGAAAAATTCTTGTAGTAGTTATTTGTTACAGATTAAAGTGTTGGAGTCACCAAAAATCGCTATTTTTAAACCTAAAAGGTTTTAATCCCATCTGAAAGATCAAATCTTTCTGATTCAGAATATCTATTTATATAATGCATTATAATTTTCCAAATATTATTAAAACCCCTTCTTTCGGAACCTACTCGCAGAATTTTTCAAACTATTTTGACAGTTGAATACTCCATATACCCCTGGTGACGTCACGATTCGAGCGCGCGTGAGCACGCGGCACGCGTGACTCCGCAAGTCCTATTTTTTTATTGATAGGTGGTGCTTTCAAAGTGATCGAATTTGACGCGCGCGCGATGTTTAAAAACTAGGGTTAGCTCTCGAAATGAAATCTGTCTCGCGCTGGTCAACCTCTTATGACGTCACCAGGGGTATATTTATAATTCCGTTTAAATGAGGCATGTGAAATATCAATTTTCTTTTTCATATTACAAAATGAATAAATTTCTATAAGACTTTTTACCTTGGATCTACTGTTATTATAACCCAATTGATGTTTTAAAACGAAAATTAGCCACTTTTCAAAAAACGTGGCACTAACACTTTAAGAACTAAGAACTACATTTACATTGGGATCGTATCATGGCGTTTTCTCTGTGACACATCAAACACTAACGTAATGAACAAACTCAACCTTCAATCGCAACCATTTTACTGGGTGCTGAGAAATCTTAAAACACTATGACACTTGGTATTAGCTTTACATTACCGCCGTACGCGTACTTCTACCCATTTAATACCCTTCTGCTATCTAAAGTTACAGTAGTGTTTCTCAAATTCAAGGCTATTGAAATTGTCTATGACTTCGAAACAAGTTGGGTAATGGCAATAACCCTTACTCCACATTTTGGGATATTTTCTCGTTTTTGGGGCAAATGTTTGGGGGGCCATATCTCCGAAACTAAATGTTGTAGACCCCATGATCATTGATACGTTTCACTCAGTTTGGTTCAATAAACACGCTCCTTAATTTTTGATGGACCTTTCAAAAACACCCTGTATATTTCTTTCATGAGGATAGAAATAAATTTTGAATGCATATATTAAGCAGAAGCATAGTTTCGATTCATATACAGTTGAGAAATATTATAAAGGTTAGAGAAAATCATTAGCACGCAATGTGTATATGAATACAATTTATGTATTGATTTTATACCAAGGCCTTGAAGCCTACAAGATAGAAGTACGGAGTAGAAAATTTGGGTTAACATTGGTGGATAATTATATTTACTTAGAGGTAACAACTGACTTCAAGCTATTGAAAACCAGGAATACATAGATTTCTTAAACTTGGAATCTTTAAGAGGCCATAACCCCGTACTAATATCTGATTGAAGGTAAGGGGAAGAGCTTAAAACTTTGTTAAACCGCCTGCTTCTACTTCCTTAGTTTTTTTTTTTGGCTTTTGATGTTTAGGTCAACCGTCGACCAATTGGTTCACTCGTTCAGAACACGCAAAAAGAACTTGTTTATATTAAGGTTCGACGATGAAGCTTAACCATAGGCTAATAATCCTCTTTAAGTGTCCATTCAACAGGGTTTTGGTTAAACTTCTTCTCCTTCGTTCCTTTACGGCAGCACCTAAGTGAAATCGGGCGTCTAAGAGAAGTATAAATGGTGGTACCCACATTCTCTAGAGTGGAATTTTTTAGTTTAAAGGAAATCACGGCTCCGTTGGTGCCCCTTAAAGATGGCATTTCTACAACACAGTGGCTAAGCTTGCTCAAGGCTAGTTAAGCCAAATCAGGAACCAATGGGACCTAGTGCATTAAGTCTCATTGGTTCCTGCCTTTGGCAAGGTAAAACTAGTGTCCAGAAGATTAGCCAGAATGCTAGGGGTGATAATGGAGCCGCGCATTCCTTTATGATGTCTCTTCATTTTTATCGTGTGCTGTTTCTCCAGATATTTCCAATCTATGTTTTTCCACCCCTAATACTACCACTACTAATGTTTTTAAGTTTTGGAGGAAAACGAGGGGTTAGTCATTCTCCCAAATTTTGTACACCCGATTTCTGATTTCTGAATTTTTATGTGAATTCCGTTGATTACTGAATGAATTTCTTGATTTCCGTGATTACGATTATTTTAGGTGATTTCCATAATCTTTACAATGATTTCCCGTTATTGCCGCAGATTACTCGAGATTACTACTTGAATTCCACTGATTACTCGTGATTACTATCTGAATTCCACTGATTACTCGTGATTACTACTTGAATTCCACTGATTACTCGTGATTACTATTTGAATTCCACTGACTACTCGTGATTACTATTTGAATTCCACTGATTACTCGTGATTACTATTTGAATTCCACTGATAACTCGTGATTACTATTTGAATTCCACTGATTACTCGTGATTACTATTTGAATTCCACTGATTACTCGTGATTACTATTTGAATTCCACTGATTACTCGTGATTACTATTTGAATTCCACTGATTACTCCATTTCAACTGATTACGATTTTTATTTTGGATTTTCGAATTCCTCGATTGATTATGCGTGATTATTTGACGAAATATGTGATTACCGAGATGATTACAAAAGATTACTAGGAAATCATGTGATTATTTCTGATTCTCTCAATATTCCATGTGATTTCCAGTGATTATCGGAGATTTCTGATTACTCACAAAATTGATTATGATTACTTATGATTTTCTTAGAATTCTAGAAATCAAGTAATCGATTTCGGCGGTTTTGTACACCTGATTACTCAAGTGACTAGCCCCTCGGAGGAAAAGAAAAAAAAGGCAGAAAATAGCAGATATAACTACGCCAAGTGACTAAATAATTACAATCTCAGACCCACAAATAGAGAATTCAACACAAGGAGGCGAGGTCGCCATTACGGTATTCTTTCTTTCGCTAAGAAACACCACCAGAGGTAGTGCGGTTAGCCAACTGCATATATAGAGCTTTCAGTTGGAGGAGGAGCTGAGTCTCGAGACATAATTTACGTATATTGGTTGGTTTAAAGCAGGAATGAAGCTGAGACCACCCAATGTGGCTACCAGAACAGCAGTAAGACTTGGGAGGGTGTGACGTACTATTATCCCATCTGAAAGCTCTCTACAGTGTCCTTGGGCTGCGTCTGGCGTTCCTTCTTGACGCAAATTCGAATACCCCAATGGCGGTCTCGCACTTGTGTATCTGTTTCCGCGATTGTATTTACCGAATTGGTCTATTTCAATCAATGCTATGCTGGTTGAGTCTGTATTTCATGTTCCTATCACGTTACGGTGTTAGTTAGGCAGCAAACAACTGTCATATGTGTCAAAAGAAGTCCCTACATAAATAGATGTAATTTTAGAAGTAGGAATGGAGAACAGTTAGTATTTATTTCAGTCCGACTCATAGCCCAGTAAAAAGCCCCTCCCTCCAACAAGCAACGAATAATTCAAATTATCTTATTGGCTCACTTAAACTACGTTTTGATGACGTGCTGACGGGGACGGCGAAAAATACGTAATTCCTTTTTACCTCTGTCGCTATGATCCGCCTCTTCTTTCATACCTGCGTCCCGTGGAAGGGGGTCCGGGACTTTGACGCGAGCCCAGATTTCTCAGTTTTCCATTCCAACTTCTAATATTAAATCTATCCCTGGTACCTACTAATCCAAGACGACCTCCCCAAAAATGCATAATACATGATTGATTAACCGGCAAGCCATATCTGTTGGTAACTTCATTGTTACGTTATTTATTTATTTATTTATTTATTTTTTGAGATTAATATTAGCAGTTTTTACAGTTATAATATATTACTAGTTTTACTAGAACTGGTAGTAAAATGATATGAGCAGATGCACTTAAACCCGAGAGATAAAAGATTGGCCTATACTTACAGACAACGCCCCTTATAAATATTTGGGTCACAAAATTTAACCTAATAGTTAGTCATTGGTTTTTTGCCTTTGTCGTTTTTACATGTTGTGCAACGTTGCAAAACAAAGTAAAAGTTATCTTAAATATTTTGTTGAGTTTGAAAGAATAAATATATGAAGCCATCCTTAAAAACAATAATTTCTCCAATTATGTTGAAGATGGGTTTTATAAATTTGGATTTTATGATGGCTAAAACCCAATAAAACCCGTGGGTTTCTTGGATTCAACAACATTCTGTTAATAATAATTTATTTTTAGCCTTGTTATTACAGACACCATTCTCATATAGTGATATTTCTTAGTAAGTGTTTTGTTGCCGAAGCATGACTTATTTTAATCCTTAACAACGAATAAATGCAACTGTTTTTGGCAATTATTACCCGATTTCTACTTAGAAATTAGATAATTTTTATGTCATCTATAGTTAAACTAGCTGTTACCCGCGGCGTCGCTCGCGTATAATAAGAAATTGCATCAAAATGATATAAAGAATGTGCAGATCTTACTGATGACCAATTTTTTTGTAGCACCCTAGTAGCGAAGGCACTCTGCGCTGCCCGTCAGCCCGTCGGGACATTTTTATTTCTTTCACTCGGACATTATTCCATACAGAAGGATTTTTAAGTTTTTGGCCGCCATTTAAAAAGATGGCTACAAATCGAATCCAAAAGACCATTCAGCCCTTCTATAGGTTAAGGGAAACCAGTGCACTAAATATTTGTGAAATCGGTTGAAACGCGCGGACTTTGTTGCATAGAGAAGATTTTTTACATTTCTGGTCGCCATTTTTTAAGATGGCGGCGGATTGGAAAAACCTTTCTTAGTACGCGCCTACTACTTATGAGTAACGTTCCTGCAAAGTTTCAGCCTTCTAGGGCAAGCGGTTTGCGCTGGGCGTTGATTATCAGTCAGTCAGTCTGTCAGTCAGTCAGTCAGGACTTTGATTTATATAGATGTAGATATAAAAATAAAACATTTGTAATGCAAATGTTAAAGTTAGTTCTTTTAAAAAGAGAGTGGACCACTATATTAATTACTTATCCGTGACTAGGGTTAACATTAGTATTTATTTCCATGTGTGCCATTGTATTTACGAACATCAAATAAGAAATAGCTGCCATGATAACGCTTCCAAGAAAATAACTATTTATCGAGAAACATTTCAAAAACTTCAATTCCAAAGGGGTGCTATTAATCTTCATTAACAAGTGCAATTTGCTCGCTTGCGTATTGCCAGAAGATTGGGAAAGTTTAGAAACTCTAACGTGATAAGATGCAATTAGTATATCACGACTATTGCTTAATGAGGAAATTGAAGAGAAGACCAAACAGCAACTAATCAATGGTTCAAAAAAATAAATTAAATCAATAATTTTGTCACGTTTCATGTCAATACTTAGGAACAAAAAGTTGAATCTAAAGCAGAAATGAAGTGCAGCGTCAATAATCCAAAAGCAAGTCATTTCTTTGAATTTTCTATCGAGTTCGTACACTTTTTCGAGCAAATTCGTGTGCTGAAGCCATATCACTTCAATATTGCATTCCGCTGTGGATATTTTATTTGCTAACTCATTCACATCAGCGCGTAAATTCTCAACCACGAAAGCTAAGGCAAATTGAATTAGCGAGTAGAGTATGATGGTAAACTGAACCGTAATTATAACTACTATTAACAATGCAATCATGAAAGGGGCGTGATCCTTCAAATATTCAGAGTTAAATAGCATAAACGATGCTTGTTTTTTAGGCAGAAAAAATTGTTTCCAGCACAATAAAATCGAAGATATAATATTAAACGGTACTATTGTCGATGCCAAGATTAAGAATATATTACAAGGTTTACCATGAATAACTAATCCAGATTGAAGGGATCGTAAGAGAACGTTGCTTAAATCTTTTGAAAATAGCGTGTAACTTGCTGCCTATGATATAGTAAAATACCGGAAGTTAAAATATGAAAACAGCAAAATTATTTCGATAAGTGCACAGTAAATAAAGAACAATCGAAATTGAATGTTTCAGCGTTCAATACCTTGCCACTGTGGTGGTACGCATTAGCAATCAAATATGAACGTATAAAGTGGTATTCAGTTGTACACGTTAACGAAATGTTCATATTTGAACGCTGTAACGGCCATATCGCAAACGCGAAATGGCGTTACCCCTGGTAGGCCGTTGCTCCTCATAACGTTAAAATTAGCGAGCTTGGGGTAGCAGCGGAACGAGCATACGCTTGTAAAACTATCAGGGGGGTCTAAGAAAGTTCTATTGCACCGCGCAACTGTCCTCGTCGGAATCCCGACAGAGACTTAACCCCTTGACCAAAAGTCAAGGGGGAAGGAACTCTTAGACCCGACTCGAGACCCGGTGTCTATAAAAGGAGGGGCCGGGGACCAGGAGCTTTATCTTTTGGCTGCTCACCGAAGAGAGGAAGCTCTGCTTTTTACCTTGTATTTTATTTTGTACTTTTTATTTTAAACTTTAAACGATGACTGGGTGAGTGAGAATAAATTATTGGTTGCTAAAACAGTGCTGTATTACTCTAGGGTAAGCCTACCAGTTTTGTAGGACTTACAAATTGGCGCCCAACGTGGGGCTTTGAGAACATAGAGTAATACATGTACTTAGTTTAGTTTCTCTAAGTTTAAATCGAAAGAGTGTTTGGGTCGCGAGCCGATTTAGTTGATTGATAGTTAGTAGAGTTAAGTAAAATTAGATATAGCGATTTCGCTATTATTTAATTATGCCGGAAACTAGATCCGGGGTTTCCGCTAATAATGGTGAAGGCGCAGTGTCCGGAGATCCGGCGCTACAAATGAGCCAACTTATTAGTGATGCCCTGCGTCAAGCTTTTCAAGGTTTTGTCTCAGGTAGTGGGGCAGCTAACGTTGGAAATCCAACGCAAACTCCCCAGGTAAGGTTGCGAGTAGACGCTCCAACCTATTTAGGACCCGCAGATGAGAAATCTCCGATGGATTTCCTCGAGGCTCTTCTGCGGTATCAATCAGCGACCGGCTATAGTGATAAGGATATCCTTTTTCACGTGATCCCTTTGTCTTTACAAGGGCCGGCCGATCGTTGGTTTAAATTTGTAGGGGGTGCAGCCGCTTTCAAAAACCTTTCGGAATTCCGAGATTGTTTTAGAAAAGAGTATCAGGCAACTGATTACTCTAGGCGCATTCAAATTGAGTTGGATAACCGAACTCAAGGAGAAAATGAACCATTGACTCAGTACATCCATTGTTTATCGGAGTATTCTCACCGATTAGAAACACCGGAGTCTGAGTCGGTACAAATTCAGCGCGTCCTACGGCAGTGTCATCCGACATACCGTAGAATGCTAAGGGGGAAAGCTTTCGCTACCCTAACTGAATTGGCTGAGGAGGCAAAGATTATTCAATCTGATCTCCTAGCCGAGGTAATGTACAGACCCCCACCGTCAATGGCGGAATCCTTAGAGCCTGGTCTGGCATATGGGGCAGGTATTTCGATTGAGCAATCGCTTCAATCGGTAAATAATGCCGTTAGTATGTCAGTTTCCTCAAATGTAAACGCATTTTCGGAAAATCAGGTGGGAGTAGGTTTAGCAGCTTTAGATCCGTACTCTTATTTTAGAGTACAGAGACAGGCGTTGAGCGGAGTGAACACTCGCTCAGGTAAAAGAGCAGATGCTACTTTTAACGCACATTCCAATGGCGGAAATCCAGACCAAAGGAAAGGTAACCGTAGTATGGGGCGCTGTTTTAAGTGCAACCAACTCGGGCATTTCCAAAGGGATTGCAATAATCCGGGAAATGGGAAGCCGAGGCAACCAAGATAATCGGAAATCCGAATTATTCTTGGGAGGGGCCTCGGTATGGTTTTAGAAATAAAATAACGAGGGCCAAAAGACAGGCAAGAAATTCGAAAAGTCGAATTTTCGCGCCATCGGTTAATCGCTGTTCCGATTTTGGCGGGAAAACTCCCCCATTATTGAGATTTCAAGCTATGGGGCAATCGTTCCTTGGCTTGTTAGATAGCGGATCGTCAGTTTCTTTGTTGGGCGATGAATTCATACCCATATTTGAAGAACGAGAAATGGCGATAAAAGCTAATAGGACAATGGTTAGATTCGGTCGCGGCACATGCCGCGTAGCCGGAGATATCCGTCTCCAGGTATATTGGCCCGGAGGGAAAAGAAGGCAGCGCTTTCTTATTGTCCGAGGTCTTACACCCTCAGTTATTTTTGGGAGAGATTTTCTTCGAGGAACGGGGATAGACATTAGGTTAAGTGAAGGTGGGTGGTCAATCGGCCCCTTCCCTCAAAAAGTCATCCCGTTCGATACCGAAGAAATGGAAAAAGGGGCGTCTAATTGCTTTGGCGAAATCGTCAAAAGTGAAAAAGACCCCTTAAATGTGTTAAAAGCTTTAGCGTCGAAATCGACCTGTAGCAAAGATGAAAGAGCTAGGTTGGTGGATATGCTTTCGGAATTCCAAAGTATATTCACAAAGAAACCCGGCGAAACCTCGCTAATTGAGCACTCTATAGAGACGGGCGACGCTAGGCCTATAGCGTGTCATCCCCGTCCGGTTAGCAATAAGAAGAGGGAGGAGATCGACAGGGCTTTTGATGAGTTGTTGGAACTGGGAGTTATACGACCATCCAATAGTCCCTGGGCGTCCCCGATAGTTCTTGTTGAGAAAGCTAACCCAAAGCCGGGTGAGATCAAACGGCTTTGTGTAGATGTGCGGAGGTTAAATGACGTGACTACCGCGGATAGGTATCCAATGCCTTCGATACCTGATATATTAGCGTACTTAGGGAAGGCGCGGTATTTCACGACAATAGATCTCACAAAGGGCTTCCTTCAAGTTAAGATGAAAAATAGCGATATACAAAAGACAGCTTTCGTGTGCCATAGGGGACTTTACGAATTCGTAAAGATGCCCTTTGGACTTAAAAACGCACCGGCAACTTTCATGCGATTAGTTGACCGTGTGTTAGGACCCTGTAAATGGAACTTCGCTCTCGGTTTTTATGATGATATCACCATATATTCCGAGACGTTTGAGGATCATTTGATTCACATTCGAGAAATTCTAGGCCGCCTTAAAGATGCCGGATTAACTATTAATCCGAGCAAGGTGCAACTTTGCACGAATACCGTTAATCTTCTCGGTTATAAGGTTGGTCCAGGGCGCTGTATGCCAAACCCGGATAAGTTTCGAGCGATTGAGGAATTCCCGATCCCTCGAGACGTGAAATCATTACAAAGATTTCTTGGCATGATAGGTTATTACCGCCAGTTTATACCAAACTTTGCGGGAATAGCTCGTCCTTTGTATAAACTATTTAAGAAGGATTCCACGTGGCGTTGGGAGGAAACCCATACCAACGCTATGAGGGAGTTAGTGGAAAAGGTAAAGAGTACCTCGGAATTAGCTCTCCCGGATTTGAATAAGAAATTTCTTATTCAAACCGATGCTAGTAGCCACGGCTTGGGTGCAGTATTGGCACAAGAGACAGATAGAGGATTAATGCCTATCTGGTTTATAAGTCGTGGGCTGACTCCAGCAGAGCGTAATTATTCCACTACAGAATTAGAATGTCTTGCAGTAGTATTCGCTCTCAAGAAATTTAAAATGTATGTTGAAGGTACTGATGTGATAATCGAAACCGACCATCAGGCCCTTCAATGGCTTAAAAAGATGAAAGAGCCAGTTGGAAGATTAGCCCGCTGGTCTCTAGGCCTCCAACCATTTAATTACGAGGTGCGATACCGCCCTGGTAAATTAAATTTGGTAGCCGATGCTCTAAGTCGGGCACCAATCGAAACCGAATTGGCCGATGAAGAAGCCGTCATATTGGTTGCAAATGAAGTAGTAGGGGGTAACACACCCAAGTTGGGTTTACCTTTTAATAGAGAGGCGATAATAAAATCCCAAGCTACTGATCCAGAGTTATCTCGTTTAATCGAGGAGTTAGAGCGTGTTAGAAGCTCTGTAGACCCGGAAACGGCAATAAAGGCCGGGGCAGTATTGGATCAGTATGTAATGGATCAAGACGGTCTTCTATTAAGATACTTCGCACCATGGGACGAGGAAGATGAGGATGCATTAGAGAAAGCTTGGAAGGTAGTACTACCTCGAAGCTTGAGGCTAGAGGCAATTAAATATTTTCACGACGAGCCCCTTGCCGGTCACCTGGGAGTTTGTAAAACGTATAAACGTTTACAATCCCGAGTCACGTGGTCGGGTATGAAGCGCGACGTTTTGAAGTATGTTCGGGGTTGTGAGGTGTGTCAAAAATCGAAGCCATCTGCACAATTAAAGCCCGGACTGCTATCAAGCGTTCGTAGCGAAAGACCGTGGGAATTAGTGACCTGTGATCTCATGGGTCCCTATACCCGCAGCTCCAAGGGTAATCAATACCTGCTCGTCATCGTAGATCATTTCACTAAGTGGGTAGAAACCTACCCCTTACGAAAAATGACTACGGAGAAAATATGGGAGAAGTTATTTGAAGTTTTCTGTCGATTTGGATTCCCAAAGGAACTGATTACTGATAATGCTTCTGTGTTTTCCAGTCCGAAATTCAAGGAGACATGTAAAAGATTGGGTATACGCCCGAAAAATACATCTCCGTATCATGCACAGGCAAACATTACTGAGCGCATGAATAGGAATATCAAGCCTATGATTATTTCTTATATTGAGAAACATAGGGATTGGGATGCCCGTATTCCTGAGTTGGGCTTCGCCTTAAGGTCGGCTGAAAACAGCTCGACTGGGTTCACGGCCGCGGCAATGAATTTCGGTAGGGAGCTGTGCGCTCCGTTAGATTGGGAATTGGAACCGGTAAATACTTACCAGAACCGAAACCCAGATCTATATGCTGAGAGACTGAAGGTTAGACTTCATGATGTTATCGATCATGCAAGGCATAACCTGCAGGACTCGAAGCTGAAGCAGAAACTGCACTACGACAAGCGTCGGAGACACGTGTATTTTCGACGTGGCGACCTTGTTTTGCGCCGTACGCACCCTCTTTCCGATGCGAGTCGTGGTTTCACGGCTTCGCTCGCGAAAAAGTATGACGGCCCATTCGTAGTGCAGGAAAGAACTACCCCGTTGACGTACAGGTTGGAGGAGGAAACTACGCGAAAATTCGCTGGTATCTCTCACGTTTCAAACCTGAAACGGTACACTCCACCCTGGACGGGAGACTCTCCGCTGGATAGCAAAGTCGCCGGTGAAAACTCACCTGACAATGCTATCAGTAAAGTTCAGCCTAGACGTGATAGGAGAGAGCGGAGAGAGAGCGAAAAGAGCCCCCCTAGGCATTCGTACAATTTACGTTCTAACAGAGGAAACCCTTTGTAAAGTTTTTGGGTGGGGGAACACTCTTTTGATTTGCGATTTCCGAATTTTATAGGAACCCCTATAAATATTCGATGACTAATTTATTTGGCGCATACGCGCAATTTAAATTGAGTGAGGGGAATGGGGGGCCGCAGCCGCGGTTCCCCGGTGGTCGGAGACGTCATCGGTCCCGTCGAGTTCGTCCGAATTCTCGGACGCGTTGGAATAGCACAGCCCTACCCATTAAGTATTTTTTGGGTGGGGGAGTTGTAACGGCCATATCGCAAACGCGAAATGGCGTTACCCCTGGTAGGCCGTTGCTCCTCATAACGTTAAAATTAGCGAGCTTGGGGTGGCAGCGGAACGAGCATACGCTTGTAAAACTATCAGGGGGGTCTAAGAAAGTTCTATTGCACCGCGCAACTGTCCTCGTCGGAATCCCGACAGAGACTTAACCCCTTGACCAAAAGTCAAGGGGGAAGGAACTCTTAGACCCGACTCGAGACCCGGTGTCTATAAAAGGAGGGGCCGGGGACCAGGAGCTTTATCTTTTGGCTGCTCACCGAAGAGAGGAAGCTCTGCTTTTTACCTTGTATTTTATTTTGTACTTTTTATTTTAAACTTTAAACGATGACTGGGTGAGTGAGAATAAATTATTGGTTGCTAAAACAGTGCTGTATTACTCTAGGGTAAGCCTACCAGTTTTGTAGGACTTACAACGCTTATATTGATATTCAAAAATTCACGCTAATAAAGCATTCAGATTAGGTCATTTTGTCATTCAAATCTGATTACATAGCATTTAAACAAGAGCGTTTTGGCGTTCAAACGAGAGCCTATTTGGCGTTCAAATGTAAGCAATTTTGGCGTTCAAATGTAAGCAATTTTGGCGTTAAAATGTAAGCAATTTTGGCGTTCAAACGAGAACGATTTTAACAGTCATACGAGACCGTTTTTGCATTTAAATAGGATTCATTAACAATCAAACGAGATTGCTTTTGGCGTTCATACGTAACTGTTTGGCTTTATTATAGGATTGGATTAACATTCAAACGGGAACGATATTGGTATACTTCAAGATCATTATTGTGATCAATTCAAGCCATTTACGAACATTATTTTCAAGTATAATACCCGAAATGAAGCCTCTATTCACTAAATTTACCTCATATTAGTACCCTATCTACAGTTTATCAAGTTTATTTGCCTATGGTAATTAACCGCTTTCCTCCCACACGACCAAAGTTCCATTCGGCCGAAAAACACCGCAAATTGTCCGATTTATCAAATGGGACAAAAATTTTGGCTTAAATGTTCCTGGTGAAACTAAAAATAATAATTCCCGGGAACCCAGAGATTCTAACTTACCGTGCTAAGATCCAATTACCCCATAACGATTGAGTGGCTAGGTAAAATGAGCACTAAGACCAAGTATTTTGTAAAATATTAAGCAAAATTTATAGTTTACAAGAAGAAAATATTCTCAAATTGAAGAAACGTACCTTTACTAATAAATTGGTTGATATTTATTGTTATTGTTATTGTTAAGTAATATTCATTACGTAACACTGCAAACAGGTTTGAACATAGAACAATTACTGTATAAATTAATTAAGCAATATAGGGCCTATAAAAAAGACAGTAAAATATTTTTTTTTTTAAAGGCTGCCGACAATAAAAAGTTTCTTATTATAGACAAAACAAGTTGGGAAAACCAAATCTTACCTCTCCGAGTCTAGAGGACTACTTATCTTGATATGGAACTATTTCTCTTTTTCTTTGATGAGCAAATGCAGAAGTTAAAATTTATGAGTTATTAAAGCAGTATTCAATGCTTTGCGAATGGACATTAAAGCAGACAACATTTTTCATTCAATAAGGATGAAAATCAGTTATTGGGGAAAAATCAGGAAATGAAGAGAATACAAGTTGGGAAAACCAAAATATTACCTCTCCGAGTCAAGAGGTCTACTACTACAAACTTATTTACCTAGATATGGAATTATTTCTCTTTTTTGAAGTAAAAATTTACGAAATATTGAAGCAGTTTTCCAAGCATAGCGAATAATACAGTAAAGCAGACGACATTTTACATCCAATAAGGATAAGTCTTGGACACATGGAAATCAGTCAATGGGGAAAATATCAGGAAATGAAGTCTACGCTTCAGCTGTTTACCGTATATTCTGATAGCTACATTCACAACTGGTTTGCAGTGTAAACACTATCGTCTCGTCTCACCTCAACAATATTCTTAGTTTGCCCACATGAATGTTAACGTTAAATAACACCAAAGCTAAATTGTAGCTAGACGCACTAATAGTCAATGCGCACCATAAAGAGAATAAAAAGTCTGTAGCTACTACCGTTTACCATTAGCCCTTTTACTATTCTAATTGCCACCATGATCTTTTCTTCTATTATAAAATCTTGACCTGATTATTTAATAGTGTATTTAACTTTCGGCTCACTCTGAACCGTTGATGTCTCTTCATTTCAGACACGAAAATCAAAGCCCAAAGTTTACTTCACCTCAGGCCTCAATTATATGCTCTTTGTTTCACTAAGCCAATTGCGAATGATACTTAATATATCCACCGGAGTCTAGGTCTTAGTTTTCTACATGAAATCACTAAACCAAGGATTATTCTATATACAGATGTAGTATAGCTTAAGTAATATATAAACAGCCATTTCAAATAACAATACTAAAAAAAATCTTTGGAATATCAAAATGAAACAGAGCTTTAAAAATACAAAAGTACTAAATGCATCATAATTACGAAAAATACTTCCACATATTCACTTTATATTATGGAAAAAGGGAATATTAAGGTTCTGTATGATTTCTTAACACATCAACACAAGGCTAACTGCTAACGCGACGCACTAGTGTAACAATGGACGGACACACAGACAAAAACATAGACTGCTTTTTAACCCTTTCCGTATTAATTTTCAGAAACAAGATTATCTTTAATATTTAAATAAATATAATTATTTTTAATTATTTTAATCTTCAATAATTAACATTAATAATAGTTAAATCGTTTAAAATAAAGTTATACCTATTATCATCTCAAACTTTGCTAATATTGACGTTTAAAGTGAAGGGTACCCCTCTTGCCCGCTTTCTTCAAATTTTGGGGTATATATACGATTCGTTTCCATTATAATAGTAAGGAAAAAGCGCAATTGCGAAATTCTTAGGGAGGCTAGACGTTTCTCGTAACCCTAGCTGATCGCCGCGTATATCCTAAAACCAAACTATGATAATGGAGTAGAAGCCAATGAGACAGATTGGTGTCTATGTGGAATAGACGGAAGACCAGTAGATGGTGGTGTTAGAAGCCAGAGTGTACAGACTGGTGTCTAAGTGGGATGGACGAAGATCAAAAGACGGTGGTGATTAGAAGCCAGTAAGTACAGACTGGTGTCCGTGTGGGATGGTCAAAGACCAGAAGATGGTGGTGTGAGAACTCAAGTAGAGGAGCCATTTCCGTGACTGTGAAAGCAGTTCGGAAATGGCGAACACGTTTGCTCCGATTTGGAAACTGCGAACGCGGTCACGTGGGTGTAACAACAGACACACACAGACAGACTGACACACACACAGACACACACGATCGTTACAGAACCTCTCCGTGACATACGTCACTCGGAGAGGTAAAAATTAGGAGGGATATTTTCTTTATGTGTTTGTAAAGGCCCAATTGTGTACGCCGAAACTGTATACCCTTTATGATCAAAGTAACATTCACATCTGGATTATTGTTAAACACCATCATAGAGACTATAAACCCCAAGGAGAGGCAGGTCCCCCGCTCTACAAGCGCAAATAATGATGTTGCTCCTAAATTGGTTAATGAGAACTTCCGTCCCGTTTAATTTAGCTTAGCGGAAGTTGCCCTGTACCGTGAAAAAGGGGCAACAAGTTGAGGTATTCCTTCCACTACTTGGGGTTTATAGTCTCCATGACACCATCCTCTCGTTTCACCTCAACGATATTCTTAGTAGCTATAAACCGATCTTTCATTGATCTGATGACCACCACGATGCTATCTTCTATTAAAAAATCTAAACCCGATTATATAAATGTGTATTTAACTTTCGGCTCACTCTGAACCGTTAATGTCTCTTCATTACAGACACGAATATTAAAAGAAATATTTTATTTCACCTCGGACCTCAATTGTCAACTCTTTCGTTCACTAGGATTTTATGGATAATAATTGATTTTCCCGACAGAGTAAGCCTTAGCATTCTTCTTCTAATCACTTTAGCAAGGTTTATTCTATATACAGATGAAGTATCGCTATAGTTAAATATAAACAACCATTTCAAATAATAATATTAAAAAATGTCTTTGGAATATCAAAATGAAACACAGCTTTAAAGCTACAAAAGTACTAAAGGCATCGTAATTACGAAAAATATTTCCACATATTCACTTTATATTCTGGAAAAAGGGAATAGAAAAGTTTTTGTAGTATTTCTTTACACATCAACACAAGGCGAACTACTACCGCAGCACTCCAGTATAACAACGGACGGACACACACATCAGTCACATTTCATAAACAGAAAATCGAATGATGGTGATGAAAAATTCGCAAAATATTATGTTCTCTAACATCAAAATATAATAAATATAACTTTTTGAATTTGAATATTAAAATTTTGATTAAATAAACCTGAATTTATACCATTGTAAATAATACACCAAAAACCCGCCATGAAACTCTCCCGTGAACGCCCAGAAAGGTCTCATTTGATTAGAAAAAGGCTCCCGAGTGACCGCTCATAACGCTCTCGTTAAAAAGCCAAAAACGCCCTCATTTGAACAACAAAAACAGTCATGTTTGAACGCCCATAATTCTCTTGCTTTAAAGCCAAAAACACTCCTGTTAGAACGACAAAAACAATCTCTTTTGAACGCCAAAATGTTTTTATTTAAAAAAAACGCTCTAGTTTGAATACTAATACATCCTATTAGAACGCCAAAACGACCATGTCTGAACGTTTCATTAGCGCAAGGCATTTATTCAAAATTGAATGAGATAAAGATTAATGTTTGAATGGTAATATATAAGCTGTTAAAAATGAATGCTAGCGTTAAGTTTTGATCGATATGACGATAGTTTGTTCAGAAATGAATGCTCGTGTTTGGTTTTGAACGCGTAAAACACTCCTTGTTCAAAATGGAATGTTTCTGGTTAAATCTGAATTCGTCAATAGAGGCTTGTTCAAAATTGAACGGTCCGCATCATTTTTGAATGCCGAGAGCACGCTCATTTTTATCAGTGTGGCCAGTTTTTCAGTAATTTGAAAGTACTTGCGCACAAGGCAAAAACATAGACGGAATACGTGTAAACGGAAATGGCGGAGATGTATTTGCCAACGTGGTTTTTGTTACCGTGAAATAGTCCAAATATTTTCATTAATTTAAACATAAAGTTGAAAGATCGGCTGTAATCCACTTTTATGCTGCTGAAATTGTTTGTTTGTCCTTGAGATGAACGTGGCGGTCTATGGAACACGTGAATTGCTCTTCGCAACATATTTGAATACGACGAGACCAAGATTTGTAAGAAAAATATTTTATGAATTTTCCAATAGCGAGTTAATTTTTGGAAACGAAATATAGCGAGAAATCTTCACTATACTTTATTCCAACCGATTATTGGAGATAGTTTAACAATACGCTTCTGATGATAAACTAATACCACACTGATGAGCGAATTTAAGCCAATATATACCGATCATGGGTATAAGAGCACCGCATTTGTTTTTTTTTTTAAGAGTACCGATTACATACTAGATCTTTGGAAAAACAATAACAACTATATACGGTGAAGTACAATTTTAATTAATCTAGATCTAGCAGAAAAAGCGGATAAACACGCAAGTGGTCGTGTTATATGTAATTGGAAAAAATGGAACAACCCGGGCTTAACAATTAAGCGAGGAACTCACTTGCGTAAAAATGTCAAGGAATCGTGCTAACAACTCGTAAACGTAAACTATTTTATATTCCGTTTATATTTACGTTTCTGGATCTGAATCTCACTTGAACACCTAAGCGAACACGTAAAGGTATGTCCGCACTAGGCCAAAAATTGCGCTAAGTTCGCTGCGTTCGCTACGCTCGCCAATCACGCCGAGAAAACCAGCTGTTCGCACTTCGAAATTTTCCGCGCTCAGCGTACTCGACGAAGCTGGCGAGAGAGAGAACGAAGTTGAAAATGTTCAACTTTTTGCGTCGGTCTCGCCGGCGTAGGTGACGCACAACCAATCAGCGTCCATCGTTTTACGGGCGTCATATTTAAAGAGCTGCATCGGTTTTTATTCACTATAGAAGTCTGAATTAATTGCATGTTGAATCTTGGTTTGGCTGCTATTTGGAATTTTTCTCGTTATGCTGTCGGACAACGAAACTAGAATTGATATTAATGCAAATGCTCAACGAAGAGTTTATCCCCGTATCGTTCGTAATAATATCTCATTTTGGGTCTGGGATTATAAAAATCTCCATCTTTTTTTCTGTCCTGGAAAACTTCTCTAAACCAAATACGTTTTTCGAATTAATAGAAATGAAATAATTAATTTATTCGCATGAGCTAAACGCTTCACTCTACTGCAATTTCCCGCCATTACTTCGATCTATTCACAGAACTTATCCCACGTGACAAAGAAAAGGTCGTGGATTGGTTGTGCGTCGCGAACGCTTTCGAGATCGACGCAAAAAGTTCAGCATTTTCAACTTTGTTCTCTCTCTCGCCAGCTTCGTCGAGTACGCTGAGCGCGGAAAATTTCGAAGTGCGAACAGCTGGTTTTCTCGGCGTGATTGGCGAGCGTAGCGAACGCAGCGAACTTAGCGCAATTTTTGGCCTAGTGCGGACATACCTTAACACTTCTTTTGCGGTGTTGAAATTCGAAAACCGTGATATCTATAATATGTCTCTTTCGGTAAAAAAAAACAAAACAAGAAAACATTAAAAGTGGGCCGAGGACCTTTGATGTACTATTGCTCATAGATGAGACCTAGGATTATTGGGTTAAAATCAATGCTACGAACCTGATAGTCTGATACATTGTACCGTCTATAGGTTAAAGGAAACTAGTGTACTAAATATTTCAAGAAATGGGTTGAAAACTTGAAACGCGCGGACTTTGTTGCATAGAAAAGATTTTTCACATTACTGGGCGCCATTTATTAAGATGGCGGCGGATTGGAAAAATCTTTCTTAGTATGCGCCTACTGCTTATGAGTAGCGTTCATGCGAATTTTCCGCCTTTTAGGGCAAGCGGTTTGGGCTAGATTTGCAAATCAAACTTTTGGAAATTTAAATTACCGTTCATTCAAAAAGTTATAGTAATTCAAATTGAGAGAAAACAGAACTTTGAAATCTCAATAGAAAAAAGCAAAAATATATTTATGGCTAGTACAGTAAAAGTGTTAAGGCCTTTTCAAACGAAACTAATTTTAAATCAGCTAGATGGGTCAAAAAGTTGAGTCAGCAAAATTTGGTCAGTGATAAATTTTTATCTTGGTGATTCAACTTGTCCAACTTTTGTTCCCAAGACTCAACTAGTGTACACAACTCAAGTTAATTCCTTTAAATTCAACTGGTAAAATTAAGGTAAAGAATAATTTACAGCAGCGATTGATAAGATCAGGATTCACATCTCTAGGCGTTACTGCAAACATGACCCATATTTCTGATCACCTATGGTTCGATTATGTCAGGTCAGGTTACGCTAGATTAGGCTTAGGCTCTGTTTGCGGTCACCTTGCCTCGATTTCAAATAGGTATAGTACGAGAAGAGGTATAATAATCGTTTTTCCAACTTTTTACGGGCATTATTAATGATGTTTTGATAGAAGCCGACTTAATTCATTCTATATTTTTTCTCATGGAGATAGAAATAAATTGTGTATTCATTTATTAAACAGAAGCATGGTTTTGAGCCATATACAGTTGAGAAATATAATTAAGGTTAGAAAAACCCTAGCACGCAATTTGTATGCATACAATTTATGTATTGATTTTATACCAACGCCTTGTAGCCTACAAGATAGAAGCACTGAGTAGGAAATTTAGGTTAACATTGGTGGATAATTATATTTACTTTGAGGTAACAACTGACTTTAAAGGGACTGGAAACAGGTCATCGGCAGGGGGGGGGGTAAAAATTATTTGAAATACGTCAGAGGCACCACGTGACACCAAGATCCAAAGACTCCGTATGGAGTAGGACTGGGCACTTAGTCCTTGTATTTAGGAACTTTTTTTTTGACCTGCAGGCAGTGATTAGGCCAACACGTGGAAAAGGGAAACCACTCCTTATAGCACTTCGAGTCTTCGACGCCATTTTATGTTTTGGTCTGTCTGTAGGAGTAACCCAAGCTATATTTTGTGTCATGGATAATGAACAATATTGTACCTGCAAAGGTAATTGTTTGAGTAAAGGCGGACGTAATGTTTGTCCATGTCGCGCAGCAAGTATAAAATGTACTTTACTGCGTAAATGTGGTAATTGTGTTGGTTGCACAAATGGCAAAAGTTATGGAGAAGTGGAGCCAAGGCCTAAAGAGCCTAAAATCGCGCGTGTTAAGTTAACCACTGTTAACGGTGGTATTGCTAAAAAGAGGACCAACAAGACGGCCCAAGGGCTCGTAATAGTAGCCATATCGTACGAGTGAATAGCCCCTCTATACCCTACCCTAATGAGTGGATAACCCCTCTATACCTTACCCTAATGAGTGAATAGCGGTATCTTTTTCAATGCTTAAATGATTTACCGTGCATAAAATCAGAGTGAATAGCCCCTCGATTCCCTACTCTAAACAGTGATTAAATTATGACCGTGTAAATTTACTTATGCTGTAATTCTAATATTCCGGCGAATCGAAGAACAGATAGTTTTTAGTGATAATCCCCTCGATGAGTTTACAACATAGACTTATGCCGATGCACACTTATCGCATCTTATAAATTTCTAGCAAGGACTTATGCCCAGAAACTTTTGAAAGAGAAAGTTTAGTTATAGTGATTACGCATTTTAGTGATTATCCCCTCGAATTACCTTTAGCAATGCTAAAATGATCAAACGCATAACGCTCATTTAACAATATGTTAGCTCTATCTAAACCCACATTTGAAATAACCGCCAAAACGTTCCAGTCAAACATAACATAGATGACGATAGCTACCAAACGAGAACGAAACACATGAGGAGGAAACGGGGAAAATCGTTATCTATTTAATTAGCACATACATAAAAAGAAAATAAATATAACAAGTTGGGAAAACCAAAATATTACCTCTCCGTGTCGAGAAAATTATATAAACTTAAGTATCCAATGAAAACGTCGACCTTTTTGCCCTCATCCTTTCCCGCGCTTTGCGCTTCCGCATTTCAACCTTACTTATCTTCCTCCATTTTACATACAAAAATCAAATACTCACAAAAAGAAGCGGCAAAAACCTGCTGGCTCTTTACAACCACTTAATTTGACTTAATATCCAATTTCCAACAACAATAATATACCGGTAGTTTAATTGACAACCTACTAGCATCGAAATTCTCAATAAGAATGGCTCCCGCGGATAAAAAAGGGCAATTTTCAACTAATTGGGCGTTATCTCATTAGATTTGAAAAATATCATTTGTCTTTTTTACCAATGCCTAACCGTTTGGATTTTTTTAAAGCAATCTTAGCACCAAAAAATAATTTTTGATACAAAATAAATGTTTTATATTCTTATTAAGAATAAAACAAGAGGATAAAAAAGGTCTGTCCTCTCGTAATTTTTTAAGCTTTTATCATGATTACTCTATACAACAGTAACAAGGAGTATAAACCCATTAGTGGAAGCAGTATTTTTTTTCCAAAACAATCTCGTTTATGTTTATCCTCTCTAGACTTCGCTAAAAACTTATTACAACTACGTAAAATATTAATAGACAGGCAAGGATTCATACCATTAAAGAAGGAGCGCAATATTATCCATATTTTCATTTCATATACAGAGAAAAGAAATTATTATGTTTCTGAGAGGAGCATCCCATTTTTGTTGTTGTTTTGAAAAATATATCGCAATGCACGGGCCTTGATAGATATAGGAGGCAATGAATGAAATATATCACAATGCACGCGCCTTGATAGATATAGGAGGCAATGAATGAAATATATCACAATGCACGGGCCTTGATAGATATAGGAGGCAATGAAGGAAATATATCGCATGCACGGGCCTTGGTATATAGGAGGCAATGATAATCTCTCTCTTTGCACGAGAGGTTTATCTTTAATATTTAAATAAATATAATTATTTTTAATTATTTTAATCTTCAATAATTAACATTAATAATAGTTAAATCGTTTAAAATAAAGTTATACCTATTATCATCTCAAACTTTGCTAATATTGACGTTTAAAGTGAAGGGTACCCCTCTTGCCCGCTTTCTTCAAATTTTGGGGTATATATACGATTCGTTTCCATTATAATAGTAAGGAAAAAGCGCAATTGCGAAAACCTTTGGTGGCGATCCCACCTTAGGGAGGCTAGACGTTTCTCGTAACCCTAGCTGATCGCCGCGTATATCCTAAAACCAAACGATGATAGTGGAGTAGAAGCCAATGATACAGATTGGTGTCTATGTGGAATAGACGGAAGACCAGTGGATGGTGGTGTTAGAAGCCAATGATACAGATTGGTGTCTATGTGGAATAGACGGAAGACCAGTGGGTGGTGGTGTTAGTAGCCAGTGTAAGTGCAGACTGGTGTCAATGTGGGATTGACAAAGAACAGAAGATGGTGGTGATTAAAAGCCAGTATGTACAGACTAGTGTCCAAGTCGAATGGACGAAGACCAAGAAGATGGTGGTGATTAGAAGCCAGTAAGAACAGACTGGTGTCCAAGTGGAATGGACAAAGACCAGAAGATGGTGGTGTGAGAACTCAAGTAGAGGAGCCATTTCCGTGACTGTGAAAGCAGTTCGGAAATGGCGAGCACGTTTGCTCCAATACGCAAACTGCGAACGCGGTCACGTGGGTGTAACGACACACAGACACACAGACAGACACACAGACAGACACACAGACAGACACACAGACAGACACACAGACAGACACACAGACACGGCCGTTACAGAACCTCTCCTGGACTACGTCACACGGAGAGGTAAAAACCCCAAACATACAAATTCATAAGTATCCGACCCCACACATAAAAATTCAAAAGTTTCCGACCCCACAGATTAAGAGGTACCCACCCCACATCACCCCGACATTTTAGAGATAAGAATAAATAATAAAAAACTCGAAGTTTCTATCAAGGCTCTATGGTTCAGTTGGTAGAATGTCTGCCTGTTGCGCCAGCGACCCGGGTTCGATTCCCGGATCTGACCTGCAAAAATTTTAATTAAAATTAAATCTCTAACCGAGCCCAGTAACCCCTATGGGTGGGTTGTGGTAATATAAAGTTCCTTTTAAGCTAAAATCTGACGATAACGAAAGCGAAAACTCCGGCCACAAGTACTACTACTACTACTACTACGGCTCGGGTCAAACTAAGAGCCTATCGTATACTACGATATGGCTAAAAACGCTGTTGTCGCGAAGAAGGGTAGAAAGCTCACAAAAGTCGACAATGATCAAGTAAGGAAATAAAATTTTCGAACCAAACTGTTTCTTGTTTTTTTTTATAAACGATTTTCATTACCTTTAGATTACAAAACTTAGCCATTCTCAATTAGTCGCAGTTTTAAAAGACATAATAGAAAACAATCCCACAGTGGTATTTAAAATGCCAGAGCAGGAATCCCCGAAAGAAATCTCAGACAATGCTGATGTAATTCCAGATGGTGAAAAACCTGAGCCTTCTCCTAGCGCTACACCTGTACAAGCTGCACCAGATTGGTGTTTGTGTGAAAATTGCACAGAAATGCCAACGCCAGTTGAAAGAGTCTGCTGTGCCACAAGAAGGTAATAAACCTTATTTTTTTGCATAAAACATTGCTATTGATAATTACGTTTCAGAGGTGTAGGATGCGTAACTGATGGGCGATTCAATGAATTGATTCTCGATCGCGAAAGATTATACCTTCAAATGCAGTTGTTGAGGGAAGTGGCCAATTTCCGTTACCTAGACGTTACCAGATGTTACAGGCATGCGGCGTACAAGGCTTTCACTGCCTGGTGCAATGGCCCACTCGGGAAACACAACCGAAAGGTTGTACCTTCTTGCGCTGTTCGTAAAATACGGGCACAATATCCAAGTGCTAATGGCCTTTACACTGGTTTCAGAGCCGTTGTTGCAAGGGGCGCTGGTAGAGGAAGGGGCCGTGGTGGAATGATGTAATGTAAACTATTGTTATTAAACTTTGATTTGTATGCGTTTGCAGAAATGATTTTTAAATTTTAGGCATTTGCAGAAATGATTTTTAAATTTTAGGCATTTGCAGAAATGATTTTTAAATTTTAGGCATTTGCAGAAATGATTTTTAAAATTTAGGCATTTGCAGAAATGATTTTTAAATTTTAGGCGTTTGCAGAAATGATTTTTAAACTTTAGCCATTTGCAGAAATGATTTTTAAACTTTAGGCATTTGCAGAAATGATTTCTAATTTTTATGCTTTAGTTTCACAAACTGAAATAGGTAGCAATTCTTCCAAGTTGAAATTTTCTGTTGGTAGAGAAAATCTTGATTTTTCCATTCTTAATTTAATTAATTCTGGTTTAGGTGGGCATTTAATTTTAACAGTTTTTGGATCAATCACATTGTCAGGAAACATGTCCTTGTTCTCCCTTACAACTTCTTTTGCAAGTGTTAATTCAAGGAGTTCTTTAAAGATGGATGTTCTCTTAGGTACTTTAACTGGAACCACGGTACATTTTGACGTTGATTTGGAAAGCTTAGGCTTGAACCTATAAATGGGGGAATTTTAATTTCAACTAGAGTTATTTATAAATAAGCTCAGGCTTGCCTTAGACTTCCATCTTTAGTTGTAGCTTGTAGACGATGAACGTTTGAATTGTGATCAAGCACAGCCAATAAGTTTCTTGTAATATAAGACTTAAAACTAACAGAAGGAATAATTCAATTATATATACACAAATAGATATATATATATATACAGGGTGTTCCAAAACGCTTTACCCTATGGGCAACTGTTTGCAAGTTATGATTGTGGCACACCCTGTACGTATACTTAACTTAGATAATGTTTATTTACCCGAATGGCAATTTCTTTAGAGCATAAGCTAAAATAACCGAGTGGAAAGATTCCAACGCTCCAGTGTGTCTGAAACAATTCATTGTAATTTAAATATATGTTTGAAGTCTGACACGTTATGAAGTTACTAACCGGAAGTTGGCGTAATATTCAAACCCATTTAGAAAATCTTTGTCACATATTATATTGTGCAGTTCTTCGTAGGCGACACTTTCGTAGTTTATCCAATTTTTCTCTCTCTCTTCTTCTTCACTTATTTCTTCGTGATAGCATTGATCGCTACCCCACTCATGCTCGTTTGTGATATGGTGTAATGCTGACAGCCAGAGCCTCTAATTGATGAAATAATTTTAACTTTTTTTCGACCACAAATAACCTTGTAATAGTTATAGGAAAATAGGAAATTTATAATTTATTTACAGAAAATTATAGGAGACTAGCTGTTACCCGCGGCATCGCTTGAGTGTACTAAGAACTTCCATCAAGTATGGGTACATTTTACTGATTCGACTAATATTTTTGTAGCATCCTAGGAGCGAAGGCACTCGGCGTCGCCCATCAGCTCGTCGGGACATTTTTTACTACTTTTAAATATCTGGCCGCCATTTAAAATGATGGCAACAAATCGATCCCGAAAGACTATATAGCCCGTCTATAGGTTAAAGGAATCCAGTGTACTAAATATTTGTGAAATCGGTTGAAACTCACGGACTTTCTTACAAAGAGAAGATTTGTTACATTTCTGGGCGCCATTTTTGAAGATGGCGGCGGATTGGAAAAATCTTTCTTAGTACGCGCCTACTACTTACGAGTAACGTTCCTCCAAATTTTCAGCCTTCTGGGGCCAGCGGTTTGGGCTGGGCGATGATTATCAGTCAGTCTGTCAGTCAGTCAGGACTTTGATTTATATAGATATAGAGATGTATAATTTAAAAAAACGGGAAAAGACAAGAGAACTACTCTTGAAAAAATAGCAAAATATAGGTTGCGAATGCTTTGAAAGTAATAAGACAAGATTTACAAAGGAGCTTTGGTTTAATTATAACCATAAGTTCGTTGTAGCGTCTTTCCGGATACGATGGTTAGGTCGGGGTGAAGAATTAAGTCGAGAACTTATGTTTAATTTAATTGCCGTGATAGCATTTATTAATGTTAGAAAAACAACTTAAAACTCATTAAGAGTCGCGTACATTCCTTAAAACTAAGTAACATTTAATGATAAAAGGCTAAGAGCGCGAGACCTGAGACTACAACTGTTTCATTATGTGACTGACTGGATCTAACTCGCAAATTACAACATTACACTGGTTTTTATACAAATTTCTAGAAGCTAAAAAAACTATCATTAGGTCAAAATAATGCTTTTAAAGTCTCATATAAAAAAACTATCATTAGGTCAAAATAATGCTTTTAAAGTCTCATACTCGTCTACAGTTTTTTAGCTGCAACATCCTCCGCCCGATGAACAGGAAACTGTTCATCCCTTGTCGACTTCCAGGTTGTATAGCGACTGAACCGCTCTTCTGACTTCTACGCCTCCAGGTAGTCTTAGGCTGCAGGCTCTTATTTTTCCGTCCCGGCCAGGATACGTCTGGGTGATTCGTCCCATCCGCCAGATTTGTCGTGGTAGCTTTGAATCGTCGAGGAGTACGATGTCGTTGACTTTGAATGTAGTTGGATTGGGCACTGCTCTACTGCTGTGAGCTGATCGTAGTTCTAGCAAGTAGTGGTTCCGCCATCGCTTCCAAAACTGATTGATGACGACTTGTCGATGTCTGAGTCTTCTTGTCAGCTGGTCCTTTTTGGCATCAGAGGGAGTGCCTTGAAAGATCTGATCTGGAACTGTGGTAGCTCGTTGACCAATTAGGAAGTGGGATCGGGTCAGTGGTGATAACTCCTCTGGATCGGTCTCGTTGTTCGTCAAGGGCCTTGAATTAATCACGGCCTCGTTCTCCGTAACACTCGTCGTGAGTTCCTCATAGGATAGGCTATTTTTACCCAAGGTTTTCTTAAGGCACATCTTTACGGAACGGACTACTCTTTCCCAAAATCCGCCCCACCAGGCGGCTCGTTCTACGATGTATTTCCATCGTATTTGTTGATTTCCCAGGTACTCCTGGAAGGGCTTGTCTTCTATATTTGTATATAGTCTTTTGAGGTCTTGATCCGTTCGCTTGAAAGTCTTCGCGTTGTCGGAATATATCGTGCAGCAGACTCCCCTTCGAGCCACGAATCTTCGGAATTCCAGCATGAATTTATCTGCGCTGAGGTTGGTGACTAACTCTAGGTGGATGGCTCTTGTAACTCCACACGTAAAAAGTGCTATATACACCTTCGTGGTACCCTTTCCTACTCGTGCGTATAAAGGCCCGGCAAAGTCAATCCCTGTTACGGTGAACGGAGGCGATTCTCTGATTCGGTCCAGTGGCAAGGGTGCGGTGACTTGGTCCCCTTTCTTGACTTTGAAACGCCGACAAACGATACATTTGCCAATGACTCTTTTCACCATTTGACGTCCTTGCAATACCCAAACTTCCTCCCTGAGTTGAGTTAGCGTGTTGTTTAGGCCTCCATGCATCGTGGTGTAGTGACTTTCCATCGCCATTAGTTCCGCCAACTTGTGTTTCGATGGTAGAAGATAAGGGTGTTTGACTTGAAACCCGAACGTTGAGTTTTGAAGCCGACCTCCCACTCGGAGGAGTCCTTCTTGCAGGAAAGGATTGTATTGAAGAATCTTCGATGTCCTTGATAATGGAAGCTTTTCGGTTAATCATGCGATTTCTTCCGGAAAGGATTGACTCTGGACTTGGCGAATCCATTATTTTCGAGCGTGGTCCATCTCTTGGGCGTGCAATGGTCCTTCGAAAGACGGGGCATGTTTTCTGATATTATTCGTGAAACGAACAACCCAAGCGGTCACTCGAAGAACTCTTCTTAGTGAACTGTAGTCTTCAAGCTTAATGATTGGCTCCATCTTTTGGACGTGACTTGCTAATTGACAAGTGGTCCGTCTCTCAACGTCTGCTTCTTGAGTGTCAGCGGCTGTTTTCATCCATCCTCTTGGCCATGAGGATTTGTCTTGTATCAACCAAGGCGGACCTTGCCACCAAACCTTATTGACTAGTAGATCTTCGATGGTAGTTCCACGTGAGGGATAGTCAGCAGGGTTGGTTTTTCCGGCGCAGTGACCCCACGATGACGGCTCCGTTAATTTGTGGATCTTGGCCACCCGGTTGGCTACGAACGGTTTCCACTCTCGCGCCATTGTTTGAATCCATTGTATGACTATAGTGGAGTCAGACCAGCAATAATACGTGGTGATCTCTCCTTCGAATACGTCCAAGGTATACTTTAGAAGGCGGGATCCTATGACTGCGGCCATGAGTTCAAGACGTGGTATCTTCACCTCTTTAATTGGCGAAACTCTAGTCTTTGAGGTTATTAGGCTGACTCCAACTTCTCCATTTTTCGTCTGGTATCTCAGGTAAGTGACTGCTCCATAGGCATGTTTACTGGCATCGCAGAAGACGTGTATCTCCTTCGACGTGATTTCTTCTCCTGTCGCTTCGTAGTACCAACGGGGAATGGCGATATCTCGTAGGTTCGACAGCTCCGAACACCATTGTCTCCATTCTTGACTAAGATTCAATCGTAACTCTGTGTCCCAGTCTACGCCTTCAATCCATAGCTTCTGGAAAAGACACTTGGCTCGTATCAGGAACGGTGATAAGAAACCGATGGGATCGAATATCCTTGCGGTCGCTTGTAATACACTTTTTTTTGTATTCTTTCTTGTCTCCAAAAACTCCAGCAAGGGCGACACGTTGAAAGTCAGCTGATCGGTATGTGGGACCCAAGAGTTTCCCAAGACCCTCTGTGATAATGGTGTGGCTTCCGCCGTTAACGATAGAGATTTCTCTTCAATGATCGCTTGATTATTCCAACACTCTGATAGTTCTTTTGAATTGGATATCCACTTGCGTAGGTTCATGCCGGCTTTGTTGAGTAGTTCCGTTGATTGGGAATAGAGAGTTTTTGCTTCCTCGATGCTTGTTACGCTGCATACGAGATCATCGACGTAGAGACTCTTAGTTAATTCGGAGCAGGCTTCTGGGTACTGATCTTGATATAAGGCAAAGTGGTATTTCAAGGTGGCTGCCAACAAGAACGGACTTGAACAGACGCCAAATAGGACTCTGGCCATCCTGAAGTGGACATATTCGACAGGTTCGGCTCCGTTTGGCATCGATTTTATCCACAGGAATCTACAGAATTCACGGTCCTCTGACGCTAAGGATATCATCAGGAAGGCTTTTTCTATGTCGGCCATGATTGCGATCTGTCCCATTCGGAATCTCATCAGTATAAGAAGCAGGTCTGGATTCAGGTTGGGGCCCGGACTTAGTAGAGAGTTGAGTGAAGGCTGACCCTTTTCGTGAGCTGCAGCATCGTAGACGATCCTGAACTTCGTCGTCTTCTTATCTTCTCTAATCACCGGAAAATGAGGAATGTAGTACTTCGGTCCGTCCGAATGGATCAGCTCTGGTGATACCTTTTCGATAATGCCTTGTCGTAAATACTCTTCGAACGCATCTTGATACCTCTGGTACAGAGCCGGACTTCGTTGAAACTTTTTGACCAATCCTTGCATCCTTTTGCTATATAATGCGAAATTGCTCCTCAACATATCCGGACGTTCGTTCCATGGTAGCTGGACTTCATAGCGCCCTTCTCCGAATTGGATAGTTGAATTGTGCTTGGCTATGATCTCTTCGTCGCTTCTTGACATGGATTTTTCCTCTAGGATTCCCAAGGCTTCGAGCTCCCAGAACGCCTTTAAGTTCTTATTGATTTTTTCAACTTCAATAGCTGCATGCATTACAACTACGGCTTGAGCGAAGACATTCGAAGACATCGGTGCTGGCCCTTGTACGGCCCATCCTAACTTTTGCTCTCCAATGCGACGAATGAATCGTTTAGTCGATGGATGAGGCCTGTGACAATGGTCCAATAATAATCCGCAGCAATCAGCATGGATATCTCCTTATTCACCGGCTGGCCTTGAACTTCTCCTACATCGGCTAGTTGAACTCCTCTTTGGGACATCATCTTCCGTATATCTTCTCCAGGTATACTGATCGCGGTTCCTATTATCTTTGGGCTTTCGAGGACTGTCAACTCAATTTGATATGCTGGATTGTTCACAGAGCTCAGCGTGACCTTGACTTTTCTTCGAACAGATGTGCTAGATTTCTCGCTTTCAAAACTTCCAACGGCGATGGTTCCTTGACCTACGATCGGCAAGTTCAGTTGCTCTACTACATCTCGGGATATGAAAGATTTCTGAGCTCCATTATCCAGCAAACATCTGATAGGTTGCCGTCTGCCTTTATCTTCCGCATACACAACTATGGTTTGCAGCAGGACTGTTCCTTCGTTAGAGCTCCTCTTTGAACAGACTGCCGTCATGGATACTGTTGTTGTGTTTCCTTCAGGCTGTACTTCGGCGTCTGATTTCCTTGTCGTTTCTTCGTGAATCTCCCGACAAATTGATACGTGATGTCGCCTCTGGCATTGACTGCATTTCTTCTTTGATTTGCAGCGTCGAGCGGTATGTCTAGGCTTTAGACATAGAAAACATCTTTCTTGGCGACCAAGCAGCTCCATTTTTCTCGGCAATGTTACTGCTGTGCAGTCTTCGGGTTTGTGCGTGGCGCCGTTGCAATAGCAGCATTCTTCAGGATTCGCTATTCCCACGTTCAGGACTGCCGTTGAGGAAACTCTGCTCTTGTATGGAAATCCACTGGGTCTTGAGTTGTTGGTCTCCAATTTATAATAACTTCTTGACTTGGTGGTTTGGTTATGGGTCTGCTCTTCCTGTGCGTCTCTGGTTGGCCTGTTCAGGATTACTGCTCTTTCTCGACACTCAACTTCCTTTTCCAAGTGATCCAGTAGGATGTTAACGTCGTACTCGTCGAGGCTCTCCAGCTTTCGTGAATAGTCCAAAGCAATGTCCGGCGGTAAGAGCTTGATTACCATGTGACAGAACATGTAGCCATAATTCTCCTTGGGGACTCCTAATACTTCCAGACATTTAACTTGTACATCGCAAGTATCATAGAGATGCCTTAATGCTGCGATGTCCGACGACCTTTTAACTGGGTTTAAGCTGGATATCTTGCTGAGATGGCTGTTGATGGCAACTCCCTTTCGTCCAAATTTCTTTCTTAATTTTTCCACGGCATCCTCGTAACTTTCTTCCGTAAGCGTGAAACCTGATAAGGTATTTAGAGCTGCTCCCTCCATGTAAGACTTTAAGTAGACGAATTTGTTGACTTTGCTGATGGTCGTGTTTTCGTGAACCGCTACTCGAAATTGATCCCAAAATCTTCTCCATTGGGTCGGCTCTCCATTGAACTTTGGAATGGGGAAACGAGTTAACTTGACCATGATTTCATCTGCTCGGCTGCCAACTGAACTTTGGCTTTGATCCCGTCTTTCTCTTGCAATACGTAGCCATTCCTTAACTTTGGCTTTTCTCTCCAGGATCCTCTCACGCAATTCCTCAGCTTCATCAGTTTCTTCTCGGATTTGGTCGATCGGTATAAGTTCCTCCAGCTGCTCGTCTTGGGCCATCAGTTTTATTTCTTTCTCTTCCAGCTGCTTAAGTAGCCATAACAGTTTCTCTTGGTCCATAATGGTTCTCAGTCCTTCCGCGTCAATGCTGTCCATGATCGCACTTGTTCTCGTTCTTAAAGCCTCTCTCTGTGTTTGTATTCTCTCCATATTTACCCAACTACCGTATCGACTTCACTTCGGCTTAATGACTGTAAGCGTCTTCTTTGTAGCTTGTTGTCGTACTTGTTGAAAGCGAAATGACGTTACTCTTCTTATTTGAGCTTTTTAACTTTGGTATCGCTCCTCCCGGGTTTCGGCACCATTAACGTGTAGCGTCTTTCCGGATACGATGGTTAGGTCGGGGTGAAGAATTAAGTCGAGTACTTATGTTTAATTTAATTGCCGTGATAGCATTTATTAATGTTAGAAAAACAACTTGAAACTCATTAAGAGTCGCGTACATTCCTTAAAACTAAGTAACATTTAATGATAAAAGGCTAAGAGCGCGAGACCTGAGACTACAACTGTTTCATTATGTGACTGACTGGATCTAACTCGCAAATTACAACCTTACACTGGTTTTTATACAAATTTCTAGAAGCTAAAAAAACTATCATTAGGTCAAAATAATGCTTTTAAAGTCTCATATTCGTCTACAGTTTTTTAGCTGCAACAGATATGTTACATAAATTTGTCACTGGAAACTGAGAGCTTGTCTCGAAGTGACGTAAATGAAACGTCATAGATTCTCGTAAAGCGACGCCTGATGAGGCCCCTTCAAGGCTTTGTACAGACTAAATAGGAAGATGGAGTAGAAAATCGCGTGTAGTCAATTCTCGCGTCGTTCTCGAACTAGCTCTCATTAAGTCTCTAGCATTTCGAAATATAGGAAGTGTCATACTTATGGAACGTAATCTTAGAAACATATGCTATAACTTTAAAACAACACCGACTTCCCTTACAAATATTTTTAGAGGCTTCCATAGCTTTGGTTATATATAACAAAACCAAAAGTGAGAGCGCACAAAATATCTACAATTTCAAAAAATAGGAAAATATAGGAAAATTATCGAAATTATAGGAACTAATAGGAAGACATCCGAAAATAGGAAAAATTATAAAATTTAGGAAATGTGGTCACCCAGCGCAGGTCTATGGAATGTGTTTGTGCACAGGTGTATAGATTGTTTTTGTACACAGGTCTACGTAATAATTTTTTAGCCTAAGTCTTCGGAATCTATTTGTATTATTGCATCCACTGTGCTTTGCACGTGAAAACGACGGGAAGGCAATTTGAGTTGGACTGGGCGTTGAAGCAATCAAGATTAATACTTCTATAATAGATGGTTAGGGCCTTGTTAGTTCAAACGTGGTAACTAATATACGCGCAACACCACAAGACTTAAATGGAGCGCCTGCTTTTCAGTATACGTTTTAAAATACTAGTTTCTAAACAGTTTTAATTCATATTAAGACTGAAGTGACAGATATTAATAAAAACTGTCTTTGTACACAAAGACGCGAAAAAGTAAGAGATAAGTGTAGAAAATTAATTGTTTGAAGTAACAGATATTCAAATTTTCATTTTTGAAGACGTGATTATAAAACATCAATTATTTGAAAAAATGTCTTATCTTAGTTTTTTTCACAAAAATTTCAGAGAAACTACCTTGATACTACTGTTTATTTTCGAGAAACATTTGCTTCGAGGAAGTTCAAATATTCGGATATCTGAAAAATAGAGCTAGAAGTATTTATTTTTATATTTCAAAATTGAAAATATTGCGAACCGATAATTACATTCGCCCTTTGACTGTGATGTAGTTATTAAAGTCAAAAGGATCTGTAGCTTTGAGAGATATACAACACGTCAATTTTTGAAACTTTCGAAAACTTTAAAATAAACGAACACGTTTTGTTAAGTTTCCATGCTTGTTTTATTTGTCTGCTATCAACAATTTTCTGCCCATTTTATTCTCCTTATAGGCCCGAATACTCAAACTACTAACTCTAAATTTTAAAAATAAAATAAAATGCATACGTTTTCTATTTTTAAAATGATGCACATGTTTAAGGATAAAATGTTTTACTTAAGGAATTTTGGTGAAAAAAACTAAGATAAGAAATTTTTTCAAATAATTGATGTTTTATAATCACGTCTTAAAAAATGAAAATTTGAATATCTGATACTTCAAACAATTAATTTTCTACACTTATCTCTTACTTTTTCGCGTCTTTGTGTACAAAGACAGTTTTTATTAATTTAGCTTAGCTTTCATCAGTGTTAGGGTATCCGAGACTGGGCAAGTGTTTCTGTTCAGCGAGAGCGGTTATTTACGCATCCGGAGTTTTGAGGTAAGTATTTGGAAATCTTTATTAATTTTTGTATCCAGCTTTGAAACCTCGTGGTGTAAGAATTATTATAAGTTACGTGGCATTATAAGGCGACTTGGACAAGATATTGTGGGGTGTTTCTAGGAGGGTGATAGGACCGAAGTACAGTAGCTTTTGTGAGCGATTTTGAGTCGAAAATGTTCTATTATGTTTTGCAATAAGCACCACCGTTTATAAGTTATGATTAGGGTGACCCCTTAGAGAGACTGTTCGGACCGTGGGACAAACAACGATCTTCCCCATAGCGGGTGGGTGAAAAAAGAGAGGGTCTCGGACAGCCACTTAAAATTTACCCAAGGAACTGAAAGATAATGCTAATTTAATTAGGGAGTCATCCGAAAAACATTCTGATTATAACTTGAAAACGGAGGCCTACCACGCGTTTTGGAAAACCCTTTATATGTATAGTTGCGTTCAATAAGAAAGCTTTTAATTCATTTTGTCTTTGTTCGAAGCATGAACCGTAGGCTTTATCTCTAGGCCTGTCTGTTTAAGCTTAATATTATCAAAAGCTAGTGGAATTAACGAACATATTCTTGCATTAGCTATTGGGAAGTTTAGTTTTCCATTGGTTGTAATTGTCTTGTATATTCCGTCTATTCTACAGGGCTGGTAGGCCCTTGGAGATATGACTTGATACCCTTCCGTAATGTTAAAGAAAAAGTCATACCCTTTAGGGTTAGCGTCCTATAGAAAAAGCATTAAAAAAATTTCGGTTTTTTTAAAGCAATTGTGACAGGCCATACGGAAAAACTATAGCGAAGTTAGTTTTCGGAATACTTTTAAATTAACAAGCATTTCTTAAATGAGAAACTTACCTGTTTCGATTTTTAATTCATGAAGTCTAAGTATTGTACTTCAACTAATTAACAAAGTACGTCAAAAAATTACTTTTGGGTCAGAAGTCAGCCTAACCTTATAGCGCGCTTAAACCTATTTTTTCATTTCGTTCTCGTTGAAAACTAAAAGGGCCTAGATTTGTGGGTGCTAACAAGTTACGTTGATATATTTCAAACGTTTGCTTTTATGTGGAAAATTCCTAATTTCATAGCAGACGACAGTGAGACAACTAGAAGAGGGCTGCCATTACCCTATTTTAGTTACTCATGTAATTATAGTCTCATATAGTGTCTTCCCTCTTTAAAGATTTTTAAAAAGGCTGATTTCCGGCTCTCATTTGTTTTGGAATCCTGTATATAGTCTGCTCAATTTTATGCTAGAAACATAGCCTAACCGGGTTAACCCTAGGTTTTTTATGCTGTATTTACCGTGTGCGCTTCCAATTTGATGTAAAAAATGGCATACCTATTCAAATTATTAACGTGTTGAAATAAAGTTAGTGCTTTTCACCCTGTGAAAAGATCGAAAACTTCAAATTACTAACTAACGCAACCAACACTTGATTCTGATTAAAGGGATACTTTCTTTTAATTTCATTGCAATAAATCCCTATAAGGTTAATTTATTTCGATAGATAGACAAATAAGGATTCTGAAAATATATATGTTTTTATATTTTAGTTTAATTAATGATTTTTAAATTACGAATAAAAGATCCAAAATGCTATTGTTTTGCGACCATGAGGACACCTGCCCCAGTAACACGAGTGTTCCGCGTTCGAGTCGGTTCGAGGTAGATTCGTCGATTTAGGGTCTAGTCGGTAGTTACGACTAAATTCCGACTCTTATCCAACTTCAGTTGCCAACTCCGCTTTGCAGTCGGCCGTGAGAACAAAAAATAGTGTTGGCTGATAGTTGTATTTTAAGTCGGTTAATGTAATGAAGGATTAGGTCGGCTGCTCTACTCGTTACCAACTAACATGCGTTTCTATCAAATAAATGATAACAATAAGGGTCTAGAGGTCGACATATCCGACGGCCTACCGATCACACCGAACATTTCAGATTTCGTTGTAATGAAGCTTCTTCCGCGTTTGAGTCGGTTCGAGGTAGATTCTTCGCTTTATGGCCTAGTCAGCACTTACGACTAAAGTCCGACTCTTATCCAACTTCAGATACCAGCTCCGCTTTGAAGTCGGACGTGAGAACAAACAAATAGAGTGGCTGATAGTTACATTTAATGTCGGTTGGTGTAAGAAAGGATTAGGTCGGCTGCTCAACTCCTTACCATCTAACATTGGTTTTTATCAAAATAACAACAAGGGACGAGAGGTCGGCATATCCGACTACCTGCCGATCATACTAAAGATTTCAGATTATGAAGCTTCTTCCGCGATTGAGTCGGTTCGAGGTAGATTCGTCGGTTTATGGTCTAATCGGCACTTACAACTAAAGTCCGACTCTTATCCAACTTCAGTTACTAGCTCCGCTTTGAAATCGGACGTGAGAACAAACAAATAGAGTTGACGGATAGTTACATTTTAAGTCGGTTGGTGTATGGAAGGATTAGGTCGGCTGCTCAACGCCTTACCAACTAACATGGGTTTTTATCAAATTTACAACAAGGGTCGAGAGGTTGCCTTATCCGACTACTTACCGATCAATACTAAACATTTCAAATTTCGTTATTTTAAGCATAAAAAAAAATAAAGCTCCCTATGAGTATGAAACTCTCCATTTAAGCCACGTAAACAGCATTTTCTTCCATTGCAATTTGTAAAAGGTTTCTAATGCCACCTATTAAGAGCTTTTGGCGTTAAAAAGTTGAAATATTTGTTTAGAAAATTTTCAAATTTTATATCGCAATTAAATAGTTAAGTCTTGAAATTATTATTATGATAATTATAACTGATTAAGTACATTGGAAAATTATCATGATAAATTAATAGATGGCGCTAGATTTTGACGAACGAGGCTAGCGCCTACACTGGTACGAGGTAAGGAGTATCTTGTGTCTCTACTTGCGCGGCGATATTTCCCCGGCCCATCGTGCCTTTCGCGGGCACTCGTAGTACCGAAACTTCTCCCACGGGGCGTAAAAGCTTAAGCGCGCCAAATTTGGGAGCAATGAAAATGTACTACGTTTCATACTTATGGGAGCTATATATTATTTTCTTATGTTTTAAGACAAATCAAAGATACTTGGATTTGTATTACAAACAAAACATAAAATAAAATTTTAGAATCTACAATACAGGGTGTTTCTGATAAGTCTGCCATAAATCAAGGGCGTGTTCTTTGGGTCAAACTGAGTGGAAAGTGTCAAAGAACATGGGGTGTACAAGAATTTGCAACGAAGATATGGCCCCCCAAACATTGGCCCCTAAAACAAGAAAATATTCGAAAATGTAGACTAAAACAAATTCAGCCTTATCAACTTGTTTAGAAATATGAGACAATTTCAATAGTTTCCCTCTAACATCGTTATTGAACTTTCACCTGGCAGAAGTGTATTAAATGAGTAGAAGTATGCCTACTCTAGTAAAGTAAATTCAAAGTATCATGGTACCTTTCGGTTGGTATTACTTTTATTCTTAACAAGTTAACATGGACGTTACAGGTATTGTTCAAAATGTCCACCAACGGCGTTAAGACAAACATGAACCCGTCTTTCGAAAGATTCTTGGACATGTTGGAAGATTCCTGGCATGTTCCTGATTGTTTGACAACCTTCAATAATTCGTCTTCGCAAGTCTTCCTCATCACGGACTTCATTCTTGTACACGATGTCTTTGAGATGACCCCAAAGATAGAAATCGCACGGATTTAAATCCGGAGACTGGCTGGCCACGCAACTGGTCCTCCACGCCCAATCCACCTCAAATTAAACGTAGCATTAAGATGTTCTCTAACTGCACGGCTGAAATGTGGGGGTGCCCCGTCGTGCATAAACCACATGTCACGAAGTAATGCTAACGGTATGTCCTCGAGTAGTTCAGGTAAAGTGTCTCTTAAGAACGTGAGATATGCTTCACCATTTAGTCTGGGTGGAAGAAATGCGGACCTAGTAAATGATTACCGACAATGCCGCACCATACGTTTAAAGAAATTGCTGTTGGTGACTTCTAACACTAGTTGCGTGTGGGTTTAATTGGCGCCATTCGTGGTGGTTGTGATAGTTCAGAATTCCATCCCGGGAAAAATGTGCCTCGTCGGTTACTAAAAGGACCCGTGGAAATTGATTGTCCTCTACTCTGGCCAAAAACCACTCGCAAAAGTCGATGCGTCTTGGATAATCTGCCGGGTTAAGAGCTTGCACCTTTTGAATATGATACGGGTGAAACTGATGTCCGCGGAGAATTCGCCAGACCAAAACGTGATTAACATGTAATTGTCGTCCAACTTGTCTGGTACTTGTCGAGGGGTCCTCATCGAACATGGCAAGGACGTCTTCCTCGATTTCCTCCATGTCTTCTGGAATGTCTCGCTCTCGAACGTTGTTGGGTTGTACTTGTCCGATGTCCCTCAAGCGCCTGTCAACAGCCTCGAACGTACGACGATTTGGTATGCGTCGTTGCGGAAATTGTTCTGGTATCGCCGCTGTGCTTCCACTGAATTGCCCTGCGCCAGTCCATACATGAGATGCATGTCTGCATATTCTGCATTGGTATACGCCATACTGTACTACCACACGTTCGTTCGAAGTGATACTGTGACGTTATCAACAACATCGCGTTACTTTATAGCAAACCACCGTTTAGTTTTTACGTTTGCGTCATGACTGTCAGCATTGTTTTTTATTCACGGACTTCATTCTTGTACACGATGTCAAAAAAATCTTTGAGATGACCCCAAGACTTTTTAGCAAACCACCGTTTATTGTTTACGTTTGTGAATAAAAAACAATGCTGACAGTCATGACGCAAACGTAAAACTAAACGGTGGTTGCTATAAAAGTAACGCGATGTTGTTGATAACGTCACAGTATCACTTCGAACGAACGTGTGGGGTAGTACAGTATGGCGTATAGCAATGCAGAATATGCAGACATGCATCTCATGTATGGACTGGCGCAGGGCAATTCAGTGGAAGCACAGCGGCGATACCAGGAACAATTTT